>OAMR01002249.1:0-10806 GCA_900205405.1 Echinochloa crus-galli | reverse complement strand
CTAGCAAAATGCTACCCATATGCAAAGACCCATAGGAATACAAGGACAGGGAAATAAATGCTAGGTACAACCTTATTGGTAAACAGTATTAGACACATGCGTATGTAATGAACAGTGTATTCAAAGAGTGAGTAGGTAGCAAGGTTTGTCCGTGCTAATACTTGCCTTCCTCGGAGTACTTAGTGCGGGATGCACATGTTTAGTGCCACATTGCTAGTTGAGCAAGGGTGGAGGCAACTTATAAGCCTTTGTCTTCCAGCCATAGCACCTTCGGGTTAACCCTTTTACACGAAGCGAGGACGAAAGTGTAAGCAGGGTGCTATGTGTACGCGTGCGCGCCCCTCGGAAGGGCTGTGCGGGGGGCTCGTGGAAAGGCGGGGTGTTACAAATGGTATCAGAGCCGACCCTCGCGGTTGCGCGTACGGGTCAGTGTGCGGGCATAGGGCGCATGGCGCGTATGGCCCGGGTAGGGCATACGGCATGGACTATGGCGCCGGCACTGGACGTACGGTCGTGCGCTAAGGGGGAACGTTCCTGTACATTTGCCCGGTGGGTGAGTTGCGCCGACGAGGACGTCGGGTTCTTTGAGGGGGGGTGTATGTCACACCCGGCCCAGTTTGTATGGCCCGGTAGTGGCCCATTAGTGCGGGATGCACATGTTTAGTGCCACATTGCTAGTTGAGCAAGGGTGGAGGCAACTTATAAGCCTTTGTCTTCCAGCCATAGCACCTTCGGGTTAACCCTTTTACACGAAGCGAGGACGAAAGTGTAAGCAGGGTGCTATGTGTACGCGTGCGCGCCCCTCGGAAGGGCTGTGCGGGGCGGCTCGTGAAAGGCGGGTGTTACAGACACGAACATCACGCACGCATTCCAAAACATCATCACATGCAAGCAAAAGTAATAATCATTACATGCGAACAAATTAAATCTATTAGAAACAGTACACCAACAGTGAAAACAGTACAAAAACAGGAGCTAGAAATAATCTACGCTTCGCTACGAACACATGAGCGTGAAAATCACCCTAATCGGAGCTAAAACGTGAAAGTTATAGCGTTTCTAAGGTTCGGGGGCTTGCTGGCAAAGTTTTAAAAGTTTCAGGGACCTAACTGCGAAAACCAGGGACCTATTTTGAATTTAAAATGGATCGCGGGTTAATTTCAGAAAAGTACAGGGGCTCTTTAGCAAAACTGCCAGCGCTGACCGGTATTGACTTGGTCAGGACGCGTGGCAGCCGTTGGATCTTACCTGGGCGGCTGAGATTTAAAACGCGAAGGGGTATGGCTTGATCTAATCTCGGCCATCGATCTGAGATCGGACGGCGCTGGCGCTGGTGCTCGCCGGAGATGAAGGGAACGCGGCGGCGCCGCTCGGTCCGACGGTATCGAGGGTAACTCGCGCTACAGGGGTCCAAACTCGATGCTACTTGGTCCTACGGGTTCAGGGGAGGATGGCGAGTCGCCCTAGGGGGTTCAAGTCGACCATCGGCCGGCGAGATGGCCGGACGGCGGGGCGCGGCGGAGCGGAGCTCCGACGAGCCGCGGGGAGTGAGTTTTGGGTGCATTTAGGGGCGGGTTTTTGGCTCTGGACCATCAGAGAACGACGGTGAGTGGATTGATGGTGTTCTAGTGGTGTATCACGCGGAGCAGCGATTGAACGGCGACGGCCGGCGGTCGGCCGACGGCGGGGATCGCGGGGAGCGAACTACGGTGCACAAGAGCTGAGAATGAGGGGAGGGGAAGCTTCAGTACCTCGTGGCGGTGCTCCTGACACGAGGAATTGGCCGGAGGAGTGGCGGTGCAGCGAGTCGACGAATAAATTACTAGAAAATCTTATAAATTACTAGAAAATCTTATAAATTACTAGAAAATCTTATAAATTACTAGAAAATCTTATAAATTACTAGAAAATCTTATAAATTACTAGAAAATCTTATAAATTACTAGAAAATCTTATAAATTACTAGAAAATCTTATAAATTACTAGAAAATCTTATAAATTACTAGAAAATCTTATAAATTACTAGAAAATCTTATAAATTACTAGAAAATCTTATAAATTACTAGAAAATCTTATAAATTACTAGAAAATCTTATAAATTACTAGAAAATCTTATAAATTACTAGAAAATCTTATAAATTACTAGAAAATCTTATAAATTACTAGAAAATCTTATAAATTACTAGAAAATCTTATAAATTACTAGAAAATCTTATAAATTACTAGAAAATCTTATAAATTACTAGAAAATCTTATAAATTACTAGAAAATCTTATAAATTACTAGAAAATCTTATAAATTACTAGAAAATCTTATAAATTACTAGAAAATCTTATAAATTACTAGAAAATCTTATAAATTACTAGAAAATCTTATAAATTACTAGAAAATCTTATAAATTACTAGAAAATCTTATAAATTACTAGAAAATCTTATAAATTACTAGAAAATCTTATAAATTACTAGAAAATCTTATAAATTACTAGAAAATCTTATAAATTACTAGAAAATCTTATAAATTACTAGAAAATCTTATAACTTACTAGAAAATCTTATAAATTACTAGAAAATCTTATAAATTACTAGAAAATCTTATAAATTACTAGAAAATCTTATAAATTACTAGAAAATCTTATAAATTACTAGAAAATCTTATAAATTACTAGAAAATCTTATAAATTACTAGAAAATCTTATAAATTACTAGAAAATCTTATAAATTACTAGAAAATCTTATAAATTACTAGAAAATCTTATAAATTACTAGAAAATCTTATAAATTACTAGAAAATCTTATAAATTACTAGAAAATCTTATAAATTACTAGAAAATCTTATAAATTACTAGAAAATCTTATAAATTACTAGAAAATCTTATAAATTACTAGAAAATCTTATAAATTACTAGAAAATCTTATAAATTACTAGAAAATCTTATAAATTACTAGAAAATCTTATAAATTACTAGAAAATCTTATAAATTACTAGAAAATCTTATAAATTACTAGAAAATCTTATAAATTACTAGAAAATCTTATAAATTACTAGAAAATCTTATAAATTACTAGAAAATCTTATAAATTACTAGAAAATCTTATAAATTACTAGAAAATCTTATAAATTACTAGAAAATCTTATAAATTACTAGAAAATCTTATAAATTACTAGAAAATCTTATAAATTACTAGAAAATCTTATAAATTACTAGAAAATCTTATAAATTACTAGAAAATCTTATAAATTACTAGAAAATCTTATAAATTACTAGAAAATCTTATAAATTACTAGAAAATCTTATAAATTACTAGAAAATCTTATAAATTACTAGAAAATCTTATAAATTACTAGAAAATCTTATAAATTACTAGAAAATCTTATAAATTACTAGAAAATCTTATAAATTACTAGAAAATCTTATAAATTACTAGAAAATCTTATAAATTACTAGAAAATCTTATAAATTACTAGAAAATCTTATAAATTACTAGAAAATCTTATAAATTACTAGAAAATCTTATAAATTACTAGAAAATCTTATAAATTACTAGAAAATCTTATAAATTACTAGAAAATCTTATAAATTACTAGAAAATCTTATAAATTACTAGAAAATCTTATAAATTACTAGAAAATCTTATAAATTACTAGAAAATCTTATAAATTACTAGAAAATCTTATAAATTACTAGAAAATCTTATAAATTACTAGAAAATCTTATAAATTACTAGAAAATCTTATAAATTACTAGAAAATCTTATAAATTACTAGAAAATCTTATAAATTACTAGAAAATCTTATAAATTACTAGAAAATCTTATAAATTACTAGAAAATCTTATAAATTACTAGAAAATCTTATAAATTACTAGAAAATCTTATAAATTACTAGAAAATCTTATAAATTACTAGAAAATCTTATAAATTACTAGAAAATCTTATAAATTACTAGAAAATCTTATAAATTACTAGAAAATCTTATAAATTACTAGAAAATCTTATAAATTACTAGAAAATCTTATAAATTACTAGAAAATCTTATAAATTACTAGAAAATCTTATAAATTACTAGAAAATCTTATAAATTACTAGAAAATCTTATAAATTACTAGAAAATCTTATAAATTACTAGAAAATCTTATAAATTACTAGAAAATCTTATAAATTACTAGAAAATCTTATAAATTACTAGAAAATCTTATAAATTACTAGAAAATCTTATAAATTACTAGAAAATCTTATAAATTACTAGAAAATCTTATAAATTACTAGAAAATCTTATAAATTACTAGAAAATCTTATAAATTACTAGAAAATCTTATAAATTACTAGAAAATCTTATAAATTACTAGAAAATCTTATAAATTACTAGAAAATCTTATAAATTACTAGAAAATCTTATAAATTACTAGAAAATCTTATAAATTACTAGAAAATCTTATAAATTACTAGAAAATCTTATAAATTACTAGAAAATCTTATAAATTACTAGAAAATCTTATAAATTACTAGAAAATCTTATAAATTACTAGAAAATCTTATAAATTACTAGAAAATCTTATAAATTACTAGAAAATCTTATAAATTACTAGAAAATCTTATAAATTACTAGAAAATCTTATAAATTACTAGAAAATCTTATAAATTACTAGAAAATCTTATAAATTACTAGAAAATCAATATAAAATGCTAGAAAATCTTATAAATTACTAGAAAATCAATATAAAATGCTAGAAAATCTTATAAATTACTAGAAAATCAATATAAAATGCTAGAAAATCAATATAAAATGCTAGAAAATCAATATAAAATGCTAGAAAATCAATATAAAATGCTAGAAAATCAATATAAAATGCTAGAAAATCAATATAAAATGCTAGAAAATCAATATAAAATGCTAGAAAATCAATATAAAATGCTAGAAAATCTTATAAATTACTAGAAAATCAATATAAAATGCTAGAAAATCAATATAAAATGCTAGAAAATCAATATAAAATGCTAGAAAATCAATATAAAATGCTAGAAAATCAATATAAAATGCTAGAAAATCAATATAAAATGCTAGAAAATCAATATAAAATGCTAGAAAATCAATATAAAATGCTAGAAAATCAATATAAAATGCTAGAAAATCAATATAAAATGCTAGAAAATCAATATAAAATGCTAGAAAATCAATATAAAATGCTAGAAAATCAATATAAAATGCTAGAAAATCAATATAAAATGCTAGAAAATCTTATAAATTACTAGAAAATCAATATAAAATGCTAGAAAATCAATATAAAATGCTAGAAAATCAATATAAAATGCTAGAAAATCAATATAAAATGCTAGAAAATCAATATAAAATGCTAGAAAATCAATATAAAATGCTAGAAAATCAATATAAAATGCTAGAAAATCAATATAAAATGCTAGAAAATCAATATAAAATGCTAGAAAATCAATATAAAATGCTAGAAAATCAATATAAAATGCTAGAAAATCAATATAAAATGCTAGAAAATCAATATAAAATGCTAGAAAATCAATATAAAATGCTAGAAAATCTTATAAATTACTAGAAAATCAATATAAAATGCTAGAAAATCAATATAAAATGCTAGAAAATCAATATAAAATGCTAGAAAATCAATATAAAATGCTAGAAAATCAATATAAAATGCTAGAAAATCAATATAAAATGCTAGAAAATCAATATAAAATGCTAGAAAATCAATATAAAATGCTAGAAAATCAATATAAAATGCTAGAAAATCAATATAAAATGCTAGAAAATCAATATAAAATGCTAGAAAATCAATATAAAATGCTAGAAAATCAATATAAAATGCTAGAAAATCAATATAAAATGCTAGAAAATCTTATAAATTACTAGAAAATCAATATAAAATGCTAGAAAATCAATATAAAATGCTAGAAAATCAATATAAAATGCTAGAAAATCAATATAAAATGCTAGAAAATCAATATAAAATGCTAGAAAATCAATATAAAATGCTAGAAAATCAATATAAAATGCTAGAAAATCAATATAAAATGCTAGAAAATCAATATAAAATGCTAGAAAATCAATATAAAATGCTAGAAAATCAATATAAAATGCTAGAAAATCAATATAAAATGCTAGAAAATCAATATAAAATGCTAGAAAATCAATATAAAATGCTAGAAAATCTTATAAATTACTAGAAAATCAATATAAAATGCTAGAAAATCAATATAAAATGCTAGAAAATCAATATAAAATGCTAGAAAATCAATATAAAATGCTAGAAAATCAATATAAAATGCTAGAAAATCAATATAAAATGCTAGAAAATCAATATAAAATGCTAGAAAATCAATATAAAATGCTAGAAAATCAATATAAAATGCTAGAAAATCAATATAAAATGCTAGAAAATCAATATAAAATGCTAGAAAATCAATATAAAATGCTAGAAAATCAATATAAAATGCTAGAAAATCAATATAAAATGCTAGAAAATCTTATAAATTACTAGAAAATCAATATAAAATGCTAGAAAATCAATATAAAATGCTAGAAAATCAATATAAAATGCTAGAAAATCAATATAAAATGCTAGAAAATCAATATAAAATGCTAGAAAATCAATATAAAATGCTAGAAAATCAATATAAAATGCTAGAAAATCAATATAAAATGCTAGAAAATCAATATAAAATGCTAGAAAATCAATATAAAATGCTAGAAAATCAATATAAAATGCTAGAAAATCAATATAAAATGCTAGAAAATCAATATAAAATGCTAGAAAATCAATATAAAATGCTAGAAAATCTTATAAATTACTAGAAAATCAATATAAAATGCTAGAAAATCAATATAAAATGCTAGAAAATCAATATAAAATGCTAGAAAATCAATATAAAATGCTAGAAAATCAATATAAAATGCTAGAAAATCAATATAAAATGCTAGAAAATCAATATAAAATGCTAGAAAATCAATATAAAATGCTAGAAAATCAATATAAAATGCTAGAAAATCAATATAAAATGCTAGAAAATCAATATAAAATGCTAGAAAATCAATATAAAATGCTAGAAAATCAATATAAAATGCTAGAAAATCAATATAAAATGCTAGAAAATCTTATAAATTACTAGAAAATCAATATAAAATGTTAGAAAATCCTATAAATCAATAGAAATTACATGGCATCATCGTTTACTCGGACACTAATAAACTTCCTCTTTACAAATGTTCCTTGATTGTGATCACGCCGTAGATACGGTGTCTCCTCCGCCGCTAACAGGATGCTTGGGTCATCAGCCACTGAGAATGGAGGCCGGCCATCGAGCATATCATAATCTTCATCCGTCTTGTCCTCAACTCCTACGATTTTTCTCTTTCCAGGAAGAACTATATGACGCTTTGGCTCGTCTTGTGATGGGTCCAATTGCTTACCCCCACCTTTCTTATCCGCCCCTTTCTTCGGTCTGCTAGCCATGTCCTTCACATAAAAAACTTGTGTGACAGCTTTGGCCAGGACGAACGGTTCGTCTAGAAAGCCAATCTTGTTTAGGTCCACTAACGTCATTCCATAGTCCGCTTCAACTTTAACACCTCCTCCAGTCAGCTTCACCCATTGGCACTTGAACAGTGGGATCTTCAAAGGTCCGTACTCTAGTTCCCATATCTCCTCTATGATTCCATAGTATGAGTTTGTATTGCCATTGGTGTCTGTCGCGTCGATCCGGACACCACTGTTTTGGTTGGTGCTTTTCTTGTCCTGGGCTCTTGTGTAAAATGTATACCCATTGATGTCGTATCCTTGGAATGTCAAGATCGTGCTCGATGGACCTCTAGCTACAAAAGCTAGCTGCGCATCAATGCCCTCGACACCCATAAGACGTCTTCGCAACCAATCGGCGAAAGTACTATTGTGCAGACGCTGAATGAAGGCCGCAGACTTTGTTGAGTTTTCGTCCCTGAGAATCTGCATGTGCTCCTCGATGTACGGAGCAACTAAGGTTGATTGTTGCAAAACTGTGAGGTGCGCTTTACGAAATGTCTCAACGTCCTTGATCACCATCGATCTTCTCCCTAGTGTGCCCTTTCCACCAAGTCTCCCCTCGTGATGGGATTCGGGCACACCAATCGGCATAAGATCGTCGACAAAGTCAACACAGAATTCAATGACCTCCTCCGTTTCGTATCCCTTAGCAATGCATCCTTCTGGACGAGAACGATTACGGACATACTTCTTTAGGACAGCGAAGAACCTCTCAAATGGGAACATGTTGTGTAGAAATACTGGGCCCAATATACGAATCTCTTTGACGAGGTGAACCAATAGATGTGTCATGATATTGAAGAAGGATGGTGGAAATATCATCTCAAAGCTGACAAGACATTGCACCACGTCGTTCTGTAGCTGATCTAAGTGGTCTGGATTGATCACCTTCTGAGAAATTGCATTGAGGAATGCACATAGCTTCACAATGGCTTTCCGCACGTTTACTGGTAGCACACCCCTGAGTATGACGGGAAGCAGCTGTGTCATCAACACATGGCAGTCGTGAGACTTCAGGTTTGTGAACTTCTTCTCTTTCATATTTATTATTCCCTTAATATTGGAGGAGTAGCCAGACGGAACCTTGATACTGTTCAAGCATTCAAACATGCTTGCCTTCTCTTCTTTGCTGAGAGTGAAGCTGGCAGGATGCAAGTACTGGCGTCCTTTGTCTCTCTTTTCTGGATGTAGATCAGTCCGTTGCTTCAATCGTTTCAGATCCTGACGTGCTTCCAGTGTATCTTTTGGCTTCCCATAAGTACCCAGGAAGCTTATCAAGTTCACGCAAAGATTCTTCGTCAGATGCATCACATCAATCGCGTTACGGACCTCTAAACGTTGCCAATAAGGTAGCTCCCAAAAGATAGACTTCTTCTTCCACATCGCGGCACGACCATCCTCGCCCGTCGGAGCAGCCTGGCTTCCGTCTCCCTTGCCAAACACCACGTGTAGGTCCTTCACCATATCAAATAGCTCTTCTCCACTCCGGTGTCTCGGCTTTGTACGGCGGTCAGCATTCCCGCCAAAATGCGCACATTTCTTTCGTAGCTCATGCTTCGCCGGAAGGAATCGACGGTGACCCATGTACACAACTTTACGACAATGTTTCAAATACATGCTTTCGGTTTCCTCTAAACAGTGAGTGCATGCTTTATATCCTTTGTTTGATTGTCCTGATAGGTTACTTAGTGCAGGCCAGTCGTTGATGCTTATGAAAAGCAGTGCTCGAAGGTCAAACTGCTCCTGCTTGTCCTCATCCCACACGCTAACACCTTCATTCTTCCACAGCTGCAAAAGTTCGTCAACCAATGGTCTTAGGTACACATCAATGTCGTTGCCAGGTTGCTTTGGGCCTTCGATGAGCACTGGCATCATAATGAACTTCCGCTTCATGCAGAGCCAGGGGGGTAGGTTGTAGATACAAACAGTCACGGGCCAAGTGCTATGACTACTGCTCATTTCACCAAAAGGGTTCATGCCATCGGTACTTAAACCAAGCCTAACATTCCTCGCATCAGCATCAAACTCTGGGAATGCTCTGTCGATGTTCCTCCACTGGGATCCATCGGCGGGGTGTCTCAACATGCCATCCTGCTTACGTTCTTCTTTGTGCCAGCGCATCAGTTTGGCATGGTCTTTGTTCCTGAACAAACGCTTCAGACGGGGTATCAGAGGGAAATACCACATCACCTTCGCAGGGATTTTTTTCTTAGAACGCTCTCCCCCAACATCACCAGGGTCGTCCCGCCTGATCTTGTATCGCGCGCAGGTGCAAACCGGACAACGATCCAAGTGTTCGTACTGTCCGCGATAGAGGATACAGTCATTAGGACACGCATGTATCTTCTGCACCTCCAAACCGAGAGGGCAAACAACACGTTTTGCTTGATACGTTGTCGATGGCAATGTGTTACCCTCTGGAAGAATCTTCTTTACGAGTTTCAGTAGCTCCTCGAAACCCTTATCAGTAACACCATTTGCTGCCTTCCACTGCAGAAGTTCAAGTGTGCTACCCAACTTCTTTAGCCCCTCTTTGCAATCTGGGTACAGGTCAGTCTTGTGGTCCTGCAACATGCGCTGTATCTTTTTTAGTTCCTTATCATTGCCGCAGTCTTTCTCGGCATCACGCAACATTTGCCCGAGCCCATCAGTAGGTTCATTTTCCTGAGCAACATCTTCCTGAGCATCGCCTTCCCGAGCAACATCTTCCTCATCGGCATCACCCATTGCAGCATATGCAAAGGAACCGTAGTATTGAGCCAATAACGGAATGTCGTCATCGGCCT
Source organism: Echinochloa crus-galli (assembly GCA_900205405.1). Taxonomy (NCBI): domain Eukaryota; kingdom Viridiplantae; phylum Streptophyta; class Magnoliopsida; order Poales; family Poaceae; genus Echinochloa; species Echinochloa crus-galli. Next base: position 476 of record OAMR01002249.1, on the reverse strand, counting down.
CGTCTTCTTCATCTTCATCCATTAGAATTCCTCTTTCACCGTGCTTCGTCCAAACAGAATAATTCCTCATGAAACCGTGCCTCATCAAATGCACTTGAAGACAACCTCTTTGTTTAGTATGAGTTTGTATTGCCATTGGTGTCTGTCGCGTCGATCCGGACACCACTGTTTTGGTTGGTGCTTTTCTTGTCCTGGGCTCTTGTGTAAAATGTATACCCATTGATGTCATATCCTTGGAATGTCAAGATCGTGCTCGATGGACCTCTAGCTACAAAAGCTAGCTGCACATCAATGCCCTCGAGACCCATAAGACGTCTTCGCAACCAATCGGCGAAAGTACTATTGTGTAGACGCTGAATGAAGGCCGCAGACTTTGTTGAGTTTTCGTCCCTGAGAATATCCATGCGCTCCTCGATGTACGGAGCAACTAAGGTTGATTGTTGCAAAACTGTGAGGTGCGCTTTACGAAATGTCTC
>OAMR01001576.1:0-10538 GCA_900205405.1 Echinochloa crus-galli | reverse complement strand
GGCCCTTAGCGCATCCACATTTTCCAAGCACATCTGGTTAATAAAGAGGACTGATGACGGAATGACTAATAACGAGGACTAATGACGGAAAATGATTAGTTTGCGCAGGCCACAACAAGGTTCATAGTGAGTTGACAATTAACCCCAAGAGCACATGCAGCAACTTATGGGAACACAGCATCCAAATCAGGTTAGTTCAACTGAATGGTCCGGGTGATCAGGTCAGCAGTCAGCTGCCCTTCCGCCGTGAGCACCAATGGAGGTAAACGAGACGCAGACGAACGTTGCTGTTTTCAGTGTCATTTCCAGAGCTTGACGAGCTGATCATGGCTCACTGATGCTACTAGCCCCGTCACATTCGACGCCGCTAGGGCTGCGACCATGCCCCAATACCCTTGTTGGCCTATCCAGAACACACGAAATAAAAAAAAGGAGGAATGGCTAGTTTCTTAATTGGAGAAAAAAAATGGTTCAAAGAGTCCTAAAGTTATAATTCTACATGTACTTGAAGGGCTTAAAAATAGAAACGAATAAATAAAAAGTCCATAAGTTAACTAAAATTTGTTCACAAAAAGACAACTAAATGCATAAACAGTAACCTCAATATATGACGCTGCAACATCCGAATGCTTCTCATTTGTTCGTGCTATGAATATATCCCAAAAAACCGACCACCACTCGAAAAGAAAGCCACCAGGTGCATCAATTGCTGAAAACAATCATTTTACAGGCAGTAAATAATAGTCTTCACCAAAAAGAGAAAATATAGTATAAAACTAACAAGAAAAAAACATTAAAGACAAAAACATACCAACTGGATCTGAGGAGACCTTTCCTTCCGCTTGGAAGGCCTTTGCAGTTGCCTGCAAATTTCTCTTCATAAAGTAGTCATATATGTAAACATCCAGCCTGTTTCGTGAAGGTAACCAAATAATCAGAATGGAGGGATTATAGGAAATATTCGATTATACAACTATTCAACCAAAAATAGAATAACGATGTTCAAGCAGAACATGAATAAATAACGAATAAATATAATAAATGAAGACCAAATGAATATGACACTGAATCGGGAAAGTGTACTTCTTCAACAATACAATTATCCTAGATCGACCAAACTAATTTTGTTTGCTCACTTTTTATCTTTGTCAGTAAACCACCAGCTAAAATAATCATAAGCGCTCGTGTTCAGCTAATCATAGTTTGAATCACTGAAAATAACTATGTCTAGACACAAACAAATCTTTATATATATTCCCTCCATCCCCAAAAAACAAGCCATTCTAGGATTCAAAATGTGTCCCAAAAAACAAGTCATTCTATCCCATTTGGTAGGTGCATGTGCATGCATCAATCGATTAGTGCCAGATATGGTTAATAGATAGGGGCAAACATGGTCATTTTACCTTTTTATTAATTTTCCCTAGAATCTCTAGAACTACTTGTTTTTTTAGGATGGAGGGAGTAAGTGTCAAAGGTAATGTAAATTGTCAAAGAGTGATTGATTTTTCGAAACCTTATTATACAGATACAGACCCTCTCACGTACGTGCACTCAATTTTATGAACACACACCCTACCCTATAAACACTAGAAGATACTTGGCTAGCAAATCTTGAGATCGACAAAGTTACTAAATGCACTTCACTATCAACAGGCACATCACCTAATTAGCTGAAAATATGAGCACTCATATTGAGTACATATCGAAAGAGTGACAACATAGTTGCTCATCAATACTATGAATCAACAAGTCAAACCAAACGTATGCCTTTGAACCAAAAGGAAATAAAGCTACAAGATGACTATGCCAAAAAGAGTGACAATTCTGAGTTCGGGCATAGTATATAACAGAGAAGCAAAGAAGCAATCGGTAAACAAAATTGTATACATGAATGCAATAGCTATATGGAGGAACTTCAAGTAGAGCGGATGTAAACCGTGCAAATGAAAGGTGGTTTGGATTAAAATCCTTATAGCCCTGCCCCTCGGCTCAGTATGGTGGCCAAGAACAACTTGACCATGCACTTTTGCAAAAGCAGCCACAGTTCCCACTAGGTTTTTAGCAAGGCCAGGAGAGGAATGAAACTACTAGATGGCTTCGGCGGTGGACTCAGTTATGGAGGGAGCAACAACAAAGGAACGGAACAGAACTTAAATTTAGGGCAGGCATACCCTAATTAAAAAGCGGCAAATTTGGTGAAATCTAAGCTAGCAATTCGGCCAAATGTATTTTATAATCACCTGTCAAATGTTAGGCAGGTACACGCAAGGGTTTGGGTTAATAAGACATCCTTGGATACAAAAGTGTCAGAAAAGTGTGGAATAGCACCATACTAGAAAAAAAAGTCACTTCCTTCCCATTCAGATTAATCTACCACTCCCATCTCTGTGCTATAGTCACTCTTGTATAAAGTGGTCAAAATCGAACACATAGAGTGAGATGTCTAAGCCAAATCGACGTTATCTCAGCAGAATCGAATCCTGCAATATGGTTCCCATTTCTAGGCATTCCACATATGATAGATTATTAAGGGGTTCCTCCGCATTCAGAAGAACCCGCATCCCAGAGACTGAAGCCCCTTCCATATAGTATGCCTAATAGCTGAACCAAAACCACTGATCATTCAGAGTCTAGGTCTAACAATCACGATATTTCTGCTGGAACCCGAAAGCACCAAATCTGTCAACCCCCGACCCCCTTTGTTGAAAGCCCCAAATCAGTTATCCTGCTCTTCCAAAACCAACACCGTAAATGAGCGCTCAAGTATATAATCCAAAACATTCATCCCCCGAGCCAAAACAGCAGGCCCGCACAGTAGGAAAGAAAAACAAAGCTGAAATGGAGGTCCCCGAAACCCTAGCAGGGGCCAAACACGCGCCGCGTCCCCTCGAACCGACATACGGTACTGGAACCCGCCCCGCGATTCTAGCACAGACAAAAAATCTATCCCCGAAAAACGCAACGGCAGACGGACAAAAGGCTTGCCCGAAAAACACGCCGCGAATCAAACGGGTAAGAGGAGAAGAACCAAAACACTGGAGAAATGGGGAAGGCCAAAAAAAAAATCCTCACATCTTGTCCGCCTCCCAGTTAGTCTGCGACATGGCCGCTGCCCCCGCGAAGCGCCGACCAGGCGCCGCACCCTAAGCGAAGCGACAAGCGGCGACGGAGACGGGCCACCCGACGCTGGCTCCGCGGCGGGCGGGCGACGTACGGACACCCGCCGGTGCGGTGGTCGCGTGGAGGTGTGGGGGCACCCCGAGCCCAAACCCTAGCGTTGTGGCGGCGGGCAGTAGCAAGCGGCGGAGGGGAGGAGATTGAATCGCGGCTGCAGCGGCGGGAGGGGAGGGGGAGGGGAATGTGTGAGAGAGACGGGGACGGGAGCGGAGGCGGAGGGGCAATTGGGGAATAGAAACGCGGGGAGGGATGGGGTCACGACGGGACAGGAGGGCCTAAAATAATGTCGGGGAAACGAAACGTATTAAAATATCTCTCCTTTTCTAGCAAACCCAACAGCGCTAGTACCAGTCAAGTACGTATCTCGAACCAGGAAGCGGATCCTCCTCTCTCTGGGGTCGATCACGGCTTGACCGTCACCGTCCGGTCCGATCTTGATAGGAAAATATAAAAGGAATCGAGTAATGGTCGGAAAATGTTGATAGGAAAATGACCACGAGTACGTGACAGGTGAGGTGAATCGTTTTGCAATTCATCACCAGGGAATAGATCAGTCTCACTTCACTTGTTAATTGTTTTTTAATCTTTTTGGCCAGCAGCTCGAAGAGAGGATGAGCTGAGCCGGAGCCAAGAGATCAGATTGCGTGTGGAGGGGTCGTGCGAGGCGTGACATTAATTAGCAAAGTCAAATGATCCATAGGTTGCGACTTCTATAGCATATATATCGTCTGAGATCTACTCCTACTCGGGTGCTGCTTGAGAATTCGCTAGAAAAGAAGCTCGAGAAAGGCGCATTAGCACATTCCTGCCTTTCTTTGTCCCTGGAATAAGTAAACTCCACCATGCAAACTTTGACTATATATTACTCAAAAGGCTATTTCATAAGTTCCATAGTAATAAACGAGAACATGTTCATGAGTCATGACGATATAAAATTGCTTCTTCATGGGAGTTATTTGTGAAGTGAGAAAATGGGCAGTGGAAAATGCCTCTGTACCTCTAGCATATTTTGCGATTTGTCGTGTATTATTGGAGTTTCAAACATGTCCATTTCATATGTTTGTAGGTAAACTAGAAATGCCGTGTTTCACTTAGGATTATTTTGAAGTGGTAGTGGCGTGACCACTAATACCGATATGTTTGTGGTGATTTTATGTCTTAGAGCATCTCCAAGAGACTAGCAACAATCATAACTAAATTTAAAGATTAAGAGGCTAGTTAAAAAACAAAAAATTTCCCAAAAGCAGGGGTAAACCAACAGACTCTTTAAAATTGGCGAGCGTGGATGGAGAGCATGTCTAGCGTAGAAAAATAGCTATCCAGTTGGCTATTATGTTGGATACAATTTTTTTCTTTCTTTTCTCTTTAACTAGCTAAGAGGATATACAAGAGCTCTTGGAAATGCTCTTACATATGGTCCATTCTAGGAATAACTCATGCATGTGTCTTGTAAATAAAAGGACTAGAATATCGTGTTTTGCAATGGATTTACTATAGAGAACGTTTGCAATGGATTTACAATAGTGAACATTCGAGAGAAAGAAATATATGTTTGTTTTTTTCATTGGTATGATAGTTGTATTTCCTTTTCAAATACATGGAAAATTTATGTTTGTGGTATACTATATGAGATAATCCTACTAGTTTGTTGACTACAGTGGAATCTACTCCTAATATTCTAAAAGATCGTGTGGTCTTCTAAAATAACTGATGAATTATGAATTTTCCATAACTTAGGTAAGTGCTTTACCAACATATAGTGGAGTGTACTCACTTTAAAGATGCAATTTTGTCTTGTCAGATATTGATTGAGCGACAAGGCATTTTGATCAGTTGGCACCTTCTTGGCTTTTCTTTTCACTGATGCGCTCTATCGTATTTATCATCAAGGTCCCTTAGCTATAAGCCTATAAGAAATAAGATTAGAGGCATGGGACTAGTAATAATAACTACATCGCCAACAAAAGATGTGAGTAGTGGTGCAGGACAAATATATATATATTTTTTAATACTTTTCGTTATCTAGCATCTCGCTTCTGCATTAGCAACATCCACTTTATCCTTTCACTCTATAGGTGTCATGATGTTTACGTTTATTTGACTTTGTTAATTAGTGAAATAAACTTAGCACCGGTATAAAACTTCAGATTTAGCCTATGCCTGCATCCATTAGCACCTTTGCTAACACGTCCAATGGCTTCTTGTTGACATCAGTGGATGTAGACCAGTCATGAACCATGGACAAAAGCCATGTTTGTTTCAATTTCTGCGCTAACACGTGCCAATTTTAAATGTCCGATTTTGAAGAACCAAAATGTCAAATGATTTTTAAAATCCATAATCAAGAATCCAACTGGATTTTGGATCCTCGATTACGTGAGTTATCAGACTTTTGGTTTTTTAAAATCGGGGCTTAAAAATCAGCCATAAGCTGAAACAAACAGGAAAGACTTTTATACAAGTAAGAAACGCGGTAAAATGAAGGAGAAAAGATCCGAGTCATGAGGCACTCTTTCAGTCTTTCTCCCGTCGATTAGACGAGATGTGTCTGCTGACAAAACCCGTGCTCACGTCCCTCTCTCTCACCATCCCAAGGGGGGAGAATGGTAAGTGCGTTTTCGACCAAGCTTGAGATTTTCAGGGCCATAAAACGGCCCCTTCGTGCATAAGTACGATGTAGAACTAAGCTTCCCACAACCATTTGCCTCCAACCTATTCTGTCGCACACCATTTCCTTTGCATTTACCGTAAACATTTCATTTTTTTGGTCTATTTTTGACATCTCATGACGATTCTACAGGAGCACCAGGAGCTCGTCGAGGGCAAATAGCTTTTGCGATTCGGCCCTTAGCGCATCCACATTTTCCAAGCACATCTGGTTAATAAAGAGGACTGATGATGGAATGATTAATAACGAGGACTAATGACAGAAAAGGATTAGTTTGCGCAGGCCACAACAAGGTTCATAGTGAGTTGACAATTAACCCCAAGAGCACATGCAGCAACTTATGGGAACACAGCATCCAAATCAGGTTAGTTCAACTGAATGGTCCGGGTGATCAGGTCAGCAGTCAGCTGCCCTTCCGCCGTGAGCACCAATGGAGGTAAACGAGACGCAGACGAACGTTGCTGTTTTCAGTGTCATTTCCAGAGCTTGACGAGCTGATCATGGCTCACTGATGCTACTAGCCCCGTCACATTCGACGCCGCTAGGGCTGCGACCATGCCCTCATGGGCATTGCTGATGGTCATGGTGTTTTTCTCCCTTATGTCCCATAGTTCCACAGACTGCATAATGCAAAAGATACAAGCAAACACAATTTAGAAGATGACTGTCATAAAGGTGATTAAGGGCTGATAAGATAGAACACTTGCCTCATAACAACCAATTATAAGCAAATAAGGGTGATTTGGGTGGAAAACACACGAATGAAACTTGTTCCCACTGCAATTCAGCTCATGTACACATTCCACGTCATTCCCTGACATAAATGACCACACCTTGACAGAATCTTCACTGACAGAGACCAGATAGTTACCCATAGCATCCCAACATACTGACTGAATAATCTGTACATGTCCCTGCACAAAAAACAAAAGTCCTAATTACACAGTACAACAATGAACAATGCCAAGTGATTGCAAAAGCCATACAAAGAAATGAAATTAACATATCCAAAGAACGGTGGGTGATAAAAACATTACAGCCCTAGCCAAACCAGTGGAATGGTCGAATAGATAATGGTAATAGACCCTCAATACAAAATCTTGGACCAAAATGATATTCTAATGCAGAAAAAAAATCATAAAATTTCCCTGAGATCAGAGAAATGTCAAGGTACAGGTTTATTAGCTGGATGGTGATGAGCTGATCAAAGTCCCATTATACCACATTATAACAAACATACATCCACCTGTATGGCTGTACCTTGTAATTCAGTAGAATATTACTTGTAGCTACTCTTAATAATTTTGGTGCTACTTGTGAAGATATCAACAAGAAAATGATACTATGTGATATGTAATAGCCAACCTGCAGTGGAGTTCTACAAACTTGTAGTGTCTCTGCATCCAGTATGGATATTGCCTTTTCTGAGGCAGCTGCTAGATACTTACCCTGGCGCGGTTGAAATCTCAACTGAGTAGCACCTCCCTGAAAAGATAATTACAGTTAGTAACAGGAGCACATATTACTATATTAGCATGATATAAAACACAATTACTGCATTAGCATGTTATAAAACACAACTACTGAATTAGCATGATATAAACACAATCACTATAATAGCATTATATAAAACACAACAGATGTGAATCAAAGAATATGAGCGTGCGTACATTGAAAACCCTGACACAGGTCACACAGCTACCATTAGTTATGCTCCAACACCGTACTTCTCCATCACTATCACACGAACAAATGATGTCTTCTTTGTTTGGATGAAAATCAAGAGACATGACAGATGCTGAATGACCTGTAAAAGTACGGAGGGAATAATCTGGCTGCAAACAGTCAAGAAATTAGTCAGTAGATTCAAATGAATACAATTTCACGAGGTAGCCAGTAATGGAAAGGGATTTACATTGTCAGCATCCCAAACCCGCACGGTTTTGTCAAAGGAAGATGTTGCAAGACGGGTCATGCCAGGGCTAAAGCGAACATCTGTAATTAGCAAAGAGTGCTCTTCTAGTGTAGATTTAGGTTTTAGCGCATCTGTAAACCATAAAACGACCTGAAAAAATAGATGTGGATGTTAGCATGAAATTTCTTCAGCACCAGTAAATTTGTAATTATTTTTATCTTGGCATCCACACCTTTTTATCATGGCCTCCCGTCGCAAGAAGTTTTCCATCAACTGAGAAATGGCAACAAACAACTTTGTTTGTACTCGCACGAGCTTTTGCAACCTCAGTAAAACCCAATCCTGCAACAAAGAGAGACTGGCTGGTTAGCATAGCATCCACACCCTCGAAATAGCTGCAGTCAAGCAGAAAATTTAATAGCACATTTATGCAAGGATGAATAGCAAAAATAAATCATAAAGCAAATACATATCCTTCAGTTTTATTAAACAAGTTCCAGGCTATATGACTAGCTCACTGCAAAAAAACAAAGTAGTGGTGGGGTTTGAAAATTAAAAGAGCAAGGATGTTTCAAACCAAAAGGCATTGTAGAATATTGGGCAAACACCACACACCCAAGATGGGGGGGGTGACCTTTCATTATATAGGCCGGATACGGCTTGGAGTACATCTAACACCCAATGTGGTACTATACAAGACCATATACAACTCTATATATCTAACACCCGCCCGCAGTCGCAGGTGGACTAACGCCTAGACTGGACCTAAAATCTGTAAATAACTGTACAGGAAGACCCTTAGTCATAATATCAGCAAACTGGCGTGACGAAGGAACATGAAGAACTCGAACTTCACCCAAAGCCACCTTCTCGCGGATGAAATGAATATCAATCTCAATGTGCTTCGTTCGTCGATGATGAACGGGATTGGCAGCCATATACACTGCACTGACATTGTCACAGAAGCCGAGCGTCGCCTTTGAGAGAGGAACATGAAGCTCGTGAAGAAGTTGTCGTAGCCAGCAACACTCAGCAACTGCATGAGCAACAGCCCGATATTCTGCCTCTGCACTGGAACGAGAAACTGTAGTCTGACGCTTTGACGACCAAGAGACCAATGTATCGCCAAGAAAGACACAATATCCAGAGGTAGAACGTCGAGAATCAGGGCAGCCTGCCCAATCAGCATCAGAGTATGCCGTAAGAGAGTCAATCGGACCAGTGCCAATCCGGAGACCATAGGACAGGGTACCCTTGACATAGCGCAAGATGCGCTTAAGAAACGCCAGATGAGACTCTTGAGGATCATGCATGAACAAACAGACCTGCTGAACAGCATATGCAAGATCCGAACGCGTCAGAGTGAGATACTGAAGAGCACCAGCTAAACTCCGGTAGACAGACGCATCAGCAACAGGCGCACCATCTGTAGCAGACAACTTGGCTTTCGTATCAACAGGCGTTGTCGTAGAGTGACAATCACTCATACCAGCACGCCGAAGGATCTCCAAAGCATATTGCTGCTGAGAAAGAAACAACCCATCTGAAGAACGTGTCACGGACATATGTAAGAAGTCATGAAGATCCCCCAAATCTGTCATAGCAAACTCACTATGCAATCGATCAATAATGTTCTGAAGCAATGTGATAGAAGAAGCAGTCAAGACAATATCATCCACATAGAGAAGAAGATAGGCCATGTCGTCACCATTGCGATAGACGAATAACGAAGTATCCGTAGCTGATGGAACGAATCCCAGAGAACGAAGATATGTCGCAAACCGCTTATTCCAAGCACGAGGGGCCTGCTTCAGCCCATATAAACCTTCTTAGATCTTTTGTCCAAGTGGAACATATTTCGGAGAGGAATGAATAATGCACTATACAGACAAAGCCTTCGTTGCTCAGCCTAAACACCATAACATATCTCAATGTTAAGGGAAGTCCAGAGAGAACAAATTATAGTCAAATAATTCCTGCTAGCCATAACAAACAGCTTGTAGTAAAAAAATAGTTGAGATGGAACTGGAGAGACAAGCTTATTATCATATCACAACAGAAAAGCTTTATTAAAATCAATCGGTGACATTTTTCTGTAAACAGACTTCAAGTCTCTGATGAATGTGACAAAATGATACGACATTTCAGAACAGCATTGAGTTTGTGTTTTTTACTTGCAGTGGAGTTGCAAAGTTATAAAGTATTACTCTGTAAAGCATTTTAAGCAGAGAAAAGAACACACAACATCAGTGTTTCCGGGTGCCCATTTATAAAGTATGCTAAAAATTTCAGACCTGGAACTCAGGGTCAGGCTCAGAACCAATGCTGAACATAGAATATGAAAGATCCCAAGCTGCTTTAATATGCGAAACACACTGCCTGCATACCCATAGGAGAATGCGAATGAACTAAACTAGAGATGCTTAGAAATAAACAGAAAAGTTCACGGTGGTGTCTTCTACACTTCCACAACTCTAAAATTAAAGTTTGAATTATAATAGCATGACACAAAGCTGCCTGGATCCAAAATATAAAGAATATGAGATGTTAGAACAAGGACATACCAATCACATTTGTCAAAAACTGGAGAGAATGGAGCAGCCGCAGACGAGGGTCCTGACGGGGGCACGAAACCACACCCACCAGAAGAAGAATACGGCCGCTCAACGTCCAAGGAGGACGGAGCAGCCGCAGAAGAGGCACCAGCTGCATGATTAGTAGAACAAGGTGCAATATCCATGTCGACACCTAAGAGGAAATCAAACGAGCTGGAAG
>OAMR01000625.1:739956-791201 GCA_900205405.1 Echinochloa crus-galli | reverse complement strand
ATAAGAGACAGGTTTCAGATAGTCCCCCGCCCGGAGGCCAGAGACCTATATATAACTGTATGATACTTGCATATCTGTTAGCAGGCTAGCAGCTCAAGAGGTTAGTTCGTGGATCACTGTTCAGATATTTATGGACTCTGTAGACCAATTTTTTACTATTTATAACTTCAGTTATCCGGCGAAGTTTGGCTCCATCTCATCATCTTCATTGCTTTGCAGTGGAGTGAGGTTGTGTTCGGCTGGTAGATCAAGGTCACATTGTGGCCTTGAGTGGTGGTCAGCTGTCAAGGTGCATGAGTCGGTGGAGTCTCCAGTAGGCACACTCTCTGTTGCGGCAACATATGCTGAAGGGTTACCTCGTGCAGCAGCTCTGCGGCACATGCTTCATCGACAAGTAGTGGTGAGTGAGCTAATAACCCAGAACTCAGATGTGTGGCTCCATGTAAGTTCTATTTCTTTATGTAATTATGTTCATCCGAGAGATACAACACAGTGTCACTGAATCCAAACTTTGGGATATATTCATATGGTATAGCTAGTGTTAATTGGAATACAGCACCGCTTTTTTAAGATTATGCTGTATTTATACACTTAATTCCCTCTCTATTCAGATCGAGAAGAGTTGTATCTTCTTTTACAGTAGTTGTTTTCCTTCATTGAAGATTGTGTAAAGCGATATTTTTAATTGTATTTCTCTTTGGTTTGGAGGGGTTGAAAAAGGCACAACTGCTACAGATTTGGAAGTGAAGATGCAACGGTCTTACAACTGGTGAAATGATTGCAATCAGAACAGGCAAGCTGGATTGGGATTCAGACACTGATAGTCGTAGCTGTTATGTGGTGTTGTACTTTAGCTCATGTTGTTAGAAATGCTTAGTAACCTCTTGTTTTGGTTGGGATTTATGTAACATCGAAGTGCATGTTGATTTGTCATTCGGAATGCAAGTGATGGCAGTTGACGTCTCCACTCTTATTTTGTTTTTTTATTCGTCATCAGAGACAACGTATTGCTCAAATCGGATGTCACGTACAGTTCCATTCAAATCGAAAATTATCTATTATCTTACCGTACCATACACGCCTTAATTAAACTGAAAAATCCCTACCTTCACATTGTGAGTGAGGTTTTATTTGACCAACCTTGAAATCGAAACTTGCAGAAGAAAAAAAATCTTGCAGATCGGACAAAACCAGTTTGGTGGAAGTGCGGAACGGGTGCCGTGCACGCCTCCGGATAAACAGGAAAGGGCCGCTCGGCCACGCGCGGGAGTTCGGCAGCAGCCGCGCGCGTCGGGTGGGCGAGCCCCAGAGCGGGCGCGCGCTGCAGGTTGGCTCGGGTACAGAATAACTAATCTGTACCCAGGGTATGAATTAGCGGAGTCCTATATATATATATATATGATGAGTTTTATCTACACATGCGTGTAGCTACACCCACCATCAGTATACCATTGTATATATCTCCGCATATTAGTTTATCATTTTTAGTATGTTCATATACTAATTCTAAGATACTTTAAAGTGAGTTACACAAAAAAATTTCAAAATCAATCCTATTTTTAAATATATTTTGATTATACCTTTATAATACTATATAAAATAGTATGTCTATATACCTAATGTATGCTTACATACCCAACGTATATATCATCACAGATAGTCTAGTATCATCATATATTATATATATGTACATACTCTTCGTCGGATCAAATTCATCGTGTATCATAAGATACATAGGTGGGAGTAACTACACGTACGTGTAGAATGGATTTTTCCCTCTCTATATATATAATTATTAAATGCATCCTCTCTGGTAGCTACTGATGATCCATCATCGATCACTAGCTAATTATTAACTACTGGCTAGTTAGCTGCAACAGAATCAAGGAGCTGGGATTCTGCTGAGCGTTCAATTATTCGACGTTATAACGGCCGATTATATTCATATATAGACATGTGTGCAACGTTTTTTTTTTGAAACGGCTAGACATGTGTATAACGTATTTATGAATGAATATCACCAACTAATTAAATTAAGTAGCATAACACTCTCTCTAGTCTCTCTCTCGAGATATATATATATATATATATATATATACTCATCAAGTTTCGCTTTCACTTTGTCAACTTGCATTGCGTCGTCCCCTGATCCGTTCCCCGACCTGCTGGCCTGGCCAGATCTCACCTCTTACTCTTCTTACATCAACGATATCTCTCCTCTCTGGATAAGGATTCCTAGTCACTTGTTTCAGATAGTCCCCCGCCCGGAGGCCAGAGACCTATATATAACTGTATATGTTGTCATTGACTCGTTTAAACTAAAATTCCTTTCTCTAAAAAAACTGTAGATTTATCAAGTGCGCCAAACAGAGATCATCACTTTATTTATTGTTTGTTAAATCCACCATGTAAAATCTTATTACTCACTTAGTCACTTGCTACCAATATAATACAAGAGTAGAAACGCGCAACTCCAATTAATCTAATATGACTGTATATTCTGCTTGGCCGCCTAAGAATCATCGGAGCACCGTACATTTTTCTCCACTATTGCAATTCTGCACGGGAATGTTAGATAATCTTGAATCTTCATCCCCAGCTGAAGAAAGTTAGTTTTCTTGTGGTATTTGATGAAGGGGGTAATCTTGACAAAGGACAATCTAGTGAAAAGAAAGTGAAAGGGGTGTATAAAGTGTTGTTTCTGCAACTCTAACGAGACTATACAGTATTTATTTTTTTGAGTGTCATATGGCAATGTTCATTTCGAATGTTGTACATGCTTCATTATTTGGTGTTCATGACCTGTTGGGAGCTTGGCTTAAAAGTTTTACTGCAACATTATGCTCTTGTGTAGCCTATTTTTAACTTTATTTCTTTTTTTCCTCTCTTCATTATTCCCTGTGCTCTTGTGTACTTTTTCCTTTTTTCATATTAATATATACATCTAGTAGTTTCTCAAGAAAAATATCTGATGCCATGCCATCTCGTATGAGACATCAACCTCACCATCGAATATCATCTTCACGCCTGTAATCTAGGGTCGTCAACACACTGCATGTGTAGGCAAAATTACCATAGGAGATGTGCCATGCACTGTACCATTTATATGCACCGGTAAAAGGGGCATCAAGCCCTATTTCAGTTTCAGTGGTCAATGACAATGATCATTACGACTAATGTGCATTTTGCAGTGTCAGATAAGAGTTAGTTACGATGATGGGCTTTCAGGTGCCGCCCCCCAGGTGACTTAGGCGGCCTCCTTACCATTGCATGAGATTGAGGTCAGAAGTCTAGGGGAGGCAAGAAAGGCGATGGCCGGGATTTCGCATCCCTCTTATTCTCTCTTTCCCGGGCAGCAATATTGACGGCGTCCTCGTGGAGGGAGGAAGCGGCGGCGACTCCCGACCATGGCCATGGAGCAGCAACGGCCAGGCCGGATCCGGCCCTTACAAACCGGATCTAGTACTCGTCCACCTTTTGGGGGGTGGTTCAGCTCTTGATTTGTGGTTCTAGTGGCGGCTAGCTACGAGAACCGGCGTCCCTATGGCCGAATCCAACAGCTTGCCCGGGGTGGCGCTCGTCGAAGGGCACCTGCGGCTGGATCTAGTGGTTCCTTGGTGAGGGCTACCAACTTGGTTGGTTATTGGGCACCAACGGGAGTGTCCTAGGCATTGATGTGGTGCTACTATCCTGCCTATTGACACACAATACCAGCACTCGCGACGTGCCGACAAATAGGAGCTTAGTGAAAGCTATGCTCGATTGTTCGGGCTGACGGCCACGACGCCTTTGGCGCCATGCACCTCATTGAAGGCGTCATCGTGCTCCTTTCCTCCCGCAGCTTGGGAGAGCTCCGGGTGAAAACCCTGCTTCAGTTTTACTAGACGAACGGCAATGACATCACAGATGACATGTCACAACCTACATTTAGGCCATGTCTATGGATGTCTTTGCAGCTCGCTCGTCAGCTGGGTGTGCTTGGTGCCTTCTTCTTCTTCTTACTCTTTATGGGTGAGTTTGGCATTGATTGCTAACAACTATCATGGTTCGGTGAGTATTCATCCCTGACACCATTGTTGTGTGGGCGTTCTCCGATCCTTGGCTTTGTTTAGATCCCAAATTCTACCCCCAAAGTTCACTATGTAAAAAGAAGATTTCCATCACATCAAAATGTCATAGCATGCATGGAGTACTAAATATAGATGAAATCAAAAATCAATTGCACAGTTTTGTTGTATTCTACGAGACGAACATTTTGAGCCTAATTAATCAATTTTTGGACAATTTTTCACACATACAAACGAAATGCTACAGTGGCGCACGCACTTCAAAGACCAAAGTTTACTCCCAAATTTGAGAACTAAACAAGGGCCTTGTTGTTGGTGTCATCCAATCAAATGTCGGGTCATACTTCCACCATTTCTACTATTCCCCTCCAAGACTTCCTCCCCAAGAACGACATTGGGTGGTGGTATATGCCGTCAGATGTCACCGTCATCTTCGAGGGAGGGCGTCGTGTCGTGTGAGTTTTGGCTTGTCCACCGACTGATGGTTTTTCCGTGTATGACCGAATTAGTAAAGGTAAAGTTATCGTAGGCAGTTCCTTGACTGACATCATGTCAGGAGATGTTAAAATCATTTGGAAAGCAGCTGCATGAAAAGTTGATTGTTATATTTGGAGATCAAATTAAAGGAAGAGAGCACTAGAAGTGAGTCGACTTGTTGATAGATACTAAGATGATGTCGAATTGGTTTAATGGCTTTTGGGATTACATAAGCATATGCATATACACAGTTTGTTATGGTTATGTTTGGAGGCAAATTGGAGGCAATAATAGCAGTAGATCGAAACATGTCTCTTGTTCATATATATACGGTAGCATCGGCCTGGGCGATGAAGAAAAGGCCACAGCGGCCTGGGCCATGAGGCCCACTCGAAGCCCAGCGAGAGAAGAAGACAAGTCCATGTGGCTTTGACTCGTAAACGTTCGTCGAGGAAATCGAGGCAGGCCGCATCCCCCTTTCCCTTTTTGAAATGGCCGTGTGGGCCCTGCTGCTGCTGCTGCCCTTGCGTTGCGAGCCAGCCGCATTTGAAATTTTGAATCGCCCCCACCCCCACCCCATTCATTCATTCCTTTTCCATTGCCGTCCGCCATTGATTTCTTCTTCTTCTTCTTCCCCTTCCACCCACCCACCCACGGAATATCGAGGAGGAGCAGATTTGGATTTGGATATGGGGTGCGTGTCGTCGGCGTTGCTGGACGAAGGCGCCGAGGACGACGGCCGCCGCCGTATCATCTCCCACCACCACATCGTCTCCCTCACCTCCTCCACCTACGGGATCCTCAACTACCCCTCCAACTCCGCATCGCCGCCGATTGGGCCACCAACGGCAGCCTCTCTGCCTCCTCCTCCTCCGCCGCCGCCTCCCCCAACAAATCTCATCAAATCCGGTCCCCAGCACGAGCAGGAGCAGGAGCCGGAGCCGGAAGAGGTCATCAACTCCTGGGAGCTCATGGCCGGCCTCCTCGACCCCTCCACCCCGGGCAGGCCTCCCTTGCCTCCCACCCCGTCTTCCCGCCGCCGCCGCATCCGCTTCCCTCTCCGCCCAATCGACGGCAACGCAAGGCCAAGCCCCCCTCCTCCCTCCGCGGCTGCCGTGCTCCACACCACCTCCCTCCGCGGGGTGCGCTCCACCTTCGAGGCCTGCAACGCCGTCCGCGCGGTGCTCCAGGCCCACGGCGACGCCTTCCGGGAGCGCGACGTCTTCATGGACCGCGGCTTCAGGGAGGAGCTCAGGGACCTGTGGACGAGCAGGGCCTGCTGGCGCCGCTGCTGGAGGGCCTGCCCAGGGCGCGCGGAGGCACCTACTGCTGCGACGGCTGCGGCGGCATGAGGTTCCTCCCCTGCTTCGACTGCTCGGGGAGCCGCAAGCTGTTTGTGTCGTCCGCCGCCACCGACACGACCAAGCAGCCGCAGCCGCCGCAGGGGTGGAACTGCAGCAGGCGGCGGACGGTGGTGGTGCGCTGCGGGGAGTGCAACGAGAACGGCCTCGTGCTCTGCCCAATCTGCTCCTGATCGACCATCATTCATGACGGACGCAGCAGCCCATCCATTCAGGTTCAGGTTATTCCCATCCCAGTCCCAGACAGACTACCCCCCAACTAGAATTAGCGCAGGTTTCACCCGTCTTAATTGGGAGACCAGTAGTTGTAATCAGGCGGGCCTAGTCGATGATGATTCATCACCACAGCAGTGCACTCACCGATTCAAATGCTCAATGGTTTGCACTGGCTTTTGACTCGAAAGCAGCTGCTCACTCTGAGATTAATCCCTTTCAGGTTCAGTTTCAGAGAATCCAAAGATTATCATACTCAATCTGCCCAATTTCACTTTCAGTTTGGAAGACCATGTTAAATCGGCTCTTCCCTTATTGATTATTTGCAAACATCTTTTAGTAAGAGATCTACGAGTGAGTCTACAGTTTAGACAATAGCATTGGAGTAACAATGTCCGTCGTGTCTCCGATTACGCCACCATTCATTATAGAATAAACAGAGAATAATATGGCGAGTATTCTTGACATCGAGGAACCAACACAACAGTGACAGCCTGATGATCGAATATATATATATGACAATGGATTTCCAAATCATCTGACAATTTAAACGAACAGCAATTCAATCAGCTATTGTACGTAGTAAGAGCGCGTGTCGTCCATCTCAATTACTACTACTTGCTTCACCATGATCGGTCATGGTGTGTGTGTGACTGTGTATGGTACTTCATGCTGCGTGCTTTGCTAGTAGCTAGGCCGGAGTGTCGATCATTAGGTGGCTAGCGGCGGTGCCGCCGCCGCCGCACATGGCGTGAAGTCGCAGGGCAGCCTTGTCCGTCCAGCCGGGCCTCCGCCGCCGGCGTTGGCCCTGCGGAAGCGCGCGCCCTCGATGAGGACCCTCTGCGTGGAGCCGAGCAGGGCGCCGTTGATGTGGTCGATCACGCTGGCCGTGGTCGGGTACAGGAAGGGCCCGCCGGGGGCGTTGTAGTAGGCGTTGAGCAGCGCCGCCGTGGCCTCCCGGAGCAGCGTCCGGTACATGTCGCCGCGCCCCTCCAGCGCCTCCCGCAGCGTCAGCTCCGACCCGTACCGCTGCGCCGCCAGGGGGCCGAACGCCATGGCCACCGTCGTGTTCGGGGTCACCACCCGCCAGTGGCAACGCTGCTCCGGCGACGCCCACTGGCTGCGCGCGCCATATGTATGCATCCACAGATCATCGTCGATCGTCGTCTCGGTTATTAGTATATAGATATAACAAATGATGGCATCGATCGATCGCTTGTATTAGTAGATAGATATGTATATATGACAACGTACTCGTAGGTGCAGGCCGATCCTCGCGCTGCTGGCGCCGGAGGAGAGGGCGGCGGCAGCACCTGCTGTGGCGGCTCCGACGGCTGCTCCTGCGGCAACGTTGGCGGCTTGCGCCAGATGGGCGGCAGGCGCCAGAAGGGTGGGAGCGGAGGAGCGGGCGCTGGTGGCTGTGGCTGCTGTGGCCTGGCGCGCCTGTTGTCGTGGCCGCCGGGGCAGAAGTCCATGGCCTCCTCCGGCTGCGAGAGCAGCGGCTGGACGGTGTAGAGCGCGAGGCCGAGCATCCGGAAGGCGAGGGTGAGCTCCCGCGGCGCGCCGGCGGTGGCGGCGCCGCCGCAGTGTCCCGTGGCCTGGACGACGCGGGCGGTGCAGCGGTTCATGTCCGGGGAGCCGTCCATGCTGATGGAGAAGCCGCCGAACCAGTTGGTGTTGCTCTCGCTCACCGTGAGAGGGGTGTCGCCGCCGCCGCACTGGATCGCCACGCGGGCGCCTGCCATATATATCATTGGATTGGATTGGGATCATCGTATATCCTCATCAATGAGATCGCGATCATATATGCAATGCCTTCCAATTATCATAATTTGTTGATGATGGGCGATTAGGCATGCAATGCAGCTAGCTAGCACTGCACGTCGAGTTCGTGATGGCCGGTATGGGTTAGGTGGGCAGAGGCAAGAGCATGCATATCTCTAGCTATTCAGGTGAAGCAAAAGCATGCAGGTAGCAGAAGATGCAGGCAGGAGGTGATCGAGGTACCGTAGAGCGGGTAGTCGAAGAGGCCCCGTGCTCCGTCCTTGCACTGGTCGCAGAACACCATCCCGGCGACCACCGTGCTGGCCGGCGCCGTCCCCTCCGCCGCCGACGCAGCAAATAGCAGCAGCACCATCAAGATCACCACCACCACCATCGTGTCCTTGCTTGTGATGGATGGATGGCCGGTTAATTTGCCTCCTAATTCCTAATTAATTAGCAGGCGGCTCTCCTGATGGTGTTGGGTACGCTCTTGGTCATCTGCATTTTCTTCTTCCAAGAGATTTCGATCCCTGCAGTGCTCAAGTGCAGTGCAGTGCAGCTAGCCGCCTAGCCCAGGTATATATACCCACTGCCTGCTGCTGTGCAAACGTGGATCGATATCCCTCCATTCGCTAGCTAGCTTTGTGTGACGCGGAACATACGCCAACATCTATATGCATGTGTCCATTTATTAAGCCGGCCTCTTCCATCGCTACCCCTTCATGCCAAGGGAAGGGAAGGAACACACCTTAGCAGCATGCCAAAGGGTTAGATTGTTAGTACGCTGAATTATTCATCCAGTTCCGACTTAGCGGACGTGATGAATTCGTAGCGACATGGTGTTTTTGACATAAGAAAATGCTGTTGATATGATGATTGTGTAAAACATAACCCGGCCTCTCATTAGAGCGAATTTCATGTCTTCTTTGCGCCGCCACTTTTCAATCTCCCAATTTCGATCGAAAAAAAAATACTAGAGAGGGAGAGGGAGGGAAGGCAAGGCAACCCGTCGATCGATGAAGCCGGCCACCTCCCCGCCTCCTCCGACCACCGTCCGCCGGAACCCACCCCGCCGTGCGAGGCCTCCCCCCACCCCGAAGCCCTCTTCCCTCTCCCGCTTGCTCGACGACGAAGCAGCAGCAGCAGCAGCCTCCATTCCACCACCTCCTTCCTCCTCCCCACAGCCACAGGAGGACCGCCTCAAGGTGTTCCTCCGCATCCGCCCCCTCCCGGTCCCGGAGCAGGACCGATGCAGCAAGGCTCTCACCCGCGCCGGAAGCCCAAGCAGGCTGCAGGGGGCGGGGAGCTCTGTCTCGTGCCCACCGGACCCAACTCCGTCGCGCTCACCGTCCCGCTGTCCAAGCTAGTCGATCCCAAGAGAGGCCGCACTGAGGTCTTCGACGGCTTCTCCGCCGTTTTCTCGCCCGACTCCACCCAGGTACCTGCATTTCTCTCCCTACCGCCTGCATCTGATATCTACACGATGGATGATTGACCACTTTCCTCCTCACAGCTTGATATCTTCGCGCAAGTGATGAAGCCGCTAGTGGACGACTTTTTGGGAGGAAAGAGCGGCCTTCTGGTTGCTATGGGCCCGACAGGGTCTGGAAAGACGCATACCATCTTCGGTTCTCCCAGGAATCCCGGTATACTACCGCTCACGCTACGCCGAATCCTCAATGAAAACAAGGTTGCCAGCCAACCGGCAAGGTGCTACTTCACATGCAATCCCTTGTTAGATTTGCGAGCTAAGGGATAGAATAGAACCCATCTTATATCATGCCATTTTTTCATTCTACGATTACAGATCAGTTTCCTTGTCCATGTTCGAGATACTTTCTGAGGGGAAAGGAGAACGCATTCTTGATCTACTGTCTGATGCTGCAGAGTGTGTTCTCCAGCAGTCGGGGATTAGAGGTCTCCAAGAGGTAGCTAGCTCTAAAACAAACACTTTTAATACTCTCGAATCTTTATAGTTGATAGGAATGGGCATCCGTTGACTGTTGATTACAGTTTCAACTGTGTCTTCTGAGAATTCCAATTTGATACTCAGAATGAAGTGAACATTGGTGGGACTGTGCTGTGCAAGTCTTGATTTCTGATCACATTGAGGATGAGACTAATATGCTTGGCAGCACACAATGAGTTGTTAGCTTTAATTTGATCTGCAGGTGGCCCTTTCAAATGTCGCAGATGCTGAGAGCTTAGTCTCACGTGGTATGCTGAAGCGCAGCACGGCTGCAACAAATGCTAACGACAAGTCAAGGCATGCTTCCTTACAATTATATTCCCTTGGTCTTTAGTAACGGGATTTTTATCCAGAATATATCTTTGCACCTTGAAGGAATGCTTTTTGGTCATAATAGATGCAGTGTTACCCTACTGAGCGCCATTATTTCTTTTCTTCCATTCTAGATTTTTAAAGGAACCTTTTTAATTGTGGTTATCAATGTGATTTTAAAGTGAACTTCATTTTGTATTACAGCCGATCACAGTGCATCATTACTATACGGGGTGTTCATAAAAGCAGTGACGCCAACAATGAGCATACACTTAGCAGTGCTGTTCTGACCATAGCAGACCTTGCTGGGGCAGAGCGGGAAAGGAAAACAGGAAATCAAGTCTGTTTCTCGGTCAATGTTACACTGTAACATGTTATGACAATTAATTTCTCAACACTGATTAACTATTCATTTACAGGGTTCAAGGCTGTTAGAAAGTAACTTCATCAACAATACATCCATGGTTTTCGGTCTCTGTTTGAGGGTACTGCCAAATGGCTTAGCTCCTTTTCTTGTACAGCAACCTACTTGCAAAAAATACATCATCAATGGAAGATATGCCTGGCTGATCATGTTCTCTTTCATTTTTTTTTCAAAATGCAGTCTTTGCTGGAACATCAGAAGAAGAAAAAACCTTTGGAAAAGCATTTCAAGAACTCAATGGTGAGTTTCGGATCTCACTTCTTTTGTTCCTTTTGTTGTGCCTGCGGGCAAGTCCAAACCATGCCAACCGATCTACTGTACTCTTTCTGATTCCAAGTGTAGGTTTTTTAGACTTGAGTACGGGTATTAAGAAAGTAGATTAAATTACCTTTGCGCCCTTCATTTATCTGCATTTGAAAAAGATGTCTCATTTATTTGCGAGAGTAGTACCATTTATTAAGGCAGGGGCAAGGAGGGAAGAAAACGTGAAAGATGCATAGAAGTTCTAGGATGACTTACATTTAGAGAAAAGATGAGAAGGCTAAAACAACCTAGATTTGCAATCATAGGGGGTATTGATTTTCTATTTTTGCTATGTGCAACTTGGATCCCTTCATATATACATCACTATTTTATTGATACAAAGATCAAATTAATGTGCTATTGCTGATCAGCTCTAACAACCTATTTATTTTCTTGAACTGCATAAGATGTTTCCTTTCCTAATTTACTTAAAGTAGTAGTACATAATACTGTATTAGAATTGAAATATCTTATTGCTACCTTCGGAATCTTTTGTCATTTTGATAGTTGACAAGGTACTTAAGGGATTACCTAGAAGGAAGGAAGAAAATGACTCTGGTATGCTCTGTGGTCTACACATTGATTATCGTATAATTTAATTTTTATTTTAAATATTCTCCCTTATTTTTTTCAGATTTTGAATGTGAAGCCCGCAGATGATGATTATCTGGACACATCATTTTTGCTCAGACAAGCATCTCCTTACATGAAAATAAAGTACCACTACTCTCCTTACTATTTCATTGAAAAACTGTCCTTTGCTTTCCTCTCTTTTGCTCTTATTGAGAAGAACATAATGTAGCTAATGGGTTATGCTGACAATATCACTATGTAGTAGGTTTATAGTTGACATATATTCATAGATGTTGCTAATATGGAAATATCATAGGTTGTAGCTCCAGAAAAGGAAATGCAATGAGGTAAGTGGCAACAGTGATCACTTAGTAAAATCGAGTAGCTTTTCTATGAACTTTTGTCTTAGACAAAAGGATAAGCATTCCATTTAGGATAATATCTTTGTAAGTCATTTGTTAACTGCTATTCATATTCATAACTGGACAATCTTATGGCTCACATGCATATTTACCCGTTTTTCTATTCATTTGTTTCCTCAGGTACACCAGCCTTGAGGATTCTTCTGACTTGGTTTCCCAAAAGAGAAGCAATGGTTCCTTGATTTGCCAAGAGAACAAGAAAAAGAGGAAGGTTCAGAAGCCCGAAGTCCCTGTGGTACAAATTGCTGTTTAGCTTCCAGTGTTTTTGGTCTGTTTAGCTATATATACTGTTGATACCTTTCATGTATTGCCATCTTCTGAGTTGAAAGGTGCTGAAGCATGTTGATCTCACAGTTTCAGTTCACATACATATCATATGGCTTGGACTGTTGCACCTATGGACTCAATGGCTATATCTTGCTGTCTTAAATCACATTTTTTTTGGTTGACCAGCAAATTCTCTATCTAGTTAAAAGCACTACCCTTGTTTAGAAGTTGGATTTTTGTTGTTCTGTAGACACATTCTTGTCCTTGTATCTATTGAATGATCAATGTAGTGTTGTCATTTGTGCTCACGAATACAATTGATACGTTGTATGTGTTAAGCTTGACAACTCTTGTCTGTTCTCATATCATGTGTTTGATTGTGTTGCAATGCATAACAAGCATACCTTAGTATTTGTAGGGAAATGTATTTTGTTCTTAGTGGGAGTGTGTAATCATATCTTATGATTATGCAGGTTGAACGAAAGGGAAGCATTGATTCTGAGAATATTACTAAAGTTTCTGAAAAAGGTTCTATTTACTTGCACTAATATTTCTTGTATTTCAATTCACATGCTTTATTTTTCGCACAAGTTATCTGTGGTACCAGTGAATTGATTAACTTTCAATATTGCAATAACATTTGAAATGTGTATAGATAAGGCACATCACAAGTTTCTCAACTCGGAGTTGCGAAGGGTATCGAGAAGCGAAGCAATAATGGCAAACTTTGCCAGGGCTCTGTGGACTGTATTGAAGCAGTTTAAACTAAAACTTTTGGTAATTTGCAGTGCATACTTTTTCTTCTGAGTATGATACCATGGTTTGTGGAACATCTCTTCAATGTGACAAGTTTTCTGGGTGGCTAATATCTCCTTGGACTTTGAATGCTTTTATATGTTATTTGTCATTAAAGAAAGTACTTGTATTTCCGCCCTACGTATTTTCCTTTTATGCTGTCTTAATCCATGTGTTGCTTATAGGAGTCCGAGAATGCTGCTAAGGGCATGAAAGAATTGATTAGAGATCAAGACATCCAAATTATGGAGTTGAAAAAGGAGCTGGAGGTTCTAAACTCTCGCTGTTCATGCAAAAATGTTCCGGTCACTGAAGACACCTCTGTTGACCTAGATGATCCTGTATCATCTGGTCAAGCTGGTCCAAGTTTGGTTGCTCTATCGAATGAACCTGACCTGGGATCTTATGATGCTTCAGTAGATAATTCCCATGTTAGTAAAAGAAACTTTAATACACAAAACCTGTTTTATCAATCACTCCGTTTATCTGCTTGGTTCTTCTGGGAGAACAAGGATGGTAATACGTGGTAAAGCTCACTCTGCTTGCTTCAGTTTGGCTATTGTTATTTTGGAACTTTGAAGGCTACCGTCAGTTCACCTTTTATGCCCCTCCCCCCTCCTTTGTTCTGTGTCTTGTACTTTTCTCTATTGTCTACTACTTATGTCCAAGTGAGGAGCAGCATGTGTCCTTTGTTTTGTTGGCATCTTCATATTGTATAAATTACTGCCAGTTGTATATTTTTAAGCCATATCATTGCCATAAGTATATACAGATGCTGTTAGACTTTTCTATGATGTGATTTTGTTTTGTATACACTAAGAGCACTGATTAAACTTCCCTGCCTCCCTGCAGTTACTAGTTGAAGAGGTCTCAAAAGAATTCACATGCCATGGCCCTGAAAATTCTTCAGCTCTTTGTAGCCTGAAAGGTTAAATATATCGAAAATAGACATATCAGATTCGGCATCTTTAAAATGTCGTTTCAGTTCTGAATCCTTTTTTTGTAACAGAGGAATCTGTCAGTTGTGATACTTCGTCTATTTCTTTGATAGATGAACAAGAACTGAGCTCCGGAGGTCTTAAGGTTTGATACTTACCCTGTGTATTTTGTGCACCCTCATGAACAGAATTTTTGGAATTTCACATATTAACTTATAGCGATACCACCTAATACTGAGGAACATTGCTGCATTTTGCACAGATACACAGCATCTTCCTTTTTAAGCTAGAGAAACCATGTTGTCCTGATGCTTTTTGTTCTGAGGTCTCTCACACATGCAATTCCGTTCTCTAGTTGCATGTTTATGAGTGTTTTATTTTAATTTTAAGAAAAACCTGTAGTACTTATAGCCTACCCCATCTTGCTTGGAACTAATAAGCTTTGTCGTTGTTAGTAGAACTTGTGGCAAGATTTTCAGGAGTGTCTACTTGACTAAATAGGCAAAAAAACCAAATATTTTGACCAGAACAAAAAGAACTCAATGCCATCCTTAATTTTTTGTTCTTTTAGGTAGAGGTGCAAGCTATTCATAAGAAATTAGATGCATCTGAAAGTTTTACTGAGGAAGTGTCTGCAAACACTGGTGGTGTAACGCCTTCATCCAGTCATTCAGATAATCAGTCAGATCAAAGCTCGACAGGTTTCTTGTATTCCTATATGTTTCCTTTTTCCCTGAAGTAATTTTTCATGGCAACCTGCAGGAAGTTAGGAATCATATTTCTTTTCTGCAGAACATCATGCACTTCTGTGTCCGAAGATCAAAAGGGCCAGCCTGTCTCCACAGTTCACTAGTTGTAGTAAGAAAGCTACCATAGAGCAAACTGAAGAAGAAACAGAAGCGTTAAGAAAGATAACGGTTGAGGATATTCAACATGATATCAATATAAGAGGTCAGTTTTCTATTTATGTTTATTGTTTCCTTGTTATTATACAGATCTGTCACAGTTTCATTGGATCTTTGAACAGAATTGAAGCATCCTGATTACCTGAGCTCTTCTCTGCAAGTGAACTCTGACACAGAAGATGTCAGCTCCAGCCAATCTTCCTTAGCGTTTCAAGGAATGGTCTGTACTGAATTATTCATTTTATTCCCAAAGAAACTTAAGTACAGTTTACATCAACATTTTTATATTATTCTGAGCTGAATTTTGTGGTTGCATGCACCAATCAATTTTTCAGTTGTGGTTTCTATTTTTCTTTTTTTTTCTTTTACTTTTTGCAATACCTGACCTGCTAATCTCCCTACATGACTGGGAACACATATTGGTGCTAGTGTTTTTCAATTTTCACCTTTGATTTGCCTTGTGTGGTTTGGCAGCATGGAAGCCATTGGAGAGTGGTTAGGCTGAGGAGTGCCATTTGGTGCCCAGTTTTGTTTCATGAGCCACATCAGCTGTGTCCCAGATGTCGTTCTAATTTACATGGCAAAAATGGTTGCACTTATCTTGTTTAGGTTGCTCATAAGAAACATGAGGAAGTGGACCCGGAACCTGAAAGATGTGAACATGGAATTGAAAAGGCTACTGTGGAGTATGGTATAGGTAATATTTTTTGCTTGCTGTTGATGTAGGCAAGTTGTTTTGTATGACTGTCCGGATCCTTGCAATTCTTTTCGGATGAGGTATTACCTAATTATTAATGTATAACATTTGTATAGGCCAGAGTCATGCTCCAGAGCAAATGAGAGATTGTGGAGGCATGGTTCCATGTTTGCTGAAGGAAATAACTTCCCCAGTGAAGGCTTCAAAGGTAAGATGTTTGTTCTGTCTGCGGTATCAATTGGGTTTGAAGTGCTTTATATACTTGGTGCCTAATTGTAACGTATCATTGAAACAGTATAGAAGTCGCGCCGGGAAATTTCTTGCCTTTTTTTTTCTGATATAGCGTTGCGTTGCTTATGATTGTGCATTTGTGCGCCCTAGGCTCCAAGTAAGGTCAGTCAGGCAGCAGAAACTGCTGATAAAAAGGAAGAGGCTTGCGCATCTAGGCCTCATGATACGAAGAAAACAAGGAGGTGAGTGCAGGATTATGTTCCTGTGTGTCAAAGTAGAGAGAAATTGTGATCGTGCACCAACTGATTGGGTCTGGTTTTTGTTGAGCAGGAGGCTGCAACCAGCTGCATCTATGATGCTCAAGGAATTCACTGGTGCCGACCTGGATGTTGATATGAAAAGGGTATGTATGCTGGGAAATGGTATCAGTAGCATTGGAATGCAGAATACGGTTTCTGACCTGGGGGGTGGTTTTGGTGGTTATTGCAGGAAGAAAGAGGCAAATCATCATCCAGCGTGGCACCTGGGAAATCAGATACTCTTATTCGACTTCTGAAAGGCCGTCCAGTCTGTAGAGCGTAGGCAAATAATCAATATTTTGTTGTAGCCAGCAAAATCTGTTTAGGCCTAGCCTATGAGTAGCATGAACTGGACATTGTATGTATCACGGCGGGTGGGTTTGCACTCGCTCGCTCTTTGCATCTACTAGGAGTCAGTCGATGCAATGACATATGCTGGTCATGGCGCATCAAGTTTTGAAACAGTAAGGATAAGCAATGCTATTATTGCCTTGAGATGTGCAAAGATTGGCTTTACATATTCATTGCGTAGTGCGTCGGTAGAGGTCTTCATCATCAAAAGATGAGCAGCACAACCAAGCCGCCTTGTGAAATGCTCTGATGATGCCTCCGCCGAAGCAAGCTCTCATCAGCCCCGGCCCGGCCACATCATGGTCGTGGATGCTACAAAGCCCAGCCCATGAAGGGACCGCCGGGAGAAAGCCACGTCGTCTGGGTCTGTCACTGCTCGCGTCGCGTCTTCTTCCACCTCCCCCTCACTTCTCTTCTCTCTCTCTCCTGCCTTGTTTGTGGGCTTCCCCTCCCCCTCCTCACCTCTCTACCCCCTAGGCCGGTAGTGCTATCGATCGATCGGGCAAATCCAAATCGATCCATCCTCCGATCCCCCGGGCGGCAAATCCCTCCTCTTGACTGGCAAGATCGAGACGAAGGAATCCAATCCAATTCGGTCGAATCGAACCACCACACCCGCACCCGCAGATCGATCCACGCCGCCGCTGGCCGCCGCCTAGTCACGGCCGGCCGCCCGGCCGCCGCCCCCCCTCTCCTCGCGCGCCTTGCCTTGTATGGAAACACGCAGCAGCAGCCGCAAGCGCGCCGCCGCCTCCTCCTCATCTTCCTCCAAGCGCTCCCGCCCCAACACCCGCCGCAACTCCTCCTCCACTCCGGCCCCCGCCATGGAGCCCTCGCCGTCCTCCCGCCGCCGCTCCCGCGCCGCCGCCGACAAAGGCAAGGACCCCGACCCCTCCTCCTCCGACCCCTCTCCCCCCGCCCCCGACGATGACTCCGACGCCCCCTTCCCCCAGTCCTTCACCTCCGCCAGCACCGCCCTCCAGGGCCTCCTCCGCAGGCTCGGCGCTGGCCTCGACGACCTCCTCCCGTCCTCCTCCTCCGCCCCATCCTCGGCCACCTCCGCGCACCTCAAGAGGATCCTCGCCGGCCTGCAGGCCCACGGCGACGAGTCCCGCCAGCTCCAGTCCCTCATGCAGCTCTGCGAGATGCTCTCCATCGGCACCGAGGACTCGCTCGCCGCCTTCCCCGTCGACGCCTTCGTCCCCATCCTCGTCGGAATGCTGGGCCGCGAGGACGAGCCTGCCACCGCCGGAGCCAGCCCCGACGTCATGCTGCTCGCCGCACGAGCCCTCGCCAACCTCGTCGACGTCCTCCCATCCTCCTGCTCCGCGGTCGTGCACTACGGGGCCATACAGTGTTTCTGTGCTCGACTGCTAACCATTGAGTACATGGACCTCGCCGAGCAGTCTCTACAAGCTCTTAAGAAGATCTCTCTGGAGCACCCAACCGCCTGCCTGCGAGCTGGGGCGCTAATGGCCGTTCTATCATATCTCGACTTCTTCTCCACTGGGGTTCAGGTACTCTGACAGTCCTCCTATCATATTTCTGATAGCCCTTCATATGTTGTGCACTGTTTGCTTCTACTTATACCTGTTCCCCGTGGTGGGCATGTTTGTGCTGTAGAGAGTAGCATTGTCTACCGCAGCAAATATCTGCAGGAAGCTGCCGTCCGATGCTTCCGAGTTTGTCATGGAAGCTGTCCCTTTGCTCACGAATCTCAAACACCAGCCTGCGTTTTGCAGTTAGCGATCGTGCAAAATCTTTCAAAGATAAATATTTCCCGACGGACACTGATTCAAGTGATATTGGAGTTACGGATGACCTTCTTAAACTGAGAGCACTCTGCGCAAAGTTTAATACTGCAATTGAGAATGTCAAAACAAAAGCCAAAGGGAAATCAAAAGCTATAAGTGCTAATTGTTTTGACACCGTCTTCTGTCAATATGTGCAAGTGGATCTCTGCTGGCGGTTAAAACACTTCTTCTTCTTGGGATCAGCGGCACTCTTAAAGAAATCCTTTCTGGCTCCGGTTTGATTCCTGGAACATCAGTCTCCCCTGCTCTGACAAGACCTGCCGATCAGGTGAATATTTGTCACTTCTGATTTCACCGTGCTGCTAGCGCTAGCTCTTTGGCCAATCTAGCCATCTTTTATGTCCATGTAGCATGCGGCTCGATTGTATTTAATCAGATTCTGATTTAACATTGAAAAATTATCAGGCTTAGGCATCTCTTTTTTTTCTTCTAAAATTACATGTATTGCATCTACCTGGACAACTTTTGAGAACTTTAAAGGTCACATCACATGTTCATAATTGTATATACCATCCAGCTATTGCTTGGGTAGTCTTGAGCATTGAACATAGGTGCTGAAGTGTAGTGAGCTAGTCTGTGCTTGTCTTCATAAACCAAGCAAACAATCATTCAAAAGAGAACTATCTGTTAAAAGACTTGCATCCTTTGCTGTTTTGAGCATGAGCAAACGCCCATTCAAAATATTTCTTCCTTGCCCACAACCAAGTATCAAAGCCATGCATCGTTGATTTATATGGTTGCCATACCAGCGTAAGTCTTTTGGGATGTTCTAATGAGGCAGGAGGTGTTGATTTAAGGCACACAGGGGAGCACAAATCTCGTTTGTAACATGGCAAAGAAAATCTGTCATTGCTCATCAGGATCAAGTAGCTGATGCAATTCTTGCCATCTTATTTCCTTCCTAGTGTGCAAGAAAATTGTGTGTTTGATAAGCCATCTGTGGTACAAGCAAGCGTCATTTGTTGATCATGAATGTATATTGTTGTCTGCAGCTGCTGCTTGTTGCCCTCTTGCTTAGCTGCTGAAATCATATGTGGTACATATACAAATGAGTCTGGCATTGACGAGTACAAACATATAGTGTTGTCTCTCGTCTGCAGCTGCTGCTTGTTGTTCTGTCATTTAGCTACTGAAACATTACTTATTTAAATCCGCACTGTTTGATCCATGAGTTTCATACACTTGTGTGCGTCTTGTTCCCCAAATGATTTTCATTTGTTTACTTCTAATTCTGCAGATGTTTGAGATAGTGAGCCTTGCTGATGATTTGCTTCCACATATGCCTGCGAGAATCATTAACTTACCAACATACTACCATGCGTATAAAAGCTCTTCAACAAAGAAATCTTCTTCCGTCAAGCAAGATGGGGCTGGTTCAACAGAAAATGAAAGGTCTGGCCGTGAGAGGCTATTGCGTGAGCAACCTGAACTCCTACAACAGTTTGGTATTGATTTGTTACCCACAATGACACAGGTAACTGCCAAAATTCTTCTCCATATGACCAATTTCAATCGCTATTTTTGTTTTGCCTTTGGTTACTTAATAGCCTGTGTGCTCATTCAGGTGTATGGTTCTAGTGTAAATGCACCGATACGTCACAAGTGCTTATCGATTATCGGGAAGTTAATGTACTACAGCTCCGCTGAAACAATCCAGTCTCTCCTTGGCACAACAAACATATCCAGGTTTTAATCCTAGTTCTTTGAAAGCCTAATTCCTTTTGCGTAGAGAATGGTTTCAGAACACTGGATGTTAAACTTCTTGTACTCTCTCAATGGATATGTACTTCTTCTCTGATGCATTCTAAGGTATTTGGTTTCCATCTGCAGCTTCCTTGCAGGCATTCTTGCATGGAAAGATCCTCAAGTATTGATTCCTGCTCTTCAGATAGCAGAAATAATGATGGAAAAGCTTCCAGAGACATTTTCTAAGTTGTTTGTGAGGGAAGGTGTTGTTCATGCTGTGGAATCACTTATATGTTCAGAGCCCTCCAATACACTGCCTTCTCAGGTCCCACCACAGGATAAAGATAATGATTCCGCCATGCCACCACGTTCTAGACGTCAACGCAGGCGTGGGGGTGCTGTGCCAGCAGAAAACAGTTCATTAGATGAATCAAACAGTTCCAATCTCGGGGTTGCTAGCTCAACAACAAGCACTTCGGAAGTTCCAAACACCAGCCTGCGTTTTGCAGTTAGCGATCGTGCAAAATCTTTCAAAGATAAATATTTCCCGACGGACACTGATTCAAGTGATATTGGAGTTACGGATGACCTTCTTAAACTGAGAGCACTCTGCGCAAAGTTTAATACTGCAATTGAGAATGTCAAAACAAAAGCCAAAGGGAAATCAAAAGCTGTAAGTGCTAATTGTTTTGACATCTCAATTGATGTAGAAGAACAATTAGACCAAGTAATATCTGAAATGCTCACTGAGCTTAGCAAAGTTAATGGTGTTTCCACATTTGAGTTCATTAGAAGTGGAGTTGTCACAACATTGCTTGACTATTTGTCTTGTGGGACATTTGGGAAGGAAAAGGTATCTGAAGGAAACCTACCACAGCTTCGTAAACAGGCCCTTAGGCGATACAAGTCCTTCATATCTGTTGCCCTTTCTATTGATCATGGAAGGGATGAAACTCCCATGGCACTTTTGGTTCAAAAACTACAAAGTGCATTGTCTTCGTTGGAACGTTTCCCTGTTGTGCTTAGTCAGTCTAGCAGGATTGGTATTGGGGGCTCCCGTCTGACCTCAGGTCTTAGTGCTCTGGCTCAGCCCTTCAAGTTGCGTCTGTCCCGAGCTCAAGGTGAAAAATCACTAAGGGATTATTCATCAAATATTGTGCTTATCGACCCATTTGCCAGTCTATCAGCTGTTGAAGAATTCCTTTGGCCCAGAATTCAGCGCAGTGAGGTTGCTTCGAAGCCTATAGTTCCATCTGGAAATAATTCTGAATCTGGGGTTCCTGGCACCACAGCTGGTGCATCATTAACAGCTGCAACAACTCAAGCTGGTCGGCGTCCAACTACAAGATCAAAGTCATCTGCTGCAAGTAGTGGTACATCTAAAAAGGATGGCCATGATGAAAGCACTAGTACTGCCAAAGGAAAAGGCAAAGCTATTATAAAACCAAACTCAGATGAATCAAAAGGACCTAATACAAG
Organism: Echinochloa crus-galli; assembly: GCA_900205405.1. Taxonomy (NCBI): domain Eukaryota; kingdom Viridiplantae; phylum Streptophyta; class Magnoliopsida; order Poales; family Poaceae; genus Echinochloa; species Echinochloa crus-galli. The sequence goes on along the minus strand of OAMR01000625.1, from coordinate 769,854 downwards.
GAATGCTACCCGTCAAAAGTCTGCTTCAGAGAAAGATTCGGAAATGAAGCGGGCGCATGGTCACAGCAGCTCTGAGGTATTATTTTGTTTACATGCCTGGTTTGTTTGATTTGCTGTTAAAAAGGAACTGTTTCCAATTCTAGCTAGCTAGGAGCCCTACTCAATGGCTCTACTTCTTCTCGAGGATCACTAGTGTAACCTGTATAGCTCATGTATTGGGCACCAAATAAACATGCTAATTTCGGCTGTGGAGCTATGTCTTAATTTAGACTACCCTTATAAGATGTAAGCATGGACTTTGAATGGTTAAATTGACTGTGTGACAATTTAAAAAGATCTTATGATAATGTTCCAGAAGTTATGTTCTTGTTCTCATTTTTAGTTGGGAGTGGAAGCATAGTAACTGATAAGTAATGCATTCTACAATGGTATATTCAGGATGAAGAGCTTGACACATCTCCTCTTGAGATTGATGATGCTTTAATGATCGATGATGATGACATTTCAGAGGATGACGATGATGGTCATGAGGTAACTGTTTGTAAATGGAGTACCCCCTTATTTTTTCTTTGTTGCAATCACCAATTGTTGAGTTAGGCTTATATTTATTTATGATTAGGACAAATTTCCTTTTAGTCGGTCCAGATTCCAGAATGAAGACCATTGGCTGCTTCCTTTCTGACCAATTAAATAACCTATTCATACTTTTAGGTTCTCCAAGAAGGGTCTCTTCCTATATGTTCTCAAGATGGTGTGCATGACGTGAAATTGGGTGATGCTGATGAGTCTAACATTGGCTCAGCTAGTTTTAGCCAGGCGCAGCCGTCATCTGGTTCCATTGCTAGAAACACATCTAGCAGGGGACTAGATTCTTCTGAATTTCGAAGTGCAAGCACATTCGGTTCACGAGGTGCAATGTCATTTGTTGCTGCAACGATGGCTGGGCTGGCTTCTGTTGGTGGTCGCAGTGTTAGAGGTAGCCGAGATCGACGTGGTTTGTCACTTGGAGGTAGCATGAATGATCAGAATAAACTCATATTCTCTGCTGGTGGGAAGCAGCTCAGCAAACATTTGACTGTATATCAAGCTATCCAACGCCAACTGATGCTTGATGAGGATGATGAAGAAAGGTTCAATGGATCTGATTTACCGAATGATGGAAACCGCTTCTGGGGTGATGTGTTCACAATAACGTACCAGAAAGCTGATAACCAAGGTGAGAAGGGACCCCAAGGGGGTTCCTCCACCTCATCAAATTCAAAATCAGATTCTCGCAGGTCCATCTGTGAAGTGCAAGGGGTTTCTCTTCTTGATAGCATCTTACAAGGAGAACTCCCTTGTGATCTTGAGAGAACAAACTCAACTTACAACATTTTAGCACTATTACGTGTACTGGAGGGGCTTAATCAGTTATCCTCTCGTTTAAGAGCACAGGGAGCATCTGATGATTTTGCTGAGGGAAAAATCAGGACCCTGGATGAGCTATATAGAACTGGAGCCAAGGTACCTTCCGAAGAGTTTGTCAATAGTAAGTTGACGCCAAAGCTTGCTCGTCAAATGCAGGATGTTCTTGCACTCTGTAGTGGCAGTTTACCTTCTTGGTGTTATCAAATGACCAAGGCCTGTCCATTTCTGTTTCCTTTTGAGACAAGGAGGCAGTACTTCTACTCCACAGCCTTTGGGTTGTCACGAGCATTGAATCGACTTCAGCAACAGCAGAGTGACAATCACAGCTCTGGTGGTGAAAGAGAGGTCCGGTTTGGCAGGTTGCAACGCCAGAAAGTTCGTGTTTCCCGAAACCGTATTCTGGATTCTGCTGCTAAAGTTATGGAGATGTTCTCCAGTCAGAGAGCTGTTCTTGAGGTGGAATACTTTGGTGAAGTTGGAACTGGGCTGGGGCCTACTTTGGAGTTTTATACTCTCTTAAGCCATGAACTACAGCAGGAATTTGATACAGGCTCCTCTCGGGTTGTTTCCTCAGCCTTGGCCACCTAAAGCTGATGCTTCAGAAGGTAGCAGATTCTTCAAAGTTTTGGAGTATTTCCGCTTAATCGGTCAAGTCATGGCAAAAGTCTTGCAAGATGGTAGACTTTTAGATTTGCCTTTATCAACAGCATTTTATAAGCTTATACTTGGACAGGTATGTACAGAGAAGCTCTATTCCCAGATGCAGTGTGTTTGTTTTCATTTTGCTTTGCTTTGTTTAATTTGCTATAATGCTGTGTTGTATTACATTTCTTGACTTAGCATTTCCACTGCCAGGAGCTTGATTTGTTTGACATAGTCTCATTTGATTCCGAGTTTGGGAAGACATTGCAAGAACTTCGAGTTCTTGTTGAACGAAAGAAGTTCCTTGAGTCCACTCCTGGCGAGAATCAGTTAGAAGTTGCAGACCTACGTTTCCATGGCGCTGATATTGAAGATTTGTGTTTAGATTTTACTCTTCCAGGTTATCCTGATTATGTTCTAAAAGAGGGTGAAGGAAGTACAATTGTAAGAGATGAAGTCCATCTTGGCTTTTATATTTTTGTGATTATGCTTTGTATTTTTTTCATATATTAATAAGTGCAATTGATAACTCACAGGTTAACATTTACAACTTGGAAGAGTATATTACTTCGGTAGTGGATGCTACAGTTAAGTCAGGGATAAAGCGACAGGTTGAGGCATTTAGAGCAGGGTTTAATCAGGTACAGCCTCATTGACATTGCTTTAGATTTTTATAATAATTTCATTAGCTGTTCTGATATTTATTGGGCATACTCCAATAATTATTGTTTATTTTGATACTCAGGTATTTGACATTTCATCTCTCCACATATTTTCACCTCAAGAACTTGACTATCTAATATGTGGCCGACAAGAAATTTGGGAGGTAATGCTCTGTCCTCTTTATCCAAGTTATAGTATTAAGTATTCCACTGAATAAATCTTGGTTTCTGCAGCCGGAATCCCTGGTGGATAACATAAAATTTGATCATGGGTATACAGCTAAAAGTCCTGCGATCGTGAATGTAAGTGCATCTGTACTTACATGTTACATCTCTTGCATCCAATTGTGGTCGAACGAGTGCATCCCCTTGATTCTTTGCTCTTGTTTGTAGCTACTCGAGATTATGGCAGAATTCACCCCTGAGCAGCAGCATGCATTCTGCCAGTTTGTTACTGGTGCTCCTCGCCTTCCACCTGGTGGATTGGCAGCCCTTAGTCCCAAGCTTACTATTGTTAGGAAGGTACTTTTCATTGTTTATCATGATATTTTCTATTCGAACTTGTGTACAGTTATTCAATGTTGTATTTTGGGGGTAACTTGCTGTTACTTTTTATTGTTACCAGCACCCATCAAGTGCGGTGAATACTTCAAATTCAATTGGGGCAACGGAATCTGCGGATGATGATTTGCCTAGCGTGATGACATGCGCTAATTATCTAAAGTTGCCCCCGTACTCAACAAAAGTATGGTGCCCTTTGTTCTTTGGTCCTTGTCTCCTTGCTGTTTTATTTTTCTCTATAAAAAGTAGTTGACATTCTGATGACTCCTGCTGACTGGTGGTTGATGCTGTTTGGACAGGAAATCATGCGCAAGAAGCTGCTTTATGCAATCCTGGAAGGCCGAGGATCATTTGATCTTTCATAAACATAATATCCGAACTAACATACAGGGGTCAATTTTTATCTTGCAGTATTAGTTTCTTGATTGGTCCCCTATAACGTAGGTTGAGGTTACTAGCCACCCAGCAGACAGCTTCAAGGGCTGAGAACCAAGCCCTCACTTGGATGCAGGTGCTGCTATCTATTTTTCGACTTGTTTTCTTCTTACTGTATATCCTAGGATTCCTTTTTATATATACATGCACTTTTCGTAGAAAGAGTTGTCATTGTCACCTATTATGGATTAGCAGATTTATATCATTGAAATTTAATGTGTTTTGGTTCGGTTCCTGTTTGTTTTGTTTGCAGTGGGCAAGGCTAGGCTGTAGCCCCTTGAGTGCACCAACAAGAACAGAAAGCTCTCGTTGTTTTTCCTGTGCATGTAAATAAAAAGGAATTTTTGTTCCAGAATTGGTAACTTGTCGTGTCGATCCAGAATTGCAATCTGTATTAACAAAAACCTGTACATGTGTGATGACTGACTCATAATAAATGTGGTGCGGTGTACCCATTTCTTTTTTATTACTGCCACGTTCGCTAATCCAAAAACACAAGCACGGTGGATGGTATCGTCTACTGATGTCATTTCACGGTGGATGATACGTTGGTCCTGTTTGTCGTATGTAGCCCGCCATTAGAGAGCTGTTGGCCTCCTGTCTTGGCCTCTTCTGGGCTGCCATCCTTCGTCTCCGTAGGCCCATTTTGTTTCTCTTGGCTCAAATATTCTGGTTCGGCCTCCCTCTTTGTATAGGCACCGGTGCAAAAAGTTTCTATATATACGCATATAAAAGTTAAATCTGCAAACATTCCTGTACGCATATATGTAGCATGCCCATCTATCTAGTATCATGAAAAGAATACGTACCTTGCTGCTACACCCAGGAAGCGTCTGTGCACTTTTAGTATGTTGTGTTTTAGGATGAAATTTCTTTTTGAGGTTGCCAAACTCTTCATAAATCTCGGCATCATCATAAATCACTAGGCTCCGCGAATGGAGGGTAGTGTGCGTGATCCCTCCTTGTAGTTTCCCGCCCGATTGCATAAGCGATTATGTCCTTGTTTTTGACAATGTTGGTAACGTACGCCTGGTGTGTGGTGTGGTAACGTGTGTACGTGGCGCTACTTGCGAGAAAACGAACGGTGCATGTGTGACTTTGGCACATAAATTTGAGTAGTTGGATGCTGAGTTTCTTCCAAGCTTGCTTGCATTATCATCCTACATTTATGCATCGCTTGGGACGACAGCGAAGCTTTATTTGGATTCGCCCCACTACTCGCTACTCAACAAGAACGGAGTTCATCAGCCATGTTGACGTTGACCATTTAATGTCGACTGTCCATGACTGGCAGCGTAGCGGTGCCAACATGATTTGTCATGAAGAAATCCTGCTACCTAGAGTGGAGTATATCGTACTCTCTCCTAATCTTACAACATTAAAGCTAGAAGTAGTTTTCAAAATGGATACAAAGGTGCATTTCTTAAAAATACACATGTATTTCACTAGCATTAAATGTTACTAATCGTAATGCACGTATTGTATATGATATTGCTATCTCTGTGGTTGGTCTCGAGTCATGAGCTTAAGTGTGTAGGGTTTCACACTTTTGCTTGACGTGGTATGGAAAGGAGAGGTCTTTTGCGCACACTAATTGTACGTCCTTGTTACCAAGACTTCTCTCATCTTTTATGTGTTGCAAAACTGCATCCTTTTATGCCCAGATACACACCTTTCTTTTCCATGGCCGGCTAGAAAAACCAGGTCGCGGTTGGCGTTGCCCAGCCCTAGGTTGTCCCTGTCAAGCCCCTCAATTGCAATTCTCTTTTGACACGGTATCATAAAGGATTGTTGTATAATTATGAGATTTTACGTATCTTTCGCATATTAAATAGCGTAGTTTGATCTTGTGGAGTGCTATATAATTTTATTTTCTATTGAATATGCGTGTCACATATGTGTTATTGCTAGTTATATAAAAAAATATAAAAGTTTCTTCATAAAGTTTTCTAAATTTTTTATCTGACAAAGAATCTTGATCGTGAAATATTTTTAGAAAGTCTTTCGAGGAAAGTTGTTTTTCCAAGAAATTGATCTTGGCTTCCTATCTTCCCATATAAAAAGAAAAATAAAAGTAAAGTGTGTGCGTCCAAGAGAAAGGCTAAAATAAAAAATAAATAAATACAAAAGGTATGTACGTACACCGTATTTGGAGTAGTAAGTATTCCATAAAAAAAAAGAGTAGTAAGTACAGCAGCAGCAGTAGTACTAGTAGTAGGATGTTATTCGAATCGGAAAGGCAACGTGGGGACTGGGCCTTTATAAACAAGCCGAGGGAGAGGTCGTGGGAAAGGGAAAAAGGCACGGCCGCCCCCCAAATCCATCTCATCCCCATCGCCATCGCCATCCCCTTTGGATTCGATTCGATCCGATCCGATCCGATCCGCCCCCCGCCGCATCATCATCAGCTAGGGTTTCGATGGCGTCCGGCGAGGGCGAGAAGAAGATGATCACGCTCAGGAGCTCCGACGGCGAGGAGTTCGAGGTGGAGGAGGCGGTGGCGATGGAGTCGCAGACCATCCGCCACATGATCGAGGACGACTGCGCCGACAACGGCATCCCAGTCCCCAACGTCAACGGCAAGATCCTATCCAAGGTGATAGAGTACTGCAACAAGCACGTCCACGCAGCCAAGCCGGCGGACGACGCAGCCGCCGCCACCACTGATGCCTCTGGGGGCGCCGAGGACCTCAAGAACTGGGACGCCGAGTTTGTCAAGGTCGACCAGGCCACGCTCTTCGACCTCATCCTGGTACCCTCCCGTCACCCCCACCTCCGATTTACCCATCCTACTTTTCCCCTCTCCGATTTAGGTTTAGATCTATCTACTACTATAGGCAGGCAGGTTGCTCTCCGATTGTATTAGAGGGGAATATACCTAGATTGATCGATTGATTGATTATGCTGTAGATTCCTTGATTGTTTATGCGGTAGATGGTTCCATCAGGATTTCCCACTGTGCATCACTGTTTCCAAAAGTACTGTACATCACTGTTTAATCCTGTAGCACTTGATCTGGTTCGTTCATCTGTGAAATGGACGGTCACTGTAGCGTGCAGTGCTTATCTTGCAGTGGCTATAGCCACTGCACCGGATCTCGGTCCCTTTGTCGGAGTAAAACAGTATTAGTGTTGCTTTTTTCTTCTTCTGTTACTTACAGTTGGTGATGATCATGTTCGCATTGATATAAGATAACAAACAAATAAGATGTTATTATAATGATTATATTATATCCACATAGCCAGACTTGTATGAACATGTAGTTTCCCCTATGATTGTGTTACTATCTGTTAGCGCTTGTTGTTTTTGTCACCATAATGACTTGACTCTGCATGGTAGGAGTAGTAGTGATTCATATCAGCCAAGCATGTGACTCTTATTCTGCTGTAGCATGTAGTAGTTAGCGGAAAGATGATCTGAGCGTGGCATTGCATAACCTTATCCTCATCTGGATGTAATATGCTCATTTAATTGTTGACATGTTGTGTCTGAGATGTGTGTTTAACATCTCTGAGTTAGCAATTGTCCAAAGTTGCCTAGTGGGTTTCATGTATGCCAAATGCAGTGGTAAGTACTATTTAAGTTTAAAGCCTAGCTGTTGTCGACATGGTGATTGCCTTACCTGATAATTTTGTTAAGCAAAGGTATGTATCCCTCTGGGTAGAGATAATAATTGCTGTCATCTGAATGTAGCCTGCGCCTATAGTTGGCGTGTTTGGTGCCTCTCAGCTGTGGCTAACATTTGTAGTTAGCAATTGATGAACATCTGTAGTTAGCTTTTTCATGTATGCTAACTATAGGAGCGTAATGTGCTCATTTAATTGTTGACATGCTGTGTCTGAGATGTGATAAACATCTTACTTAGAAATTGACCAAAGTTGCCTAGTGGGTTTCATGTGAGAACTTGTTAAGTTTTACCTACTGTTTGTTGACATGGTGATTACCTTACCTGTTAATTTAAGCATTGTTTTCTATATATATAGTAGTTAGCGGACAGATGATTTTGAATTGTGGCATTGCACACTTACCCTCTGGGTAGAGAGATAATAGTTGTCATTGCACATGTGGCTAACATTTGTAGTTAGCAATTGATGAGCATGTTTAGTTAGCTATTGTTTCATGTATGCCAACCAGCAGTTGCTGACACGGTGATCTCCTTTCAGGCTGCCAACTATCTGAACATCAAGGCATTGCTGGACCTGACCTGCCAGACAGTGGCTGACATGATCAAGGGCAAGACTCCGGAGGAGATCCGCAAGACGTTCAACATCAAGAATGACTTCACCGCTGAGGAGGAAGAGGAGATCCGCAGGGAGAACCAGTGGGCTTTCGAGTGATGTGGCAGTCGCCTACTTACTAGTGCTATTCTATTAGTATTATGTGGTCATAATGGCTGTAATTACATTTGGTGAACCCTAGGTGGTTATGGTTTGGTTTGGATGGAGGTTGAACCTAGTAGTGCGTCTGGATTATATGCAGCTAGTTAATACCGTGTCTGAATTTAGTGGATGGTGATTTGCCCCTACCCGTTGGTGTTTTATTCTGGCGATGATCCGTTCATGGTTGTGGATTAGCAGTCGCCTCGCCTGGTGTGCTGCACACATGTCTGATGAGAACTGAGATTGCTCGCTTGCTGTGCTGCTTGGTTTTTCTAATTACTGTGTATGTGGTTGTGAATGAGATAAGGTGATGGCCCGTAGCCTTGGATGGGTGCCTGTGCCTTGGATGTCCACTCATGTAGCTCTCTGCTTGTGCATCACCCATCCATCCGAATACAATAAGGCACGGGCACAGGCTCAGGCTCAAGAAGCTCAGAGCGCTCGACCTCTCCTACACTTCTGTTTGGGCAGCTGCCATGGCGAAGCCCATCTCCATCGAGGTTTGGAACCCCAGCGGCAGGTACCGGGTGGTGAGCACCAAGTCCATGCCAGGCACCAGATGGATCCGCCTGCTCACCGACAACGACTGCCGCCTCGAGGTCAGATGTTCATTGCTCTGCTCTTCTGTTCTTTCATTGCTCTGCTCTTGTCTTGTTCATTCATCTCCTCCTCACTCATCTTCATTGTTCTTTCATTGATGATCTGCTCTTGTCCTTGTTCATCATTGCCTGCTCACTCATCAGAGGTCAATCAATCAAACTACTGTAGATTTGCACCGATCCCAAGACCATCCTCTCCGTGGACGACATCCTGGCTCTCATCGGCGATCGCTGCGACGGCGTGATCGGCCAGCTCACCGAGGACTGGGGGGAGGTGCTCTTCTCGGCTCTCAAGCGCGCCGGAGGGACGGCCTTCTGCAACATGGCCGTCGGCTACAACAACGTCGACGTCGAGGCTGCCAACAGGAATGGCATCGCCGTCGGCAACACGCCGGGAGTTCTCACCGAGACCACGGCCGAGCTCGCCGCCTCCCTCTCGCTGGCGGCAGCCAGGAGGATCGTCGAGGCGGACCAGTTCATGAGGGCTGGCCTCTACGACGGATGGCTACCGCACCTGTACGTCTCTGCTTCCTTGCTCAACCCATATAACATGTTTTCATATATATGCATTATTCATCATGAACAATGGATGCTTCCTGCAGCTTCGTTGGCAACCTGCTCAAGGGCCAGACTGTTGGAGTCATCGGAGCTGGCCGCATTGGCTCCGCTTATGCACGCATGATGATCGAGGGCTTCAAGATGAACCTCATCTACTACGACCTCTATCAGGCCACACGCCTGGAGAAGTTCGTCACAGGTACCACCTACCTAGTCACTTGATGATAACTATATACTATGCCACTTGTTCCTTCATAAAAAATATACATACATACATATTCATTACTAGTCTGCTTATTATTCCAGCGTATGGGCAGTTCCTCAAGGCCAACGGCGAGCAGCCTGTCACCTGGAAGAGGGCCGCCACCATGGAGGATGTCCTCAGGGAGGCTGATGTGGTCAGATTATTCATCATACCATCCGCCCTTGCAATTTGCCAATTTATTATATAATTGCACACAAATTAAAGTGTACTCTGCCATACATACACGTGTCTAGCTATCTGACATGATATTTCTCAATGTTGTGGGCGTGCGGCAGATAAGTCTGCATCCGGTGCTGGACAAGACCACTTACCATCTGATAAACCCTGAAAGGCTGGCCATCATGAAGAAGGAGGCGGTTCTTGTCAATGCAAGCCGAGGGCCTGTCATCGATGAAGTTGCCTTGGTGGAGCACCTCAAGGCCAATCCCATGTTCCGCGTTGGGCTCGATGTCTTTGAGGTAAAATAGTATCAGTTGCAAGCATGGTTGGGGTCATCCATGTATCACCATGCATATGCTCAGTCTGTAATGTGCTATACATGTACTCGATCAACAGGATGAGCCTTACATGAAACCTGGACTGGCTGACATGAAGAACGCCATCGTTGTACCACACATTGCATCAGCCTCCAAGGTAGAGGAACGATGATGGCTGTCAAGTTTTGGTGTCTTTTTTCCCCTTTTGCTGAGAAGAAGATATATAAACATAACACAACGTACTACTAGCTAGCTACTGACACCAATTTAATTAATCTTTTTGTTCCTTCAGTGGACACGTGAAGGAATGGCAACACTGGCTGCTCTCAATGTTCTTGTAAGTCTGCTGCTCTGCACTCTGCAGTAGCCTGGTAGCCTGATTTGTGTCCATATATATGCACGTGAACGTACTGCCCCAAATTTACTGATGGAGATCAATTGGCTCTAAAAAACACAGGGTAAGATCAAGGGATACCCTATCTGGGGAAACCCCAATCAGGTGGAGCCCTTCTTGAACGAGAACGCAACGCCACCACCTGCTTGCCCAAGCATCGTTAATGCCAAACAACTTGGTTGGTGACCCTCCCATCTACTTTACCAGGCTAATCAATGACATCTCTCTTACACTACTACTGCATTATTCATTCCTCATGTGTTTTTGCCAAGCATTCACATGCATCTTTAATCTGTCTCGTCCAAACATTTACGTATATACTTGGACAAGTAACTATATGTGCATATATATGACTATTGATTTCCTCATTATACTGTATTTGCCATCTCACTGAGTACTGTATTTGACAACTAACTACACACATGTATATGTGTTGCAGGCCTGCCATCTGCAAAGCTTTAGGGGCCAACGGCTACGTTCTACGTGTGTGTTGCTAGCTAGCTACAAGTGAATTGAAGATGTGAAGATCCTGACTGAGCATGAGCAACTGCCGCGGAGCATGCAGATACGCAGTCAGGGCTTCCATATATCATCGTGCTCGAGCTTTAATTAGCTATATACTATATATATATAGATGCAGCTAGCTTGGGTTCCGGTCCGGTAACAATAACAAGCAGCTATATATATATATATGCGGCACTTTAATTTTTGATCCCTCCTTTTAGCGTCATGTACAAACGCTTATTTTGGTATATATACCATAATCTATATATATATATATATATATACTATAAAGATTTAAAACTTTCAACGACCGATAGACCCACCAGTCATTGAAACACTATCCCTCCTAGCGTCTCACCTGTCAAGCTTTTTTTCGTAAAACGTTTGACAACCAACGAAACCACGAGTCATTAAACACTAGACATGTGACGAGTATGTACGTCGAAATTAAAGGCAAGCTCTGAGCCATTACGTACGACACAACACCCAGCTAGCAAAGCTGCAGTTTCCCTCCCTCGTTACAGTGACACATCAATAACTATATAGAGATCAATGTCAACTAAACAGAGATCGATCTGCTAGTACATCAAATCCAAATTAAGGAATGTATATGTCGCAAATAAACATGAAGATCGATATGATGAGCTAGCAGAGATCGATCATCATCAATTTATATATATAAATAATATATATGTAGTAAAGAAAGAAAGAAAGAAAGAAAGAAAGAAAGAGGCCGGTGAGCAAGCTAATAAGTAAGCAAGCGAGCAATGGGATGATGATGGATGATGAGATGTGATCAGAGGATGAGCTTGACGTAGTTGTCGTAGACGAAGTCTGCGAGGATCTTGTATGCCTTCTCCGTTGGGTGGTAGCTGTCCCAGAAGAGGTAGTCTCCGACGGGGTCGCAGACGGAGGAGGTGCGAGCTGGTCCGGCAGCGAGATGACGGAGGCCAGCCTGGGGGTGAGCGGGTCGAAGCCGGTGCCGCCGGAGGCGAAGCTGACGCCGGTGAGGAGGTCGTGCTTATCCAGCGGCTCAGAGGACAGGTACGCTGGCAGGAGGTCCTTGAGGCCAAGACGGGAGGCAATGAAGTCTGTCGGTATCCTGCCGGCCCGGAGCGCCTCCAGCTCCGCCACCATGCCGGCGTTGTAGGCGACGGCCACGTCGTTGTGGCCCGGCGAGCAGCCGCGGTCGAGGCCCCCCGACATGGTGCGCTGCGAGGGGACGCAGCCGATGGGAGGGATGCCGATGAAGGCCACGCGGCGGGCGCCGGCGTGGATGAGCTCCTCCACGAAGGCGGAGGCGTGCCGCACCAGCAGCGCCGCGTACGACGCGTGGTCGTAGTCGCTGCGGGCGCGCATGGTGAAGTAGGTGTTGGCGATGTCGTCGCTGCCGGCGCAGATGGCGAACACGCCGTGGGACAGGATCTCCGCGGCCTTGGCGTCGCCGGCGGCGGCGCGGACCTTGCCCAGGTACTCCTGGAACATGGCGAGCTGGTCCGGCAGCGAGATGACGGAGGCCAGCCTGGGGGTGAGCGGGTCGAAGCCGGTGCCGCCGGAGGCGAAGCTGACGCCGGTGAGCAGGTCGAAGTCGCTGAGCTCCGTGCCCAGGTACGCCGGCACGTACTCCTTGATGCCCAGCCGGCTGGCTGCATCAGAATTCAAACGGCGACGTACGGGTTTTAAATTTGAATCGACGGCACGTCGTGATCGTGCGCTGCGAGGGGACGCAGCCGATGGGAGGGATGCCGATGAAGGCCACGCGGCGGGCGCCGGCGTGGATGAGCTCCTCCACGAAGGCGGAGGCGTGCCGCACCAGCAGCGCCGCGTACGACGCGTGGTCGTAGTCGCTGCGGGCGCGCATGGTGAAGTAGGTGTTGGCGATGTCGTCGCTGCCGGCGCAGATGGCGAACACGCCGTGGGACAGGATCTCCGCGGCCTTGGCGTCGCCGGCGGCGGCGCGGACCTTGCCCAGGTACTCCTGGAACATGGCGAGCTGGTCCGGCAGCGAGATGACGGAGGCCAGCCTGGGGGTGAGCGGGTCGAAGCCGGTGCCGCCGGAGGCGAAGCTGACGCCGGTGATGAGGTCGTGCTTATCCAGCGGCTGAGGGGACAGGTACGCAGGCAGGACGTCCTTGAGACCAAGACGGGAGGCTGCACATCAAATATATTATATGTATGCATGTATATATACAAATATATATATTATATGTATATGCATGATGATGATGATGAAAGAAAGAAACATAATATACACATATATACCAATGAAGTCTGTTGGTATCCTGCCGTTGCAGAACCTCCCGGTGGGTTTGTGGTTGACGAAGTCCTTGCCGTAGGGCGGGAAGTTGGCCTTGATGATGGTGTTGATGTCGTTGTTGTTGCCGGGGTCGACGATGGAGTCGCCGAAGACGATGAGGGCAGCCGCCGGCCTCTTGTTGGGCGTGTGCTGCTGCTGCTGCTGCATCGCCATGCTGCCCGCCGCCGTGGCTCTAGTGGCGTTTTTCGCAATTGCGGCGGCGGCCCTGGCGCTACAATTGCCAGTAGGGGTGGCCGTCATGAACAAGAGCACCAGCAACAGGAGGGAGCTCGTCATCTGCATCATGACCATGGATCTGTCTTGTGTAGCTACAATAGTATATCTGCGCGCCGGGAATCTAGCTATCTCGACACTGATAACTATATATATATATATATATATATATATATATGAAATGGAAATGGAAGTGGGGATCGGAAGTGAAGCAGCTAGCTAGCTCGATCTAGTTGTGGATTGGTGGCTCTCTGCCTCAACTGTTCAGAGCTGCGTAGCATATATATCATCGGTAGGCAGCAGCGCTATTGCGCGTGGTGGGTACAAGGGGGAAGAATGAAAACGGTGGGTTTGATTTATGGCGGTAAATGCGCTGCTTCAATTCATTCGGCTAGCAGTAGTGATGGAGTGCCAGTAGTGTGGTGGACGGTGTGGTGCTGCATGCGCCGCTGGCTGGATCATATCGATCTACACTAAAATATTGTCCAAAATATAATCTAAATCATATACGACGGAGAGAGTACTTAGACTCTCCTTGTTGCATGTATTGACGACGTAGGTTGGCATCCTACCTCAGTTCACTGCCTCCGTCGTCGGCCGGAGCATGTAACGTATTGACGACGACGTACCAGTAGATCGCTAGCTAGCTCCCTCTTGATCCATATCTCTCTCTCTCTCACACATATATATATATATAAAGTAATGTTTAGTTGTTGTTTTTTCGAGTTGATCGAGTTTTACTATGTAAAATAATTTTTAAACTCTCTTTATATATATAACAACATAGCAGAGGTGCTCCCGCTTTCGATTTTAAAGAAAAGCGTACAGTAAGTAATTAATAGCATGCATATCTAGGACGATGGATCGTCGATGGTCTTTTGTCACATGGGCTGAGTAAATGCAATGCCTGCCATGTTGCATAGGCGATGGTTTCATGGACCTGCCTCTGCCTGCGTCGCTAGCATTGTACCGTACGATCCACGCACGCGCCTGCCTTACGGCGGTACCAACATTTAGATAGATAGTATTAAATAAAATGACAGATGTGACTATTGGCCTACGTGCCACTAGAACGAGGGGAAATAGAGACAGCAGGTGAGACCCAATTTCTATACGAGAATCTATGCACAGAAAACTACTAAATTTGGATTGGAAGATGACAGTGTCCTTATTATAGATAAAAAACAAATACGATTGGTGGAGAGAGGAGATGATGAATTTATTGATGACCCACGCTAAGAATTTATGGGTTGGAGAACGTAATATCTAAAGTAGTGTATTGTTAACATAGCATCATAGACACTATCTACGGACTGGGTCGGAACTGACACATTGTCATTTCCTGCTAGCTGGTAGTAAATGCATGCATGCATGAGTAGGCAGCGAAGCGCCCCGGCCCGCAACTACTACCGGTAACTCCAGTACACGTATTCTCTGCGGAGGATATCGGTCCAAAATCATTACAAGTAGTAGCATTACTACACTACCACATAAAATTTTAGACAAAAAATAAAGGACGCAAAAACAACAACACAATGTTGCCATCTTTATGTTGCGGCACGCTGCCACTGAGATCTCGTAATTTTCTTTACTTTGCCGTAGCTTGGCCTAAAGCCGGAGCGAGGACGGTCTTTATATTACTGGGCAGGAACCACGGCACCAACAAATTAGAGACTGATATACGCTGGTCGGTACAAAACTGATCATAGATATATACACCTATTGCTGATAGCGTATAATATATACAAGAGTGTGGCATGTGCTCAAAGGAATTTTAACTTCGTCATAAGTTTTCATATAGTAAGCGTCTGTTAATCAGACAATGACTTAGAAACTCTATAAAAGAAAAATATAGTTCATGTATTTTAATATTTTTTTTGGTTTAGTCCATTTATACCTATTATTATTGCGGTTGCAGTAGATGCATGAATGTATATATGATCCACTACTGCTTGGCAATAAGCATGGCATATTGGCATTGGAGTGCCGGCCATTAGCCACACTGCAGGACCAGATCATCCATCAGTGGACGACGGAGGGCCGGGATCGGATCGGAGTAATTCTCCAATTGAAAGGAGGATGGGATCGGAGGCTTTAATTTAACTAGGAGTAACACCCAAGCGGCTATGGCACCAAACCGCTGCAGCCGTATGCACTCCATGTAATTAAGCAAGCTACGCACCCCGGCCCAATGACCACTGCTCGATCTGCGTGATATTGGCTTGATCCGACGGTCGAAAAGTCATATCGGACACTGCAGCGCACAGTAGCATTTTTCGTTTGTTTGTATTAATTATTGTCCTACCATGACCTAACTAGGCTCAAAAGATTCGTCTCATCGTGTACATCAAAACTATAAAATTAGTTTTTTTATTTACCTACATTTAATGCTCCATACATGAGGAGAAAGATTTGATGTGATATGAGGTGACTTTTTGCATAGTAAAATTTTAGGTGGAAGTCTGAAAACTAAACACAGCCATTATTATGCACGCACTAGATCAGCTCGTTACGTTGCCGGCCTCTCTCTCCCTGGTGCATGTAAAGGTACAGCACAGTATGCATGCTCCTCCGAGCCCTAAATTTTACCAGGTAAAAAGAAGATTTTCATCACATCAAATTGTCGGCATATACATAGAGTACTAAATGTAGATAAAATCAAAAATTAATTACACAGTTTTGTTGTACTTTACGAGACGAACATTTTAAGCCTAATTAATCAATGTTTGGACAATTATTCACAAATACAAATGAAATGCTACAGTGACACTACACTACGAAAACTCCAACTTTGACACCTCAAAGTTGGGATCTAAACAAGGTCGGCCTTATTTAGATCCCAAATTCCACCCCAAAGTTCACTATGCAAAAAGAATATTCCTATCACATCAAAATATCATAGCATGCATGGAGTACTAAATGTAGATGAAATCAAAAACTAATTACACAGTTTTGTTGTACTCTACGAGACGAACATTTTGAGCCTAATTAATCCCATGTTGCATAGGCGATGGTTTCATGGACCTGCCTCTGCCTGCGTCGCTAGCATTGTACCGTACCTGTCTCTTATACACATCTAGATGTGTATAAGAGACAGGGCTGAGTAAATGCAATGCCTGCCATGTTGCATAGGCGATGGTTTCATGGACCTGCCTCTGCCTGCGTCGCTAGCATTGTACCGTACCTGTCTCTTATACACATCTAGATGTGTATAAGAGACAGGGCTGAGTAAATGCAATGCCTGCCATGTTGCATAGGCGATGGTTTCATGGACCTGCCTCTGCCTGCGTCGCTAGCATTGTACCGTACCTGTCTCTTATACACATCTAGATGTGTATAAGAGACAGGGCTGAGTAAATGCAATGCCTGCCATGTTGCATAGGCGATGGTTTCATGGACCTGCCTCTGCCTGCGTCGCTAGCATTGTACCGTACCTGTCTCTTATACACATCTAGATGTGTATAAGAGACAGGGCTGAGTAAATGCAATGCCTGCCATGTTGCATAGGCGATGGTTTCATGGACCTGCCTCTGCCTGCGTCGCTAGCATTGTACCGTACCTGTCTCTTATACACATCTAGATGTGTATAAGAGACAGGGCTGAGTAAATGCAATGCCTGCCATGTTGCATAGGCGATGGTTTCATGGACCTGCCTCTGCCTGCGTCGCTAGCATTGTACCGTACCTGTCTCTTATACACATCTAGATGTGTATAAGAGACAGGGCTGAGTAAATGCAATGCCTGCCATGTTGCATAGGCGATGGTTTCATGGACCTGCCTCTGCCTGCGTCGCTAGCATTGTACCGTACCTGTCTCTTATACACATCTAGATGTGTATAAGAGACAGGGCTGAGTAAATGCAATGCCTGCCATGTTGCATAGGCGATGGTTTCATGGACCTGCCTCTGCCTGCGTCGCTAGCATTGTACCGTACCTGTCTCTTATACACATCTAGATGTGTATAAGAGACAGGGCTGAGTAAATGCAATGCCTGCCATGTTGCATAGGCGATGGTTTCATGGACCTGCCTCTGCCTGCGTCGCTAGCATTGTACCGTACCTGTCTCTTATACACATCTAGATGTGTATAAGAGACAGGTACTAAATGTAGATGAAATCAAAAACTAATTACACAGTTTTGTTGTACTCTACGAGACGAACATTTTGAGCCTAATTAATCAATTTTTAGATAATTTTTCATACATACAAACAAAATGCTACATTGCGCACGCACCCCAAAAGATCAAAGTTTGGCTCCCAAATTCGGACTAAACAAGGCCCAAGTTGTCGGTGTCCAATATATCCACACACAAGTCCTAGGCAGCCTAGCCACAGCGGCCGGCTTGGGATATATATAAATGCAATGCATTATATGCCACCGACTGCACATTTGTACTGCTATAGCTGGTTGGCCAAGCAAGCCAGCCTCACTCACTGGACTCACGACCACGAATGCAACAGCAAGCCATTACCTGTAATATATGGACCACGACCACGAATATTAGCGGCGCCTTAGTACTTCCAGCCGGACACCATTGTTTGCAAGCAATTCAACGGAGCTTATTACTCCACCTTTGAAGACGAGCTCATGCAAAGGGTAAACATAGGTTATTTGCATGGTTGTTGGTTCAAAGTAAGGCCCCTTTAGAACAAAGGAAAAGTAGAGGAATTTTGGAGGATTTAGATCCTATAGGAATTTTTTCCTATGAAGCCTTTTGGAACAAAGGATTGAATTCCTATCAATCCTATGAAATTTCTATGGAATGGCTTGTTCCATAGCAATTTTGAAGGAATTCTAATAAGAAGTTGGACCTCATGAAAAGTTTCCTTTGTGTCACGCTCTCTCTCTCAATTCCTTTGTTTTTCTTGTGCTCCATCCCGTTGACACCCAAAAGTGGCACAGCAGTGCAAACCGGTCTGACCGGTGTGCACAAATCGGTCAGACCGGTTTTGATAAAAGTGTCAAAATGCCAATTGGAATTCACCATTGTGTAGCTCTCGTCGAGACGATCAAGATGCATATGTAGAATGCCTAATTTGGAATCCGGATGAGAGAGATATGACTTCAGCAAGATCTGCACCCGGACAAACCGGTCTGACCGGTTTGAGTCTGTAATTCGAGTAGGTTTAGGATTTCGAGTTTGATCCCATATTGTAACCGACTTGGAAGGGGTAAGACTTCCCCGGCCTATAAATATAAAGGCTAGAAGGCCGATTGAGATATATCCAATCGAATCAAACATTACCTTTACTTTTTCCTTCAAACCCTAATCTCTTCCAACCTTCATGCTGTTCATCCTCTGATCTCCACGGTCATAGATGGTGTCCTAAGGCTCGCTGGTCGATCTAGGACACGCCGGCGACGTCCACGCCCTGACGGGGTCCCTCCCGGGCGAGAGCTTCGACGGCCTTAGCTAGTTTGCTTGTAAACTAGTCGTCCTTCGCCACGTAAGTGCGTTGATTATCTCTTTACTGGTTTGCTCGTAAACCTAGTCGTTCTCCAGCACGTAAGCTTGGTAGTTACTCTCACGAACAACCTATTCCAGCGAAACCCTAGGAAACCGGTCTGACCGCTTTGCTGAACCGGTCTGACCGCTTTGTACCTTGAAACCGGTCTGACCGCTTCTCTGAACCGGTCTGACCGCTTTGAGCGGTTTTGCTGCTATTCAGCCTGTTCGCGACCCGCGCGTCAAGCGCTCTCTCGTGTGTTGACCGAGATTTGCGTCAACACATCCAAACAATCGTTTCTACAATTTTCTATGTGTCTTCATTCCATAGGATTCAAGATCCAATGACATTCAATTTCTACATTTTTTTTTCTATTTCTATGTTTTGATAATCCTATGTTCCAAAGGAGGCCTAAGGTCCTAACGGTGTCTTGTTCGATGTGTGCTATGTGCAAGCAGCAACAGAAAACGGCAGCCCATTTGTCTCTCCAGTGCAGCCACGCTCAACAAGTTTGGTGTCTTGTTCGAAGCTGGTGTGGGAATGTAATCAGTGTTCCATACACTATGGTTGGCATTGAGGATTCACTACAAGTTTCGTAGTTTTTACTGAGAGTTTTATGAGCAGTGGCCGACGGTTCGTAGTATTTTAATGTAGCATGCAGAATCTCGTTGGTCATTGTTCATCGCTGATTGTTTGTCGGCAAAGATCCAAATAAAACTCGATTACCGTCAGCCATTAATTAGTTTAAAAAACAGTAAGCGCTGAAATCCCAGTCGGCCACCTGCCAAAAACGCTCGGCAAATGTCGCAGATCATGTGGTGATTGGTGGAAGACCAAGGGTACTAAAACTCCAGCAGAGAGTGGTAGCAATAGTCCTCGCTTGGCATCTATGGAAAGAACGCAATCCACGTGTCTTTGATGAGGGGAAGGTAGTGCAGCGTACAAGTGTTAGCATTCATCAAGGAGGACATGGCCTTAAGAAAGCAAGCTTGTGACACACCGGAGGTTACCTTATTGTCTGATTTTAGTTGCCCGAGACCTTTTCAGATTTATGTAATAATAGCAAACTTGTAAGAACTTTGCTTGCTCCTCTTCTTAAATGACAGTGCGATGCTCCTGCAAACATTTCAAAACGAAAAAAGGTACTTCCAGCACACTACTACTAGCTATCTCGTCATCTCTTCCTTCTCAAGCCAAACCATGCACATGCCCTCAAAAAAAAAATCAAACCATAAATCACCACTAAACCCGGCTGGGGAGGCCGTTAATTACATGGAATTTTACTACACGGAGTATATATTCTTGTCCTTACATTTTTTCACTTCATACTGCATGCATAGTATAAATATCCATCCATCTCTAGATAGGGCTTGGGAGTAGGATCGTAGTAATAATCTAATCAAAGATTGTTCATTCATCTTTTTGATGAAACTGAGAAAACTCATCATCGGTCATGCTAGCTTGTACAGCTAGTCACTTCAAGCTCTTCAATTTCTCATTCTAAAACTAGCAGAGATATACGTGCCCAGGTGCGTGTTTTTTTAAAAAAAACCTAGAGCAACTACATATATAAGTGAAACAAAACACTTGTATTACCGGGGATAAAATGTTTGATGTTTTCAGAAAATATTTTAATCTGACTAAACAATTGTAGGTATCATGTAGAAGAAATTAGTTCACATGGAACAAATACTTAATTGTGGGGAAAAAATTTTGTTCACCTAGACAAATTTTTTAACTAATGGAACAATTAAACATATTAGTGAAAAAGATACATATTTGGGGAATAAAAATGTTTTTTCATCTAGAACAAATATTTTGTTAGATCGATAGAATATTTTTAGATATCATGTGGGACAAATACTCATATCACAAAGAACAAAATGTTTGCTCACTTGGAACAATTGCTTTTAATTCATTTGACAATTGTGTAGGAAAAGAACTTGTATCACATGGAACAAAAAGTTTTCTTTTTCACCTGGAACAAAATGATTTAACTAATGCATATATTAAATGGAACAAAAAATTATATCACTTACACAAAAAATCTTGATCTGTTGGAATAAATGTTCCTCCTTGCTATTATTTCGAAGAACTGGAAGATTGTTTCACCTAGAAAGAAATTTGGTATGCCAAGATGGAAAATGTATTCTAGTTATTAGTCAAAAAGTTTGTTCCATGTGGAGCCAAAATTGAGCGGATCAAATTGCTTCAGCTTTATGATTAAATTGTTTCCAATATTTAAAAATATGTGTCAAAAAGTATTTAAAAATAACGAGATATTTATAATGAAATAATTGCAAACATCACATAGGACAGAGATTCAAAACATATGTGATCTACATTACGGAGGAACCAGCAAAGAGCAAAGCATGCGAACCATAAAAAACTCAACAAGCAATTTGAGTTTAAGGAGAACATTTTCTCTACACGAATAGCATCATCAGGAATAAAAGAGAGAGAATTTAAGCATTTTAGGGTATAATGTTGGTATTGAAGCAAAAATAGAAAAAAGGACAATAAGTAAGAATAAATTTAATTTAAGATAGAAATAAGAAAAAGAAACAAAAGAAAGAAGAAGAAAAAAAACAAAACACAAAGCAATATAATAATCCTCACGGATGTCAGGAAGCCGGAACGCGCAGCTGACAGCTGACGACGTGGGCCAAAAGCTTGATGTGTTTATCTGGCCCGCGGTCCTTGTTGGACCAGCGGCAGCGAGACGGAGGGGGCTGGGCCGGCCATCAATCCATGTATGCTCTTGGGCTGCGGCCTAGGTAGAAAAGTTCGGCCTAATCTGTATTGTTGGGCCCAGTCCCTCCCTGGAGCGTGCGTGCATTGAAATTGCCTGCTGAATGATTGGAGACATTTCAGAATATGTGCATACTTGTGTGAATATTGCCAAGCCAGGGAACAAATTTTCCACGCGCTCGCTAATTTAATATTATACTACTACTATAGTAGGGTAGGCATAGAAGCAGCAAATCTGAATCTGACACTAACCCATGCCTTAGCAAGCAGCTACAGTGATTGTCCTACCTTTGGCTTGAGATTTCAGATCCAGCCCAGCCGTATCCAATTTTTTTTTCTGGAGGGATGGGAATAATGGAATCAGATCGGATGAGAATGCATGATGAGATAATCAGATCAGATCGCCTGGGCTCCTCCTCCCCGGTAAAAAAATGGAATGATTGTGATCTGATGGTGTCAAAGGCCAAATGGGTGGCCGTTATTTTAAAGAGCCAACCAGCTTCTTCAATTCCGGGACTGGAGCTTGAGGTGGAGTGGAGTGGTGCCCACGAAGACGAAGACGAAAACGCAGACCAACCAGCAGCCAGCCGAAGATGAGGAGCTCCGTGTCTGAGCGCAGCCTCATCATCGAGAGCGACGACGACGACGACGACCGTCTCCAATCCCAGCCATCCGCCGCCAGAGCAAGAAGAAGACGATCTGGCTCCGGCTCCGGCTCCGACTCCGACTCCGGCTCCGGCTCCGGCTCCGGCTCCGACTCGTCCTCCCCCTGCGCCACCCCGCGCGTCCCGGCCACAGCCTCCTCCTACACCCAGCAATGGCCGCAGAGCTACAGGTCCACAATCTTTTCCTTGCTTCTACTCTACTGCTTCATTCTTTTTTTTTTGGGACAGATTCATTCAGTTCGTTGCATTACGTCACATCACATACATCAATCATTCAATGAATCTGTCTCTGTCTGCGAACATTACTTCTGCAGTGTCTTGTACCAATAATACTGACTGAATTGCTAGCATGCATCACTGGATTCCATCATTAATTTGCTTCCTTTTTAGTGCTGCTGCTGCTGGATTTTATTTTTGTTCAACATCACAGGGGATGCTTATATTATATCATCTTGTTTTAACTCACTTCAATTCAATCACATACAGTTTTTTTTAATCTCTCGCTCTCCTTCTATTTAACAGGCAATCCATCGACATACTTAGTAGCGTGCAGTCACCAAATCTGAGCTTCTTAGGGACCCCAACTCTAAGCAGGCTCTCCAACTCTTTCATCACCAACTCTTTTCGGGGTAAGACCCCTGAAATCATCTCTAATCTTGTCAAGCCACTTCTGCGCCCTACCACAAGTGATGACCAACAGCAGCAGCAACGCCAAGAGGCACAAAAGAGCTCCCAGTACCTTCTGCCCTCGAGAAAACCATCTTTGCAACAAATTCCTGAGGATCAAAAGCCACTGCTAGTTGCTCATGAGCTGTCTCCTTATCAGAAATGCTCTTACACCCAGGCAGTCGTCAACGGTAAGCAACTATACAACTGGCTCATTTATTATGTTTGCCACACAGACCTCTATCCATTTCTAAACGTGAAATGAATTGCCACCTGTTGTATTGATGTTAGGTTTAAGCCATCGATAATCTAACTGTTAACTGCATGCATCTATATATATCTGGCTCACCTCAAGTTATTTTGCTTGTTTTCTGAACCCAGCATGAATTGTTCTTCTGATGTGTCATTGTTCAATACCAGATTTACTGAACCTAGACTCATGCAGGATCTAGACATTTGCACTTGGTGTAGCATTGTCCTGGTACTCTGATGTCTAGCTTACACATGCACAAGTAACAAGGCCCCTGGAATTTTGAAGGATTTAGACTGCCGTCACACTTTCACTTTGCACTATTGCTCCTACTGTTTTAATGTTTGTACTTGTACCATTGCCTCTACTTGGTATACAAACCATGGACCATGGTGCAAAGCTAATGAAAATTTTGAACAAACTGATGGTTAGTTCTTATCACTTTTTATCAAAGGAGTCACCATTATGAGGTTTTACTACATATAATTTATTTAAGCTAATCAATAATGTCATAAGCAGATTAATTTTGTTTGAAAGGTCTAGTTTAAAATTTGGTTGGCTTTTTATCAACAATAATGCCATTTTATACTTTATATGCAATAGTTTATTTGAGTTATTTCATTCTAGTGGTGGTTCATGTTGGGTTTTGCCTCCAGCCTACTCCAATTTGCTTGGGACTCAAAGGCTTTGTTGTTGTTTGAAATGTTGGTAATAAGTGTATATTTATCCTGAATGCTGTAATGGATAAGTCTTACTACATCTATTACTGAGAAATTTCTCTTGTTTTTCCGTTGAGCTTGTACTATGCTTTTATGCAGGAATAAATGTTCTATGTGGCGTGGGAATCCTATCAACGCCATATGCCATCAAACAAGGTGGTTGGCTTGGACTGGTGATACTCTGTTTATTTGCTCTTCTCGCATGGTATACTGGTGTGCTCCTGCGCCGTTGCCTGGACAGCAAGGAGGGCCTTGAGACATACCCAGATATTGGCCATGCCGCCTTTGGCACTACTGGTCGTATAGCCATCTCGGTATAATACCATTCCGATTATAATAATGGATGTGACTCAATTTCTGCACATTTTCGGTATAATGTATAATGGAGGATCGCTTGTGCTAACTTACCTTTTTCCTTGTTTGTGGCTTCCCTGTTGCAGATAATCCTGTATGTGGAACTGTATGTAAGTGCTTATTGCCAACCATCTATCTCAAACAGAATTAGCCTACCCAAGTAGTTCAATGAAACAATCTGCACCAACAACTTGAATATCCTATACAAAAACAAAAGAAAGAAGATCAAAGCTATGAACACTCAGGCTACCAGACAACAAGCTCAACTATAATGTTATCTTTCAAAGAAAAATAAAGAAAGAACTCCCTTCACAAGAAAACTAAAGGATCAGCTGTGGTTCAATATGAGGATGAGGTCATATGCATGCTAGTTCATATGCTGTGATAGTTCAAGTTGAAATCGCTAGTATTAGACGAGAACCAAAATAATGCCAACCTTTTAGACACTTGTAAGACCATGCAATGTAGAGCTGACATAAGTTGGGGCAGTGTCTGAAGGGCACAACGGACTTCGCATGCCTGAAACTTTTCATTCTTTCAGTAAAATAAAATACAGAGATCAGGTTTAGGGTTTAATTTTATGGGGTTGCAACTGAAACATTGTATTTCCTGCTTTCTGAACAGTAACTAATCTGCTGTGCAGGCCTGTTGCATCGAGTATCTGATATTGGAGAGCGACAATTTATCAAAATTATTCCCCAATGCACACCTGACCATTGGGAGCTTGACATTGAACTCCCATGTATTTTTCGCAATCTTGACTACCATCGTAGTCATGCCGACCACTTGGCTCCGTGACCTTAGCTGCCTGAGCTACCTTTCAGGTCTGCATCTGCATGTTGCTCTGCATTTTGTTTGGCTATTGCATGCCGCACAGTCTGTGTGTATGCTCTGCATTTAGTTCAGATATGCACTCTACCCTCTGTATGTACCACATATTTGCTTCTCATAATTCTGTTGATGTGTCTGTAGCTGGAGGTGTCATTGCATCAATCCTTGGAGTCATCTGCTTATTCTGGGCAGGGGCTATTGATAATGTCGGCTTTGAGAAAAAAGGAACTGTGGTGAATCTCCCTGGAGTCCCTATTGCAATTGGATTGTTTGGTTTTTGCTACTCAGGGCATGGGGTGTTTCCGAACATCTATTCTTCTCTGAAGAATCGCAACCAGTTCCCTTCAATCCTTTTTACTTGGTAATTAGCTTATCAATATTCCATATCTTCTATCTGAAATGTAGCACTCATATTGGTATATTTTCTTGTCAGCATTGGGCTGTCTACCATTTTGTATGCTGGTGCTGCGGTGATGGGATACAAAATGTTTGGTGAAGCCACACAGTCTCAGTTCACACTCAACTTACCAGAGAATTTAGTGGTTTCAAAGGTTGCAGTTTGGACCACGGTAATTATTGCTGCCTAAACCATTTGACATACCATTTGGTTTGCTTAGTGTATGGGATAATCTGTTTCCATGCTGAAGGTGCTTCTATCTGTTTCCAAATTCCAAGTAAAAAACATGATTTCGTCTGGTACGACCTAAAGTTATGCCATGATAAGACTTGTCAAAACCAGTTTTATTAGGACCTTTTATCTCTCTTTCTTTGGCCAGGATATTAGGTCCTTTTATCTGATTTGAGTCGTTTTCATCTGCAATTACTTTTGATGCCATCATGCTCAACCCCGCCAATAATATTCTCTCTATTTTGATTTCAGGTGGCAAATCCTATAACCAAATATCCTTGGTTTGTCATTTATTTTCTTGAAAGTGGTCTAGTCCCAAAATGGAGCAGAGGAAGTGTTTCTCTGTAGTCTGTACTCTGTAGCCTTTTGCTCAGTAGATTTCAGAGCATTCTTTTATGCAGCTATGCTTGGGTAGATCAAAACAAGGATTCTCCTAAATGCATACTGGTTCTTTCTTTCTTAGGATACCATACATGCTTTATCACGTTCTCAAACTTAATGTCCTTAATGAATAACCACATATGCATTAACCATAATCCCACTGGCTATGAGTTTGGAGGAGTTGCTGCCACCAAATCAACAGAAGTACTCAAACATAATCATGCTTAGATCAGCCCTGGTGGTGTCTACCCTACTCATTGCTCTATCTGTACCCTTCTTTGGTAAGCTAATGTACATGTTTAGTAGTATCATAAGGCTCAATCACAACACCATCCACCAACCTCTGTTTTTGAGCTTTGACAGGGCTTGTGATGGCTTTGGTTGGTTCTTTGCTCACGATGCTTGTGGTAAGGGATATGTTTATGTTCACCTCAAGAGATATTAAATGATTCCTTGCTCATCAATGGGTGAGTCTAAAATATGTTTTCACTGTAGACCTATATTCTACCTTGTGCGTGCTTTTTGGCAATCCTTAAGAGAAAGGTGACTTGGCACCAGGTACGAACATACGCAAATATTACCAGTGTTGCATCATTTCATGATTATATAAGAAGAATTGTTGGTATCCTTAATGAAACAGCATAAAAATCAAGTAGAAGATATGAATATGATTTGCTTTGAAACGGTAGAACTAAGGCTCAGTAATCCAAGTCCCTCATGTACTGGATCTGCTTTGATTCACAGGTTGCAGCTTGTTCATTCATCATCGCGGTTGGAGTTTGCTGTGCATGTGTGGGGACATACTCATCCCTGTCCAAGATAATCCAGAACTACACCTGAGTGCACATGTTGCAGTCGTTCCTGTCATCCTCCATATACATACAGTTACCCAACAAGCTCATGTGTGCGTGATATGAGCCAAGCATATACGATACAAAATTTTGCCCAGCAATTTAGTCGAGTTGATGTATAATAAATGTGTGGCATGTCAATGCCTGCATGCCTGTTAATGGACCAACAACATGTGTATCAAGGCTTTTAGCTTAGGTTGTATCATGCATAAATAACAATATTTATGGATTGGCGCACAAAATATGTATCAAGTTGATTTGGTGTTGTCATTTTTATGGTTTGATGGCATGTTTCTTGTGGAAATTTTCTTTTACAAGAAAAGGGGAGGAAAATGAATAAAAGAGAAAAGTGAAGGTACTAACAGTATGGAGGGATTCACATCTGCACTACTGGAAAACAGGAATATGCCGTGCGCCTCAGACTTTGCCGTGCGCTTTATATCGGGCACACGGCAAAGCTCCTCCTTTGCTATGCGCACGAGTAAAAACGCACGGCAAAACCGTGGCGCACGAGAGAAGTTCCTTTCGCCGTGCGCCGTAACAAAGGCTCACGGCAAATTAACACTTTGCCGTGCCCCACAAACGGGGCGCACGGCAAACATCCTAGCATGTGCACAGCCCTCCGACACGCCCGCCTCGCAAGGGACGGCCGTTATTGTTTGTCGTGCGCCCTAAGTGGGCCCATGACAAACACCTAACTTTTGTCGTGTGCCCCAGGCTTGCCGCACGGCGAAAGGGCCTCACGTGCGCAGCGCGTGGATGGCACGACGACCGTCCCTGGGCATCGTATCGGACGTCGCATGTGACGTGCACGTGCCCGGCCTTTACGGTGCGCCTCTCGGCAAGCGCACGGCAAAATAGTATTTTTGCCGTGCGTTTTGCCGTAGCGCACGACAAAGGTACTAAAAATTTTATTTTAATCATCTTTGTGTTTGTCTAATACAAAAACATTATTTTATACTACATAATCCAATTATCTACATTTCTCAATATGTTTACTATATTTAAGATATTTTCGTCTTTTAAAGGATTTTTTTCATTGAAGTCGAATTTGAACTGCAAGTGTATAAAATAATAGAGTAAAGTTCATGAAAAAATGATATTCATATAATTGAGTCATTTTTAAGACCTTACCCGTGAAATGACATGAAATTCTGAACATTTTGTTAGCGAAGCATGAAGATCCACGTCTGGTTGAATTGTTTTTTAATTATACAAAATACAAACAAATATTGAAAATCATGAAATTTGTCCAGAGCTCGTGATATCCAATGTGGAGGTTGTGGTAAATCATTGAAAATATTTTGAACAATTCATTACCTATAGTGTTCAAAATCGAAACATCACACGAGAAGTTTCAGAATATCAGAGTAATATGATTAGGTTTGTAGTCTTAGAAAAATTCATAATGGATTTTGAATTCACAACTTTTTCTGGAGTGAACGTACAACATAGATTGTCTCATGTTAATTTATGGTAATTTTTCGCATTCATTTGATAATTTTAGTATATTAACTCTAATTATGAAATTTTAATGGACATAAATTAAAATTTAGCAATAAGTTAATGAAAAAAATAGAACAAAGTGGTTGTAAAAATGATATTCATGTTGTTGACCGTAGTGGTAAGCTCTACATGAGAATTGAAATAAAAGTTTGGATTTAATGTTCACTAAAATTTGAATTTGAGAGTTGCATGAAATAATGGAAGCAGTCTTTGCCGTGCGCCCCGGACCTATGCGCACAACAAACAAGTTTTATTTATTTATTTGATGTCCCAGCCACGTGGGCCCAGCAGTCTTTGCTGTGCAACCATGTCCTAGGCGCATGACAAACACTCTTGTTTGCCATGCTCATAGGTCCGGGCAGCACGACAAAGACTACTGGGCCCACCAGGCAGCCTCAGCCAAGATTACAAAACGTTTGTCATGCGCCTTGGATCTAGGTGCATGGCAAACGTGGCCACCCTTTAACGTACACACACGGCCCCGGCCGGCCTTCTCACACCGTGCCTAATTTTCCCCACGCACACCGCCCCCGACGCCAGCCGCCGCCACCCCCGACGCCCGCCTCCGCCACCCCGTTCCCACGGCAGCGCCCCTCCCCGTGGCCGGCGGCATCCAACCCATGGCTCCTTCCCTGCCCGTGGCGGTAGTGCCCCTCCCTGGCCCGGCGTGGTCCCTCCCTGCCCGCGGCAGCGCTGCCCCTCCCTGCGGTGGCGTGCGACCCATCATCACGGCGGCGCTGCCCCTGCCCGTGGCCGAACGTTTGTTTTTTTTATTTTTGTAAATAAACAAATTAGTTATAAGTAGATAGCATTAGCAATTGTAGATATATAGTTGGATATATTTATAATTAGTTAGCAATTGTAGATATAAAATTTTAACTTTGTCATGCCTCTCAATTTGAGTTGTCGTACTTGTCAGTGGCACACCAGGTGGCCTTAGCCCAGGTTGAGTAGTGGGTGGCCTAGCAAGTGGTCGAGCAGTAGCAGCTGATGGCCCAGCACTTGGCCCAGCAGCTGTAACACCCCGCCCTCCAAAGCCGCCCCGCACAGCCCTCCGAGGGACGTGCACGCGTACACATAGCACCCTACTTACACTTTCGTCCTCGCTTCGTGTAAAAGGGTTAACCCGAAGGTGCTATGGCTGGAAGACAAAGGCTTATAAGTTGCCTCCACCCTTGCTAAACTAGCAAGGTGGCACTAAACACGTGCATCCCGCACTCATAGGCCACTACTGGGCCATACAAACTGGGCCGGGTGTGACATACACCCCCCCCTCAAAGAACCCGACGTCCTCGTCGGCGCAACTCACCCACACGGGCAAATGTCCAGGACCGTTCCCCCTTAGCGCACGACCGTACGTCCAATGCCGGCGCCATAGTCCATGCCGTATGCCCGACATAAGCTTGGAGTGATCGATTCGTTTCGACAGTGTTCGTC
>OAMR01000625.1:720551-737221 GCA_900205405.1 Echinochloa crus-galli | reverse complement strand
ACATTAATTTGTACTCTATATTCCAATTTGATACATTTCTCGTTATGTTTACTATATTTAACAATTTTCTGTCTTTTAAAGAATTTTTTTTGTTGAAGTCAAATTTGAACTGCAAGTACATAAAATAATAGAGTAAAGTTCATGAAAAAATGATATTCATATAATTGAGTCATTTTTAAGACCTTACCCGTGAAATGACATGAAATTCTGAACATTTTGTTAGCAAAGCATGAAGATCCACGTCTGGTTGAATTGTTTTTTAATTATACAAAATACAAACAAATATTGAAAATCATGAAATTTGTCCAGAGCTCGTGATATCCAATGTGGAGGTTGTGGTAAATCATTGAAAATATTTTGAACAATTCATTACCTATAGTGTTCAAAATCGAAACATCACACGAGAAGTTTCAGAATATCAGAGTAATATGATTAGGTTTGTAGTCTTAGAAAAATTCATAATGGATTTTGAATTCACAACTTTTTCTGGAGTGAACGTACAACATAGATTGTCTCATGTTAATTTATGGTAATTTTTCGCATTCATTTGATAATTTTAGTATATTAACTCTAATTATGAAATTTTAATGGACATTAATTAAAATTTTAGCAATAAGTTAATGAAAAAAATAGAACAAAGTGGTTGTAAAAATGATATTCATGTTGTTGACCGTAGTGGTAAGCTCTACATGAGAATTGAAATAAAAGTTTGGATTTAATGTTCACTAAAATTTAAATTTGAGAGTTGCATGAAATAATGGAATCAGTCTTTGCCGTGCGCCCCGGACCACAGCTCACGGCAAAAAGTAGACTTTGTCGTGCGCCTTCAACAGGGGCGCACGGCAAAGACTACCGGGCCCACGTGAATGAGCCACGAAATAAGTAAAATAGGTTTTTTATTTTACTTATTTCGTGGCTCAGCCACGTGGGCCCGACAGTCTTTGTTGTGCGCCCATATTCTAGGCTCACGGCAAAGTAGATGTTTGCCGTGCTCCGTGGGTTCGGGGCGCACGGCATAGGCCTCCGGGCCCACCTGGCAGCCACAGCCGAGGTTAAAAGACGTTTGTCGTGCGCCTTGGATCCAGGCGCACGGCAAACGTGGCCACCCTTTAACCTAGGCCGGGCCGCTCGCGGCCTTCTCATTCGCGTGCGCCTAGATCTAACGCCGGCCGCCGCCGCCGAACACCGTCCGCCGCCCCACACCTGCCCCCGCCCGGCCGCCCTCCTCCGGCTGCGGTGGCGCCGCCGCCCTCCCAGAAGTCGGCCACTGCAGCGGCCCGCCCTCCTCACGGCGCGGCGGCGCCCTTTCCGCCCCAAGCCGCCCTCCCCGCGGCCGTGCTCCCCCGGACCCGCCCGCGGCGGCGGCTCGTCCTCCTCTCGCTGGTAGGTTTAGTTGTTTAGTTTAATAGTGATTTAATTTAGTTTAGTTTAGTTCATATAATTCCTTAATTTAGTTTAGTTTAGTTCATATAGTTTAGTTTAGTTTATATAGATTAGTTTAGTTTAGTTTATATATTTCATATAGTTTAGTTTATGTAGTTTAGTTTAGTTTAGTTTATATAGTTTAGTTTAGTTTAGTTTATATAATTTATATAGTTTAGTTTAGTTTATGTAGTTTAGTAAACATAGTGTACACGACCGCATCAATGTGTACACGGGGACCGGAAGACAGGTCCATGGGTCAGAGTGGGATCCGAGCCGTGCGCCGCTTGATGGAGAGGTGATCATGAGGGTTGGACAAGGAAAGAAGCATGACCGCTACTATATTGACGACATCATTTTAGACACGGCCACTACTCCCACTCTCGCGACCATCCGAGCAAGGATCACAGGCAGTAGCCCTGCGATACTCTCACGACCATCTGCGACACAGGTCCAAGTGGACCGACTTTAGGTTATTTATAATTTATTTATCGTTACTCAATTTCTACATTTTTCCTTTGCATTATAATAATGAGATGAACAATTGTAGGCCCGGCTGGATGAGCAGGCAGCGGCACACCAGGTGACCTTAGCCCAGGTTAAGCAGCGGGTGGCCCAGCACTTGGCTCAGCCGCAGCAGCTAATGGCCCAGCACATGCAGGCATGCATGCTTGATTTACATAGCAGTCTACCAATGCCGGCGATGCCTCCGATGCCCCAGATGGCGTTCACTCCGCCTTCGGCTACGGTTCCGACAACTCCAATTGTGAGTGTCACACCCGGATTTACACAGAAACTCGAATGCTGCCATATGTGTGCCCAGGATGTCCACAGAACACATACAACTTACAAAAATGGAAAATCAGAGTACATATGCTCGAATAAAATAGTTAAATCAGAGTTTACCGAAATAAAACACAGCGGAAGTCTAATTCTATCGACGGGTAGAGCCTCAAGTCCACAGGGACACTGACTGGTTGACCACAGCTCAGAAGTACGGAAGATCTTCAGAAAACTCAGTAGCTGTCTCAATCACTGATCCATCTGTTACCCATCCGGGATTTTGTTGAATAATGGCAAGTGTAAGTAAAACATTTACTTAGCAAGTATAGCACAGTGTATGAAGGCTTAAAAGAAGGCTTGACACGGCTGAACTGCATTAGCACTTTTAGTGGATTCATTTTAGCATTAACCAAGTTACTACAAGTGAATGAAGTCCCAGTTGCAACCCAATTAATAAGGTATAAGTGACATTAAGCATAAATAAACATCATCTTCTAATCAAAAAGGATCCAGGCCGCTCGTGACCTTGAGCAAGGCTATCATAATAGATTATACACTCTGCAGAGGTTTCGCCCTTTACCCACCAGTCGCGTAAAAGTTTAAAGTAACTTTGCACCCAACCACGCACATCAACACTTCAGAGGTGTGACGACATAGGGACGCTACGAGGTTTTTCACAAGACACCCTAACAAGACAGTAGCCGCTAGTTTAACAAGGCGGTGAGACCATAGGCACCGAGATCGACGTACGCCTACGGAGTCACACCATAGGGGGGTCGATGGCGTCCAGAGCGCGGGCATCGCACCCATCCATGCGCAACGTGTGGAGTTCCCCATCGCAGGGACTCCCAACACGGGACTGGGTCTAACGTGACCTAGCCGACGGATCGTCTGTCCTCGGTGGAATCCGGAAACACCCTTTCACCCTGTGTCCACCAACGCCGTTGGCCCCAATGGTAGCCACTGGCAAGCTAGAGCCGTACAAGTTACTTGACCAAGACCAGAGCCATAATAGTTCTAGCGGTGGCGACAGGCTCCTGGGTTGCCGCGTTAAGAACCGGACCTTAGGGAGAGACACTAGAGCAAAGCACACAACACATGCTCTAACTCCCTAAACCAAGCTGCTAAAAAGCAAGTTTTATCATTAATGTTTAACAATTAAATACCAGTGACACTAGCTGCGCATAGCAAAAGATTCTACCCATATGCATAAGCCCAAGGTTATCAAGGTACAGGATATACAAAACTAGGTACAACCTTAATGGGACATCAATTTAGACACATGCATATGAAAGTATATGGATATAAAAAGTGTGTTTAGGTAGCATGGATTGTCCGTGCTATAACTTGCCTTTAATCTATTATAATTACTCATAGTCTTCAAATCTTGATCTTCAAACTCTTCTGCTTGAAATCTCTTGATGATGTTCCTCTACTCGTAGCAATCATCGAGCACAACATGCAGCTAAACAAGCAAGCAAACAATATACAACTAAGAACAGTACACTAATCAAAATAAAAGCTTTAAAAGAGTGCGCTAAAGGATAGGGCTCGAGGCTACGGTCGCATGAGCACAAGAATCGTTGAAAACGGAGTTACGGTTGAAAAGATACAACTATCGGATGATTTGGATTATAAAAGAAAATAAAGGACTATATGCTTGATAAATTTTAACTGAATAAATAATGTAAAAGATATTCCGGAGAAACATCTTATGTTAGAATTAATTCAAATTATATTTGAATCTATAAAATCGAGATGGAACCTAATCACATTTTATAATTATTTATGTACAAATTATGCCACTTTATATATTAACTTAAAATAGAACATGTGAGAGCATCTAATCGAATAATAAGATATTTGGTGTTGACTAGTAAATTTTATAATAAAAACATATTCATGTTGATATTAATCAATGTTGATAATTATTTATGAAAACTCGGAGTTTAACTCTAAG
The DNA here is from genome assembly GCA_900205405.1 of Echinochloa crus-galli. Taxonomy (NCBI): domain Eukaryota; kingdom Viridiplantae; phylum Streptophyta; class Magnoliopsida; order Poales; family Poaceae; genus Echinochloa; species Echinochloa crus-galli. Next base: position 733,056 of record OAMR01000625.1, on the reverse strand, counting down.
TAGCTTTTAATTAGAAAAGATAGTTTTAAATAAACATTAATCAAATTAAGATTCATTTATGAAAAATCGAGATATAACTTAATTAACTTTTATTTATAAAACTAATTGAATAAACATTACTCAAATTTATTTTAGCATTTAAAAGCTGAGTATAAATCTCAATTAGATTTTAGTGTAGAAAACATATTTAAATAACCTTTAGTCAAATTAATATTGTAATAAAATTCAGGAATACAAGGCATGGTAGATGTGAGTGCTAACGTGTAGTTTGAGCTTATACGAATCTAACGCAATTTGAATGGGTCAAAACGGAGTTCAAACGTGAAAACTGTAGCTAAAACAAGGTTGCAGGGACCTGATTGTAATTAACAGTAGACTACAGGGGCTAGCTAGGAAGTCTTCAGTGACTCAGTGAACAGTGGCTGAGAATGGAGAAAATCTCGGGGTTAGATCTGCTAACGTGCCCCGGGTGGGACTTATGCGTGAAGGGGAAAACTTGCAGGGGGTTATTTGCAAAATTGCAAAGACACATATAGATCTAAATGGGTTTCGCGGTTTCCCGGGGGCCTAATCGCAAAAGGGCCATCTTCTTCCTCGCGACATGAAGGGGAGGCTCGCCGGCGGCTCGGGTCCGCTTGCTCGCCGGCGCAACGGGGCCTGGGAGTCTTGGGCGAGGCGCGCAAGGAGAGAGGAGGCGATGGCGAGCTCGTGGAGGTGCACACCCTTGAGGGAAACGGACGACGGCGGCCGGGCGTCGGAGGCAGTAGACGGCGGCGGCGCACTCACGCGGGGAGAGGAGCTGAGTGGGCCGGCGTGCTGGGAGGAGAGGGCTGGGCCAAGGCGCGGAGATGGGCCGGAGCTGAGGAAAAGAACGAGGGGCAAAAGCGGATCGGGAAACAATCTAAGGGGCAAAAGCGGACTAGGCCGGAGTTAGCTAGCTGGGCCTGAACCGGGCATCGCAGGCTCGGCCCGAGGAAAAGGAAGAGGGGTTAGGGGTTGGGCTCGGCCCGTTTAGGGATTTTAGATTTCCTTTTTATTTTCAGAATTTGTTTTTCGTGCAAAGATAAATCTAGAAAACTCTAGATAAATCACTTAAGCCACAAAAAATACTTCAAAAATTCCAAAAATTCCAGAAAAATCCCAGAGGTAGAGTTGGACACGAGGAACCCAAATAAAATATTAGGAGCTCATGAAAAAGACTTTAGGACCTTCCAAAAAATGGAATTAGCTCAACGAAAATAGGAATAAATCCCAGAAAAATCTGGAAAATTCCCGGAGGGCTTCTAAACGTATTTTTAGAAAACTTGCACACATAAAACCACTAAATGCAAACTGGCATGAATGCAAAACACTCAACGTTAAACCTATGTTGTTTTAATTTAATTTAGAAAAATGGTTTTTCTTACACTAAATTCCCTGCAGATTAAATAAAGTTGAGAAAATTTTTAAAATAATGAGAAATTCTTTATTTAGTTATTCTTTAAAATCACATCCTGAAATCCAAAAAATATCAGGGTGTGACAGTGAGTCACTTCATAATATTGCTTCATTTCAATTAGTAGAGACATAGAGAACGTATAAAATTAAACTCGCCTAAAGACCTAGAGATGGTAGGGACTTAGAGAAATTACATTATAACATAGATAATTTAGATTATAACTTAAAGAACTTGATTGTTGTATCACATGCAATTTATTGTTTTTTTAGAATCAATCGACGGCATCGAATAATGTTGGAATGTCGCCGGCCGTGTCACCGGGGTTGAACCCACAGCAGCTGTTTCCACCTATGATCGGCGCCCCACCGCCCCCGTTCCAGCCACCTCCTTCTCAGTGACGAGTCTCTGAACTATGTAATGGATGCTCGTGTTTCGAATTGCTTGTCGATGAACTTTGGACTTGTAGATGAATTATGAACTTGTTTATGTAATCGAACACTCGTCGTTGTCTAATTTGTGAATTTATTTGAATTTGTGCATTTATTTATGGTTATTGTGAAATATATATTATGACTGTGATGATTGATATGATATATAAATGATGCATGTGAATTTCGAATGAGTGGGGACCTTTTAACGCAAAAAACAAAAAAAACATGAATATTCTGGTCACTTTGCCGTGCGTCAAACAGAAGGCGCACGGTAAAGTGACCATTCCTGTTTACTGGAATGGCCCGTTTACCGTGTGCAACAGACGGCGCACGTCAAAGATGCCACCCTTTGCCGTGCGCGTTGCCGACGGCGCACGGCAAACGTGCAGCTATTTTCCGTGTGTCCTTCTGGTGGCGCACGGCAAAGGCTAAATCTTTGCCGTGCGCCTTGTTCCTTGACGCACGGCAAAGATCCCACCGTCGTCGTCAGCCCTCGCGCCGTTAAGCGTCGCTATCAATTTTTTTTGTCGTGCGCTGTGTTTGACGCACGGAAAATATGTTCGCCGTGTGCTCGATATTCGACGCACGGCAAACGTGCCTTTGCCGTGCCTTTGGCTGTCGTGCAGCCTTTGCCGTGTGCGTGGGCTAAAAACGCACGGCAAAGATTTTGCCGTGCGTATTAGGGGTTTTGCCGTGCGCCTTGGACGCACGACAAACGTCCTGTTTCCGGTAGTGCTGGCTGGGATGGTACTAACGGAGATGATTATGGAATAACAGTATTGAATCTTCGATGATTTCCATTCATGTGATCACTTAACAAAATTGATCGCATTTACATTTTGCTTACTCGCAACAGAGGACATAACTGATGATAAGGTTGATACAATGTGCGGTTCAAGGATAGCACGCATCCTGCTCGCACACACACCAGCTCAGGCAGCGCACGGCACATCACAAGAGAGAGAAATTTAATTAAACTGATCAACCATTGCGCCCTCGCTACAGAACCAACTGTATTTGCAGTATTGAGAGTGTGCAGAACGAGCAGGTTGGATTGCATGGATACAACCATTTCTGATACATTACTGCAAAGGAGAGTTTTTTTTTTAAAAAAAGAAAGCAAAAGCGCCGAACGGACGTCTCTGATAGGTACGGTATTATATTTGATGATGAGCTGATCGAGAGATGATGTATCAGACGATGTTGTGCGGTCGCGGGATGTACCTGCGCAGCCAGCTCTGGCGTTGTCCAATGGTGATCTTGACGAGGGGCTCGCCGTTGAGCACCAGGCTCACGAACGCCTCGCTCTTGAAGATGATCCTGCCGTACATGGGCGGCGCGCCACCCGTGGTCTTCTCCATCAGAACGCGGACGATGCAGTCGCCCCACTTCCTGCACGTATAGTACTCATTATTTATACATATATGTATATGTATGTATATACATATCGAAGTAGTGGTCTTACTGCCTGAAGTAGTCGAATATCTCTTGGCGCTCGATGGGTTGGCCCTTGGAGAAGGTGACGAACATGGAGCGGCAGTCCTCGGGCACGGTGACGGGGCGGCAGGTGTAGGGCGCCTCGAGCTCCTGCAGGCGGCCGACGAGCCCCGTCTGGTAGCGGCGGAGCAGGCGGTAGAGGCGGTCGTCGAAGATGAGTGCGCCGGCGCCGTCGAGGATGTCGGCGACGCCGCGCACGACGAGGTCCTGGTTGAAGGCAAGGAATGCGGCGTCGACGGCGGCCTCGATGCCGCCCGCCTCCTGGCAGAGCGCGGCGATGAAGGGGATGGGCGGGAGCACGGCGAGCTGGCTCTGCTGCTGGTGCAGGCAGTCGAGGATGGAGTTGGCCTCGGCGGCGACGATGGCGATGGCGGAGGGGTTGAGGCTTGGCAGGTGGCGGATGGCCTGGTGGCGAGCAGGGTCCAGCCACAGGAGGAGCGCCACGGCGTTGCGTGCCTGCTCCGGGTGGCTGCCCATGGAGACGAAGCGCTCGTACACGTTGCGGGCGTCGCAGTAAAAGTAGAGCACGTCGCGCACCGTCAGATGACCCGCCGGCGGCGCCATTGCTAGCGAGCGATAGCGAGCGAGAGCTCTCAGCTCTCTGCCTCTGATGATGGGAAAATGATCGACGAATGATAGTAGAGATGATCGAGCAGGCGGCCGGCGTGGTAGTATTTGTACCCGGCCGGGCGGCCGGCGCGGCGCCGCCGCCATTTGGTTATTCGGTTGCATCGATCGGTTTCGCATTTGGGGCATTGCATTCTTTCAAAGGGAAAGGCAGGCAGTGTTCCGTTACTGACAGCCGAGCCGCGCAAGCAAGCAAAATAGGGAAGGGAGGGCGCGCGCGCGGGAAACAACAGCTACCTAGCCCGTTGTGCATGGTTTCAAACGGACGCCATGCATGCCCGGCCGGCCCTTTCATACCAACCTGCCTTCGTTCATGTATTTTTGCGTCCACATCTAATTTTGCTGGCAGTGAATAATTACTGCCTAATAAAGATATTACTGCTACTACCAACCTACTTCGGTTCAAATTTGACGGCATTTCAAAACCATTTTCTACTTTTTTTCCCTAGGCCTATATATATCCTTGACATACAGTTAATGGCTACCTCAATTTATTTATTTATTATCCATCCCAAACCCGTCCTCACTAGCCATATATGGCAACAAATTACAACTAGCTAATATACAACATTCACAGAGTAGTTCTTTATTTTGTGCCATTCATACACATAAAAAGCTATATATCAATCCGGCCAGCCAATAATCTTTACAATAAATTCAAATCTCAAATTGCATGGAGAATACAATTCGATCGGTAATCTAGGCCAATTTATTGAGTTGAATATAATGTCTCACCAGTTCAATCCAAAACCTTAAACTGATAGAAAGAGATGAAAAAAAATTCACTTGTACTTTCAATGATTTGTTCGTTGCAACCTTAGAAACCACATGAGGAAAACACTCGTTTTAATTTCTAAAGAGACACATAAAGACTTTTGAATGATGATATAGTATAGGCCATTGGTACATCTTGGAGAGGGGGTGGAGAAACTCGTGTAGTGCCTCTTGGAGACTATTGGAGATTGTGGTGGGCCTAATACCCACTAAACTGAGGACATACACCTAAAACACCAACTCGGTCCAGAGTCGGTCAGCCCTTTTAATATCTAGTTACTTTGTGCGACAGGTCCTTTCGCCAGCAGATCCGCCTTCTCACTTCCGGGTGGCAGTGCCTACCAACAAATGAAGCTGACTTCCGAGTGGCAAAGCCAATCTATGATGAAGTCCAGACCCTTGTACGTGATCCCTAATGACAAAGCCAACTTTTGATGGATCACAATTTGTGTACTAAGTATTTAGAAACTATATGGCTTAACCGGGAGACTGGCACTTAAAAGAACAGTTGCAACAATATATCACACAAGAGTGTACAACACTCTCTCTTTAGTGGCTAGCCTAACACTCAACCTTTACTTCTACCATGCATCACTCATCTACCATGCTCATGGTTGAATGTCGTAGCAAGATAGGGTTGCTCTATTTATATGCCAAGGGTGCTCATACGCTGATGAAATGTGTCTAGAACTTTACAAGACAAAAATCTACATTCTACATTGTTCTAATTTCTTCATGGCAACAGCATCTAGTGCCTTCATGGAAAATATAATATATCATGAGTTGTGGGGAAGGTTAATTCTAGAAGATTGCATTGCTCTCCTTTTAACAGAGACTATAGTGAAAAAAAAAAATAAGATCCTCCAAAACATCAATTATCTATCATAGTTGGGCAAAGCATGTAGAAAAATCCAGGAGGAAAAGAAGCAAGTCCGCAAGAAAAATACAGTGGAATCCTGCAAACCATCCAGATCATCGATGCTTCTGGGCCAGGTTTGGGTTGCAGTGGCTTTGGCTCCCGCGGCCCGGACATCGCGTCCAATGCATTTTTTTAGAAAAAGGAATATATTAATTAATATCCCAGTCGTTACATCGACCAATGCATGAAGTTGTTCCTTATTACAAGTTTGGTGAGGAAATTAACAAACATCCACAACCATGGTGTCTCCAACACAAAGTTTTTTAAAGACATTATTAAAGACTTTCTACTCGTAATTATCAAAATGCAATTACGTTGCTAAATCTCCAACCATTGTGGACAAAGATCTCCATGGCTATGGTCTCAAGACTGCGGCATCCATTCTTCATCAGAAGATGATCGACCTCCTTCTGAAACAAAGCCCAAAATCTCACCCAGTGAGTTGCCCTTAATATCACCTGAAAATATGAAGGTACCAGAGCCTTGTCAAAAATCACGTTATTTCGACACAGCCAAATGGCCCAACATATTGCACATGCTCCAACCAAAATAAGTAAACTTAGCTTCCTATCAATTCCCCTTAGCTAGCCCCCATACAAACACATCCCTTTGGTCTGATAAATGAATGTTCATGACCATGGTTACAATATTATGCCAACCCACTAGGTTCACTCCTACTAGTGACCTCCTAAACTCTACGTTTAAGGGGCTTGTGGATAACACCTTGATTTATCAATTGCACTTTTCTTGCGTACTATATTGTATACATTAGGATATATGCCCATGAGGGGGCGATTGCCAAACCACACATCTTCCCAAAATCTTAATTACTTGTGAACCATCACCCAGCCTAAAACTTCCTAACCTTAAGAAGTCCTTTTTCACACCCAACAACCCGGTCCAAAATTGAGAATCACCCAACATATGTTCAATTTGGGTAATGGTCTTATCTTTTAAATATTTATGTCTTAAAGAGTTTGCAAGGTCTCATCCTCGTTTATAAGCCTAAACAACCATTTACTGAGCAGACATATATTCTGGACATCTAGATTTAATACTCCCAATCCTCCCAACTCTTTTGGGGTGCACACAACCCGCCACTTAGTGAGTCTATACCTCTTTTTAATGCTTCTCACACTGCGAGAAGAACCTAGATCGAAAGTACTCAAGCTTCTTAAATACACCTCTAGGAATCTCAAAGAAGAAAAGCATAAACCAAGAAAAACTACTAAGGACTGAATTAATTAGAACTATTCCAACACCTATCGACAACATCTTACTTTTTCAGCAACTTAATATTTTCTAGAATCGCTCCTCTACTTGGTGTCAGCCTGCATTTTTTTAGTTTTTTATGATGCATTGGAATCCCGAGGTACCTGGCATCTAGCCTACATGACAGCCAAATATCCGTGAAAACTAGGCTTGTTGATCCATTAATGCCTCATAGCAAAACATCTCACTTTCACTACGGGAAACCCCCCGTTTGCCGAGTGCCAGGGGCACTCGGCAAAGGCAGTTATGCACTCGGCAAAGCCTTTGCCGAGTGTAACACTCGGCAAAGGGGTTACGGCATAGCTCGTGTCGGCAAACAGGCCCTTTGACGAGTGTCTTCTGTCGGGCACTCGGCAAAGGCTTTGTCGAGTGCAAAAGCCAGCACTCGGCAAAATAAAGCACTAACAGACGGCCGCGGACGGCGCCGCGCCGTCCGCGGCCGTCTGTTAGTGCTTTATTTTGCCGAGTGCTGGCTTTGCACTCGGCAAAGCCTTTACCGAGTGCCCGACAGAAGACACTCGGCAAAGGGCCTGTTACACTCGGCAAAGGCTTTGCCGAGTGCAAAGCCAACACTCGGCAAAATAAAGCACTAACAGACGGCCCGCCGACGGTGGCGGCCGTCTGTTAGTTGTAACGGAGCCTTTGCCGAGTGTCGCGCTCGGCAAAGACTCTAGCCTTTGCCGAGTGTCGCACTCGGCAAAGGCTACAGAAATGAGTTGTGAAATGAAATCATAGGGTTCTCAAGTGACTCACGGGAGAAATAGGAGCACGTGGTGGTGGAGGCGGTGGTGGCATCGGCGGCGGCGGACCTTCACCCACGCGCTGGCCAATGCTCTGCAGGTAGGCAAATACCTGCTCCTGCCACACTCGGTTCGCCCGCTCGGCCTCCTCCTTCTGCCTGTCTTTCTCGGCCTCCGCCTCCCGTATCTGCTGCACCTCCAACTCCAGCTGCCTCCGTCTCTCCGTCTCTTCATCCAACCGGGCCTGCAATATTCAATCACATTGTTATAATACATTATAAACGTAAGCAAACTTCACGTACAAAGATAGAAATAGAAATAACCTGGAGTGCCTGCATCCCGAAAGGAAGAGGCTGGCGGATAGCCGCTGAAGAGCTCGTGCTCCTGGCTCGAATCTGGGAGAGTGTGGGGGTAGAGGCCGTGTCGATGGTGTTGTTGGCGATCAAGTACCGCCCGTGCTTCTTGCCTCCTCCCGCCCTCATGACCACTTCTCCATCAATGTCGTGGGCGGTCGGATCCCAGTCTGGCCCGTGGACCTCCTTCGCGACCTCTTGATATGCTGTGAGGCGACTGTGGACGCTGGCGTTGCTGTATGCTGCGGGCCCGTCCTCCGGGTTGTACCGGACGTCGGAGGTCGCCTTGCCCTTGTGGGCCATAGCAAAAGCCTCGAGCTGTGAGCAAGGCGCACCACCATGTGACGCCGACTGAAAAAACAAACAATATGAATTAGTAATTACACAGAATAGAGTGAGCGAATATAGAAATGACTCGGCGTACCCATTTGGCCCTGTACTCCTCGAGGCTAAGGCTGCCCTGATGGTGTGAGACACCGGGCATCAGCAAACGCCGCTCCCGGCAAAGGTCGTGCTGAGCGGCCCACTCGGCGCTGCACCACTTGTCGACTATCACCTCCCAGCACGTGGGATGCGGGGCGCACCACCACGGAATCGCCTACAAGACATCAAGTGTACGACATATAACAAGATCGTATTTAGAGTACTTAATCTTAGAATAAAACAGTATCGATTTACATACCGCCAGATACTGCTCCTTGGTCAACTTCATGTTTCTTGCCTCCCTTTTCTTCATGGAGATCTTGAGTGCCGCGAAATAATCAATTACGGCCTGCACGCGCGCCTCGTAGTGCAGGTCCTTGACAAGCTTCCAGCAGGCTGCGTGTGCCACAGCATCCGCCGAAGCCTCCTCTCCCGGGGCGCATCTGTAAAAGTCCTGCGCACATATACATGATGAATGTTGCATTATTTGTAGATTGTTCAATGAAAGTGTTGTGTTGAGCAGTGTACTGCAACGAATACTTACCCAAAGCTCTCCCTTTACCCGCTCGGCCTTGTTGTTGAAGATCCTGCGCTCCCGGTCCTCCTGATCGCCAGCGGCGACGTAGTGGTCAAAGGTGTAGGCCGGCTCCTCCCTGCCGCCAATGGTCACCAGACCCGGAAACAGCTCCCTGCAAAGAAGACCCAGGATGCCGTTGACTCTGCGGGCGTGACCAGCGCCTGGGGTGACCATCACCCAATTCCTGCCCAAGTGATTAAGATAAATTGTTAGTCCATCTTGTGATTTCCAACATATGAATATGAAACGAGAAGGTATGTATAACATCTAAAATTACTTACCTTGGAGGGCTGGGTGCGATCACGGGACGACGCTCCATAGGTATCGGGCGCTTCGGGAGTTGCGAGGGGCCTCGCTGCCAAAGGGCCAAGTTCTCAGAGCAGGTGGACCCCTCGGCGTCCTCGCCCTCGGGGTCCTCGGCCCCGTGCTCCTCGGCCCCGTGCTCCTCGGCCACGTGCTCCGCTGCCTCGTGCTCCTCGTCCTCGCGGTCCTCGTGCTCTGCGGCCCGAGTGTCCGCCGCCGAAGGAACAAAGTCCTCGTCGGACGAAGACGACGAAGGTACGGGGGTCCGCTCTCGCCTCTTGCCCCTGCCTCGCCCCCCGCCTGCGGCCTTCTTCTTTCGCCCCTTGGCACCAGACGACCCAGCTGCCTCGGACCCCCCATCTTTAAACTTCCGGTACAACGACATGACGTTCCTCATCGCACCGCCACGACCCACCATATTGGTCCAATCACCTGCGATCAACAAAAATGTCGGAGGTCGCCTTGCCCTTGTGGGCCATAGAAAATGCCTCGAGCTGTGAGCAAGGCGCACCACCATGTGACGCCGACTGAAAAAACAAACAATATGAATTAGTAATCACAGAATAGAGTGAGGGAATATAGAAATGACTCGGCGTACCCATTTGGCCCTGTACTCCTCGAGGCTAAGGCTGCCCTGATGGTGTGAGACACCGGGCATCAGCAAACGCCGCTCCCGGCAAAGGTCGTGCTGAGAGGCCCACTCGGCGATGCACCACTTGTCGACTATCACCTCCCAGCACGTGGGATGCGGGGCGCACCACCACGGAATCGCCTACAAGACATCAAGTGTACGACATATAACAAGATCGTATTTAGAGTACTTAATCTTAGAATAAAACAGTATCGATTTACATACCGAGGAGAGAGAACCTAAATCTGGGTATCATCTCTCTTCGTGACCCATTCGCAGAAAGAAATCTCTTTTGGTCTTCTGTTAGAGAAATAAGTTTATGGGTTGGACTTTTTACTGTAGTCAATCTAAAGTGATAAATGAGTCTTTGATCTGGATCTCCATAATTGGAGACAGTCTCAGAGGGTTAGATCTAAAAAGGTCACGAGCAGAATTGTTTTGACTGGATCTAATCTACTCAGTGTTTTTCTACAAGATTGCCTAGATCAAGAAATATCTAAATATTAATAGGAATCCTCAGGGTTATTTGACCAAAAGCTCCACGCTTCTTGCCCATATGGCCGACGGTGGCACTGGATGGGCGATTTGGTGATCTAGGGCGGCGGGGAACTAGCGCAGGAGGTAGAGGAGGGCGAGGGGATCTTGAGGGTGTGCTCACCGGCGGTGGGGAACCACTGAACCAGCGAGAATTCCGGCCGGAGTCGGAGACGGCCGGCGGCAGCCGGTCTTCGCGCGGTGCCGCTACTCCGGGGACCGGGCGAGGATGGCGAACATTGAAGGACATGCAGATAGACGTTGCAAAGCTCCTAGTGGAGTCCGTTTTCGCTGGTTTCCATCGATGTGGCTACCGCGGCGGCGACGACCGACGGCGCTCGACTGGTGGCGGCGGCAGGGGCTCCCGGCGGCGATTCGACTACGGCGCGGGATGGGGAAGACGTGTTGTAGCCAGGTGAAGCTCGTCCCGATGTCGGCTTGCTCCGGAGGGCCCCGAAAGCGGCGGAACGGGCTGCCGAATCCCCGCGACGGAGCTCGGCTTCGGCGAGCTTGGATGGCGAGCACAGGCGGCGGCGGCGGCGGCGGCTGCGCAAGAGAGCAGGCAAGAGGGCTAGGGCTAAGGCTCGAGCGGAGGCCTTTGTGGCTGCAACGAATACTTACCCAAAGCTCTCCCTTTACCCGCTCAGCCTTGTTGTTGAAGATCCTGCGCTCCCGGTCCTCCCGGTCGCCAGCGGCGACGTAGTGGTCAAAGGTGTAGGCCGGCTCCTCCCTGCCGCCAATGGTCACCAGACCCGGAAACAGCTCCCTGCAAAGAAGACCCACGATGCCGTTGACTTTGCGGGCGTGAGCAGTGCCCGGGGTGACACTCACCCAATACCTGCCCAAGTGATTAAGATAAATTGTTAGTCCATCTTGTGATTTCCAACATATGAATATGAAACAAGAAGGTCTGTGTAACATCTAAAATTACTTACCTTGGAGGGCTGGGTGCGATCACGGGGCGACGCTCCATGGGTATCGGGCGCTTCGGGAGTTGCGAGGGGCCTCGCTGCCAAAGGGCCAAGTTCTCAGAGCAGGTGGACCCCTCGGCGTCCTCGCCCTCGGGGTCCTCGGCCCCGTGCTCCTCGGCCCCGTGCTCCTCGGCCACATGCTCCGCTGCCTCGTGCTCCTCGTCCTCGCGGTCCTCGTGCTCCGCGGCCCGAGTGTCCGCCGCCGAAGGAACAAAGTCCTCGTCGGACGAAGACGACGAAGGTACGGGGGTCCGCTCTCGCCTCTTGCCCCTGCCTCGCCCCCCGCCTGCGGCCTTCTTCTTTCGCCCCTTGGCACCAGACGACCCAGCTGCCTCGGACCCCCCATCTTTAAACTTCCGGTACAACGACATGACGTTCCTCATCGCACCGCCACGACCCACCATATTGGTCCAATCACCTGCGATCAACAAAAACATACATTTATTAGATTTCACATATAAACATAAATAATTAGAAAAACGTGTAATATATAAGAAATATGACCCAACATACGACCGCTTTGCATGTGCTCACCTACGGGCTCGACGGCGGGCGAGTCGGTGACGCTCGTGTTGGTGCAGACGGCGGGGAACAACGTGCGGCGTCGAGGTCCAAGTCGAAGACGGTGCAACAGCCTCACTGAAATAAAAACAATTTTTTGTCAAATGAAAAATTCGGCAGCACCTCCCCTACAAGGGAAGGTTTCTGAAACCACACATCCTGCAAAAAAAACACGGCACGAAGCCGACAACCACGTACACAAGGATATCCACGGCACGAAGGCCGACAACCACATAACCAGGATGCGGCACGAAGGCCGACAACCACATAACAAGGATGCGGCACGAAGGCCGACAACCACATAACAAGGATGCGGCACGAAGGCCGACAACCACATAACAAGGATGCGGCACGAAGGCCGACAACCACATAACAAGGATGCGGCACGAAGGCCGACAACCACATAACAAGGATGCGGCACGAAGGCCGACAACCACATAACAAGGATGCGGCA
>OAMR01000625.1:677866-720258 GCA_900205405.1 Echinochloa crus-galli | reverse complement strand
CTGTCTCTTATACACATCTAGATGTGTATAAGAGACAGTCCCAGATCTGGCACTCGGCAAATAGATCGGCCACGTGGCCGCGCGCTGGCCGCTAACGTGGCCGCGCGCGGCCGAGGAGGACGGCCACGTGGCATGTTTGCCGAGTGCCCGATCCACGGCACTCGGCAAACCTGCCCTTTGCCGAGTGTTGGCCCTCGGCAAAGGTGCCACGTCGGCCAATGACGTGGCCGGCGTGGCCGCGGGCCGGCCAGCCCACGTGGCATCATTGCCGAGTGTCCCATGCCGGACACTCGGCAAAGGTTCTCTTTGCCGAGTGTCGTTGACCTGACACTCGGCAAAGGTCTTGTTTGCCGAGTGTAGCACTCGGCAAACATTTCCCAGAACAATTCTTGCATACCAAATTTTTCAAATTCGATCAAATACACATCAAAATATCTTGTCAAATACATTCAACAATGCACATTTTATGCTTAGATGAAATGTTTTTATTATTTGAAGCATATATATCTAATAATTCCTTCATATATTTCATTATTTCATGCGGAGAAGGGCGTAAAAATAATTTAAAAAATATCAAATGGGTCCGAAAAAATATGATAACTTCAAATGAACCAATCTACGTCGTCTATTGCCTATAGAAAAAGTTATGAACTCAAACTCTAATTCAACTTCACTTCGTTTCGAAATCCGGCTGTCTCCTCTCTCAACTCTCCGAAACTTCCATGGGGATATGCTCCGATTGGAAAGGGTCGTATATATAAACTTTTCGAAATCATCTCAAATTTTTTCCACAGACTTCACATAAGATATAAAGAGCCTTTGACAAGTATTACTAGAAAAAAATAAAGTTTGTACCCCAAAAATATAAGTTTAAAAACTAAGGTCCTGACTTTGCCGAGTGTTTACCAAGAAACACTCGGCAAATGATATCTTCGCCGAGTGTCGACTGGTGAACACTCGGCAAAAGATAGTTTCGCCGAGTGTTGCTTGGTAAACACTCGGCAAACCCACCAAGTTTTACAAAAATATTTTTAAATTTTCAAAATTTTATGTTTGAATTCCAAGAATATTTTCAAATTTTCAAATTTTTTCAAATTTTCAAATTTTTTGCCACCTCTTTGCCGAGTGTCGGATGGAGGACACTCGGCAAAACTGTGACGACTCAAACGGCCGTGGACGAGCGCGGCACGCGCTGGACACGTGCCGCACCTTTGCCGAGTGTCTCTGACCTGACACTTGGCAAAGGTGCTCTTTGCCGAGTGTCTTTGACCCGACACACGGCAAACCAGGGGCCGCCGAAACGGCTACGGACGGCCGCGGACGGCCGTTGGCGGGCGTGTCGCCTGACGAGCACGTGCACCTTCTTTGCCGAGTGTCTCCGGCTTGACACTCGGCAAAGCTATGATTTGCCGAGTGTCGCTGGCCTCACACTCGGCAAAACACCTCTTTGCCAAGTGTCCCCTCTATGCCGAGTGCCTTGCCAAGGGCACTCGGCAAAGTCTTTCTTTGCCGAGTGCCCGACAGAATGCACTCGGCAAAGGGCTGGACACTCGGCATATACCTGGTTTCCCGTAGTGTTTTGTGGAAGTTAATTTTTAAACCCGATAACTGCTCAAAGACGCACAATAAGAGCTTTAGATTTTTTGCTTGTTCTAAATTATTTTCTATGAATATAATGGTGTCATCGCGTCCAATGCATGGATGATGTGTTTGCACTGCGCGCTGGAGGAAATGAAAAAACCTCTGCACGCGTTGCTAGCTCCTATGCGTCAATCAGTGTTGCCGACAACGGGGTGATGGTAGAATCTTGGCTGTGTCATCAATTGGCACTGCTAGCTGCACACACACGCATGCATGTATCTTTGACAAGACCGGCCGGGCAAGGCATCATGTAGCAGTGTGCATGGTTTGACTGCATCTGCAGCATATGTTGCGATCCATCGTCCATTTTTTGGGAATGCGTATGGTTTTCCCAGTTCGTGCTGGTCTCTGCAGCCAACTCTGATGCATAACACTGGAGTGGATCATACCGATCCAAGTACGTGGTCAAAGCTAGCTAGCAGAGGACTGGTAGAGTTAAGTGGAGGGGAGTCATGCATGCCCTGCTGCCCTGGCCTGGCCATGGCAGTTTTGTTGTCCAGGGAAGATTTTCACTGCTCACCTTTGACAAACGAGAGACGAGGATACCGATCGAGAGGAAGCTATTTCGATCGGGATGACAACGCATCGATCTCGTCCAGTCCAGCACAAAACAGTGAAATGCAACTGCTACATGAGTGAATGCTTGATCGATCTACAGTGCCGTCGTCTCTGCTCCCGGCCCGGACTCTCTCGCATACACTCTGTCTGTCGAATGGAGAGAGAGAAGTCAATACTGCAAGTCCAACGCCATGATAGCACTGCACAGTTGCCCATCTCTGATGAATGCATGTGTGATATATGCATGAATAATGAATTAAAACCACCGTACCAAATGAATAAAGCTGATAGAGAGGCTGCTGGGCGCCCGCTCTGCAGTACAAATAGGCCGGAGATCGAGCTGTCACTATACCATTGCGTTTCCCACTCACACTAGCTAGCTAGTCACTGCGCGCTATACCATCACGTACTATCTAGAGATCGATCTCCCCGGCCAGCAGGCTAGCTAGCAACCATGGAGAGCTCGAGGGAGAGCAAGCAGCAGCAGCCATGGATGATGAGCTGCGGCTTCCTCACTTGGCCGCCGAGATCCTACCCCTGCAGTTTCTGCAGGAGAGAGTTCAGGTCCGCACAGGCCCTCGGAGGCCACATGAATGTCCACAGGAGGGACAGGGCCAGGGCCAGGCTCATCAGGCATGGCCACGGCCACGCCGGCTCGTCGTCCCCTCCTCCGGCCACCGGCGCCGCAGGCCCTTGCCCGCCGCCTACTATCAGGGCACCGGCGCCGGCGACGATGATCATCCCCAACCTCAACTATCCGCCGCCGCCACACTACTACGACGACGACCATCGTCGTCATCGCGCCGCCACCAGCATCGAGAAGCAGCAGCATGGCCACGATGACAGCAAGCGCCCGGCGGCGAGCTTGGAGTTGGGGGTTGGAGTGGTGTGCAGCAGCACTACTAGTGCGGCAGCCATTACTACTCCTCCAACTCCAGGCGATGGTCATGGCGGCGGCCTCGACCTTGAGCTTAGGCTCGGCGTCTCTTGATCCCATGCATCATCCTGCTGCTAGCTGGCCGGCCATGCATGATCGAGCACGGTGGATCGATGCATGTACCCGCACGACAAAAAGCATCCGCCTGTGCATCCATCGATCCATATACATCTTCGGCTGCATAACTAACATAATATATATAATGCTAGTTTAGTTTCCTTAATTTTAATTCACCTATGTATTTAATTATGTCTACTTACCTATTACCTAGTAGATGGCTTACGTGTTGTGGTTACGTCGTCTCTGCAGTCATATGCCATGCATATGTGTTGATGATGTAAAAACTTTATATATTATTAGGGACGTTAATTACTGCTTGTGGCTTGGAGACCTGATCATACTATATCTACAATATAATCACCAGTTCATCGATCACCACGCGCGTCCGGCGCCTGCTGTAGGCAATCTGGACAAAATTTGCCAGGCTACATACAGATTTTTACGAGCTTGACCGTTAGAATTTACTCTCCCGTTCCAAATTATATGTGTTTTTGGTTTTTATATTGATTTACCTTTTCTGATGAATTATTAAATAATGTGGTAGTACTGTATTGAGTAATGAGAAATAGGCCCGTGCGCGCTGGCCTATTTACCGTAGCGGCTTGGCCTGTCCCAACTGTCGCAGTTGCCTGGTCCGCAGGCCTGGTAACCGACCCAGCTAGTGGCTGCGTATCCGGCCTGTTGGGTGCTGGGCCGCTGGCGCTAGCCCAGGCTGCCAGGCACGCTCGAGTCGGCTGCAGGAAGGCCGGCCCCATTGGCAGAGACCCAAGAGGAAAGCACGCGCTAGCCGTTTTCGTTTCTGACGGCCAACAAATCCCCTTCGAGATTTGCCACGTGTCTTTAGGATAGTACACTCACACCCCGCCATAAAGAGACGATCTCAAACACCAGTTTCTAGCATGGCCACCGGTCTACCACGGCTCAGAAATAAATCTTGAAAAATTCGTTCCCACCGGAATCGAACTCAAGACCGCCCGGTGTTGGGCCACTATCATGACAGCCGACTTAGACGCACACCTGACAAATGTGTGGGCCGACCTAGAGGTGACCCACAATGAATCCCAGACTTGCTGGACAAGATTGGAGAAGACATGACGAGTAAGCAACACAGCTTACTTACGTACTGAGTTCGGATATCTCAGGATATAAAATAGAAACTTAGTTGGATATGGTTCTTAGCCATAATCTGGCCGGATTAGATTGAGACTGGCTTGTAAACCCTAAGTCGTCAGCCTATATAAGGTGGCTTAGGTCAACCCTTCGAGGGTATCCCAACTTTTATAATCACAAAGCTCGGCCCAGCTTCCTGAAGCCTTGTCGATCAACATCAATACAAACACCACCCAATACAGGACGTAGGGTATTAAACCTACGGGTAGCTCGAACCTGTCTAAACCTTGTGTCTTGTGTTACCATCAAGCTTTCCGACTTGATGACCAATGGATTACCGGTTTGACACCAAGGGGAGGTCGGTGCTGCTAAAAACATATGTTAACCAAGTAGCTCGCATGATTGTTCTCGCTAGGCCATTTTCAGTTGAGAGTTTACACACTTATTTAGACCGAGTCTAGGTAACTGAGACATATAAGTTTGATATGGATGAAACTCCATTCTCATTCTTTAAAACTCCATATCTCTTTTCTCATAAAAATTGTTATTTTTGACTTCTGTCTTCTCATAATTGCCCTATAGGATGTTGTTCTCATTGTTGCTAGATTCTGTCGGCCAGCTTGACAGGATGATGAGGTGAGTATTGTGTAAAGCTGCTTAGTCCTATACAGGGGCAGACCCACACTATAGGCGAGGTGGGGCGGTGGCCCTATCTACTGGGCAGCAAGCACCCAATCCTTAGTGTGATTTTTACAGAGTTTTGGTGTCTGCTGGTGTGATTGATGTCGTGGAGAAGAACGACAGGAGGAAAGGGGCAAATGTCGAAGGGGTACTATAGACTAAGTGGAGTGGGCTAATTCAATAAACATCACGACAGAAAGAAGCCCAACAAATGGAACCACTATTTTCACGAGTCAAAGTCATCGACAACCAGAAGTAATAAAAGAGAATGGTGCATTTTGTTAGTTTATCATTATTTTAGAAGTTTTAGCATTAGTAGAGCATAACAAGCCGCTTTTATTGAAGATTGTTTTTTTACAAGTTTGAATGCTATCTCAATTTTCAAGCAGTAGTTGCCCAAACACCTAGAAAAGACACAATACTACTGCGTAGTGCATTACCAATGATATGTATATTCTCCAAACATTTATCAACCTTTTAAAGTTGGCATATTATCACTTCATTATCGCTCATGAATTTATGCATTTTGAATTGTATGGTTCGGAAACAACGTGTATTCTTCGAGATTATTTGAAATAAAAAAAATTAGCTTGCACGTGGGTTTAAAGTCCGGTAAACCACATTTCGTGGCGGCAAATTCTTTTAATGCGGATTGCTGATCGGGAATGTATCAGATCCAACGGAGGAGGTGGAGAGGAGCGGGGCGAGCCGCGAGCCCAACGGCTATCTCTTCGTCTTCTTCCTCGTGCTGGCCGTTCCCCATTCCCCCTTCCCCTCCCCCGTCCAGATCGGCGGTCAAAACCCTAGCCTTCGCCGGTCAAACCTCCCCGGGCAGCCTGGGATCTCCGAATCGAGCCACCAATTCACCTTCTCGCTAGTCCAGGAACCCAATCCATCCCCATCAGTCCGGATGGCCAATGGCGATGCTGCGTTGGGGACGGGGAGGAGGTGCCCCAAGCACCCGTCGGAGCCGCCCTTCACCGGCTTCTGCTCTGCCTGTCTCCTCGACAGGCTCCACGCCACCAATCTAATTGGTGTGGCCTCCCCCACCGCGTCCCAGCCCCCTCTTCGTCATCCCCTTCCGCTCCACCTGGAGGAGCCGCCGCCTCTAGCTCCTTGCTCCACAGAGACAGCGGGGAGGGGGATAGTGGCGGGGCGGACCACGCTCCTTCGCCTCTTCCAGCTAGAGGACCAACGAGAGGTGGAGCGGGAGGAGGAGGAGGACATCAACGCCGCGCCCTCGACCAGCGGCGTCGGCGACGGCCAAGATCCGCCGCCACTCCTGCAGCGCAAGCGGTCCCTTCGTCACTCCTGCAGCGAATGGATTGCCTGCTGCGACGCCTCCACCGCTGCCAACCACTCCTCCTGCCTACCCTCCCGGCAGTCCCTTGATGCCTCCTCCACCACCTCTGCCGCAGCTGCTGGTGTGGCGCCCGCTAATCCCCACCCCAACGACGCCGCCGCCGCTTCTGCGAGGAGCAATGGCGGCGTTGCCATGGTCGACAGGAGGACGGGGAGCCTCAGGTGGAACCAGTTGTGGGCAATCAAGGGCCTCCTCGCTAACCCTGCAGGCCATCTGCTCAGCAGGTCCTTCTCCGAGTCCTCCAGGTCAAGGTACGCCCTCCAACCCGGCAGCGGCGCCATTGCAAGGTCCTCCTCGTCGCAGTCACAGGGCATTCGCCTCAACGGCAGCCGCTCCATGTCTTCGGCTGGGAATGGCATGGACTCCTCTGAGATATCGCTCCCCGGTGATTCTGCTGGACATGTCCACCATTGCCGGCCTCGGCTCAAGGACAGGCTGCGATGGCTCCGCCGCAGCCGCAGTGTTCACTATTCTTCACCTACCAGCGTTGTAGATGCTGGTTTAACTCCTTTCAGAAGCAGAAGCAGCAGCACCAGGAGCACGGCACACAAGAACCAGCGCAGGTTTGCTGCTGGTTTCTTTGCTGCCCAAAGACATCGACACTGATAAGTGCTCAACTGGTTGGTTAAGCAGTTTGTAGTTTAATCAGTAATTATAAAGTACCTCAAAATTGTAAGGGGTCCTTTGGAACGGAGGATTTTCAAAGGAAAAACACAGGATTCTGAAATCCTATGGAATGAGTACTGTACATGCCTTTGGTTCATAGGATTGGACCTCAGGAATTTTGGAGGAACAAATCCTTTGCTATCGATTTTGGAGGAAAAACGCAGGAATCAAAACATCTGGTCGAAGCTCTTTTTTCCATCAGTGCGTAGGATCGAGGCAAATTGCAGAGATTAGATAGAGAAGTCCACTAGGGAAACATTCGTCAACAAATGTGATTTACTATTACTACCAAATACATACATAAAATTCCTGTGCTTTTTCTATGACTCATCCAAACGATAGTTTCTTCAAAATTCCAATGTTTTGCAATCCTCTGTTTTACACTTACATTCCTATCCTATTCCTATGTTTTTCCTATCCTGTGTTTTTTCATTCCTGCGTTCCAAAGGAGCCCTAAACTAGCATGGTATATTTCCCCCATTCTTTTAGTACTGTGTATTCTGAAGACAGAATAAATTGCTGTCAATCCATCATGGGCTCATGGCTAGTGAGGAAACTCTGCTGAAATTGAACAACTAATACCAAGTGCTGCTTGTAACTGACTGCAAGCTAAGATGCATGTTGTAACTCAGGTATCTTGGCATACCACTTAGCTTTCGGGTAAAGTTGCCATGTATATTTGTAGATTCTAGAAGTTGCTGGCAGTATCTTCTAGCGAATCCGTTGCTGTTTGTTGGGTGCTTCGCTCTTTCTGATTGGTCCTGAATTGATGATTTTCTATGTTGAACTGTTCAGTTTTGTGGGTTCATATGCCTTTTAGTGTTAAGGAAAGTTTGGTTTCGTTTTGTTTGATTCATTATGGAGTTTGACAAAATCATTTTGCATTTTTTAGCTGCGATACCGACTTTCAGTGTTGTAGTTCATGCAATGACCAAGTGTTACCCAGCTGCATGATCCTGATCCTTTTAGCCCCTTGTCTGTGTTCTTGGGCGAGCTATGACATTTGCAGTACATGTTGGTTCTGTAGGCGCATTCTGATCAGTAAAGGCAATACACAGATAGTGGGCTTGTATATAGCTGAGAAAAAGATGGAAGATGTCTTGTCGGCAGGCAAATGAGAAGTAAAGTAAATACGGAGTAGTATATATATAGTATAGTATATGTGACCGACGATTACATGGGTTTTTTATTATTTGATGCGTGGGCGGATGATTGATGTATAAGTAGTAGCACAATAGTACGGAGTATGAGATTACCCCATTTAATTTGATTTAATTTACTAGGCCGTTGATCAGTGCTGCTCGTCATCATCCTGCAGGTGGTGGGGATCATCATCACCATGATTATTTGGAAGAAGAACGATTGATGAAGCAGGCTGCTGCTGCTGTTTCTTCTTGAAGAGCTTGCGGTCGAGGTGCTGCCTGAATGTGCGCGGCTTGAACCTGGCGGGTGTGTCTGTGGTGACGAGCTCCGGCAGCGGCCGCAGCAGCACGGCGTCCGGCGGCGGCTCGCAGAAGACGACCCAGGAGACGCGGAGGGCGTCGCGGTTGACGAGGCCCCGGTGCAGCACGCTGGTGTAGCGGCCGTTGCTGAGGATCTCGAGGGCGTCGCCGACGTGGACGACGAGCGTGCCCGGCTCGTCGCGGGCCGTGACCCAGCGGCCGGCGTGGCGCACCTGGAGGCCCGGCACGCCGTTGTGGAGGATGAAGGAGAGGGCGCTGACGCCGGTGTGGGCCTCGACGCCGAGGGCCAGCTCCGGCTGCGGGCACGGCGGGTAGTAGTTGATCTTGAGCTGCAGGACGAGGCCGTTCTGGAGCGCCTCCTTCTCGAGGGCGTCGCGGCGGGCCGGGCCCAGGAGGCCCACGGAGAGGATGGCGAGCAGCGTGGAGGCCACCTCGCGGATGCGGCGGCCGAATTCGAGCGTGGCGGCGGCGTAGTCGGGCGGCTGCGCGGGCCACGACGTTGCTGCGAGGTCGGGAGGATGCAGCTGGTGGAAGAGGTAGTCCTGCCACTCGCGTGGCCGCTGGCGTTGGTGGCGAGGCGGCTGCCGTAGCCCTGCAGGCGCCCGGCGGCGGGGTCGTTGGCGTAGGCCTCCTTGGCGTGATGGGGAGGGCGAAGAAGCCGGTGCCCGCGGCGCGCACCGGTCCATGAGCTCGCCGGGGATGCCGTGGCCGGCGACGTGCATCACGCCCCAGTCGGCGGCGGCGGCGCGAACGGCCTCCACGCACTCGGCCCGCTTGCTGCTGCTTGAGTCATCGGCGGCGGCCAATAAGAAGAATGGGGAGATGTCGACGACGGGGATCGCC
Source organism: Echinochloa crus-galli (assembly GCA_900205405.1). Classification (NCBI taxonomy): domain Eukaryota; kingdom Viridiplantae; phylum Streptophyta; class Magnoliopsida; order Poales; family Poaceae; genus Echinochloa; species Echinochloa crus-galli. The sequence goes on along the minus strand of OAMR01000625.1, from coordinate 710,936 downwards.
GCCGCATCCGAGTCCGACAGCAGCACCTGCTGCAGGTCGAAGGCGTCTCCGAGGTCGGCTCGCTCGTCGGCGGGCGGACGTACTCGGGAGGGATGGAGGACAGCCCGCTCAGGCTCAGCGCCTCCACGCGCGCCGATCTCATGATCTCCTGCTCCATCCCTTGCTTAGCTTGCTCACAAGATCGATTCGATTTGATGGATCATCACGACTCGAGCCAGACAGAATTTATATATTCGCTTCGCGCGCTTGTCTGACCTGAAGTCCGTCCATCCAAGAGGAGAAGACCGGTGGGTGGATTTGTTGGTTCGGTTGGTTGCAGCACGAGCCGCCAGCGACCAGCGCGTGACTGCGAAAGCCTCAACGACCCCAAGGCCACAACACACCAATGCCCCGGGACGGCCCGGCCCATACATGCATGGGCTACAAAAGGAATGAACCGCCGCCCTCTCGCCCCAGTCGGCGGCGGCGGCGCGAACGGCCTCCACGCACTCGGCCCGCTTGCTGCTGCTTGAGTCATCGGCGGCGGCCAATAAGAAGAATGGGGAGATGTCGACGACGGGGATCGCCGCCGCATCCGAGTCCGACAGCAGCACCTGCTGCAGGTCGAAGGCGTCTCCGAGGTCGGCTCGCTCGTCGGCGGGGCGGACGTACTCGGGAGGGATGGAGGACAGCCCGCTCAGGCTCAGCGCCTCCACGCGCGCCGATCTCATGATCTCCTGCTCCATCCCTTGCTTAGCTTGCTCCATTTAATTTGATTTAATTTACTAGGCCGTTGATCAGTGCTGCTCGTCATCATCCTGCAGGTGGTGGGGATCATCATCACCATGATTATTTGGAAGAAGAACGATTGATGAAGCAGGCTGCTGCTGCTGTTTCTTCTTGAAGAGCTTGCGGTCGAGGTGCTGCCTGAATGTGCGCGGCTTGAACCTGGCGGGTGTGTCTGTGTGACGAGCTCCGGCAGCGGCCGCAGCAGCACGGCGTCCGGCGGCGGCTCGCAGAAGACGACCCAGGAGACGCGGAGGGCGTCGCGGTTGACGAGGCCCCGGTGCAGCACGCTGGTGTAGCGGCCGTTGCTGAGGATCTCGAGGGCGTCGCCGACGTGGACGACGAGCGTGCCCGGCTCGTCGCGGGCCGTGACCCAGCGGCCGGCGTGGCGCACCTGGAGGCCCGGCACGCCGTTGTGGAGGATGAAGGAGAGAGCGCTGACGTCCGTGTGGGCCTCGACGCCGACGGCCAGCTCCGGCTGCGGGCACGGCGGGTAGTAGTTGATCTTGAGCTGCAGGACGAGGCCGTTCTGGAGCGCCTCCTTCTCGAGGGCGTCGCGGCGGGCCGGGCCCAGGAGGCCCACGGAGAGGATGGCGAGCAGCGTGGAGGCCACCTCCCGGATGCGGCGGCCGAATTCGAGGGTGGCGGCGATGTAGTCGGGCGGGTGCGTTGGCCACGACGAATTGCAAGAGGTGGGAGGATGCAGTTGGTGGAAGAGGTAGTCCTGCCACTCGCGTTGGCCGCTGGCGTTGGTGGCGAGGCGGCTGCCGTAGCCCTGCAGGCGCCCGGCGGCGGGGTCGTTGGCGTAGGCCTCCTTGGCGTCGATGGGGAGGGCGAAGAAGCCGGTGCCCGCGGCGCGCAGCCGGTCCATGAGCTCGCCGGGGATGCCGTGGCCGGCGATGTGCATCACGCCCCAGTCGGCGGCGGCGGCGCGAACGGCCTCCACGCACTCGGCCCGCTTGCTGCTGCTTGAGTCATCGGCGGCGGCCAATAAGAAGAATGGGGAGATGTCGACGACGGGGATCGCCGCCGCATCCGAGTCCGACAGCAGCACCTGCTGCAGGTCGAAGGCGTCTCCGAGGTCGGCTCGCTCGTCGGCGGGGCGGACGTACTCGGGAGGGATGGAGGACAGCCCGCTCAGGCTCAGCGCCTCCACGCGCGCCGATCTCATGATCTCCTGCTCCATCCCTTGCTTAGCTTGCTCACAAGATCGATTCGATTTGATGGATCATCACGACTCGAGCCAGACAGAATTTATATATTCGCTTCGCGCGCTTGTCTGACCTGAAGTCCGTCCATCCAAGAGGAGAAGACCGGTGGGTGGATTTGTTGGTTCGGTTGGTTGCAGCACGAGCCGCCAGCGACCAGCGCGTGACTGCGAAAGCCTCAACGACCCCAAGGCCACAACACACCAATGCCCCGGGACGGCCCGGCCCATACATGCATGGGCTACAAAAGGAATGAACCGCCGCCCTCTCTCTTCACTTCTGGGCCGCCCAACGCGACGCCCTCTCCCTCTCTCTCGAGAGAGAGAAGAAAAAGGTAATAGTCGTGTTTGCTCGACTTATGCTGCTGTGACTTATACTGATTCGTTGCGAGAGAAAAATACTGTTGATTGATAATAACAAATCAAGCGAACAAAGCCACTATTGACACACTATACTCCGTACTTTAGTAGTAGCTTTTACATTGTTAAATGTATGCACTAGATGAGATATTACATATGGATCGATTGCATTACATACTGAGGTGAGGTGAGGTGAAGTGAGGCGATGTGATGTCCACTGCACTCTGCGCTGCACCTAGCTAGCAGCAATAATCATGCCGATGAATGATGGATCATCGATCATTCGATGTGGGTGTCGCACTGGGAGGGGAATGACGATGATCCCTGCCCCTGCTGCGATGTCCCTGCAGACGACGACGACGACGGCACCACAGCGGCTACGCAGTCCACGGTGAGTCCATGCCTGCCGGACACCCAGGCGGCCACCTTCCAGCCCCCTCGATGCGCACGCTCAGCAGCAGCGCCGCCCGCCCGCCGCCAGACCTCCAGGGCGATGTCGACGTGAGCAGGGCCGACAGCACCGCGTCGCCCTGATCCGGTCCTTGTTCCAACAAGGGCGGCAGCATCAGCTGCGCGACGGCGCCGGGGGCCACGCCGGCGTAGGAGGCGCTCGCCCGGAGCTCGTCGTAGAGGGCGGTGGCGTGGGCGTTGGGGTTGTGGGCGCTGATGGCGGCGTCCACGATGATGATGTTGCTGCTGCTGCTGTTGTCCGGCGTGGTGACCGTGACCGTGGCGGCGATCAGGGAGAAGCGCGGGCTGGAAGGGCGGAAGGCGGTGAGCCACAGCCACAGGATGACTGCAACAAGCGATGACGACGCCACCGAGGCGGCGATGATGAGCGCCCCTCGTCGGCGCTGCTGCTTCGTCTTATTATTCCTGGCGGCCCTGGAGCAGTCCCTGGGGGAGTGCTCAGGATCACCACTGATCAGGGACATCCCTTCGCTGCCCGATCTGCAGCGACCTCTTCTTTTTGCTCTCTCTCTATCTCCCTCTCTCAAGAAGAAGAAGAAAGTATGGATCGGATGGTGTGGCCGCCGGCCTGAATAAGACATGTAAGTGGTCGGACGATCAAGATGCTAAAGTTGCTGTGGGATGGATGAAAGATTACATGGAAGATGCGTAAACAAAGTCAAGATACAATGATCTTTCTTTTCAAAAAGCTGGATTCCTTATATATTGGGGGTGAATTGGGTGCAGGGATAATATGGCCAGTCAGTCAAGAAAAAAAAAGAAGGCAAAGCACATGCGCACCAACCCAGTTTTTCCAAAATCGTTTGCGTCCGCCTCCTCTATCCTCTGGCCAGCAGCTCTTGAAGATTCGTGCCAGTCAACCACCCCGCCCGCACCCACTTATCCCAAAGTCACTTCGGCAAAGGAGCAGCGGGAATGGGGATTCAGTTCGAATACACCGAAGCCACGTATGGGAATCAGTTGGCCCCGCCTCCTGCCGCAATGCTGCTCCCGTGACTTCTCTCTCTCTCTCTCTCTCTCTCTCTCTCTCCCCCCCCCCCAATGATCTCGTCATCCTTCTCTCTGCCGCCAATATCTCTTCTTTTCGCAATGATGAAGAAGGTATGGACCCAATATGTTGAATAGAAGTCTCCCTTTCCTTTAAAGTCTCAATCTCTCAACTGAAAATGACATTTATAAATCTTAGTTGATAAGAATATGGATCTGATTTCAAAAGAATAGAAACTCTGGCCTATTTTTATTTGATTTACTTTTGGTCAAATGATCTGAAATTTCTAAATGTCTGCTTTTGTTCAGTTTGTGTTATCTTTATTTCATTGAGAACCAAAGCTTTATGTACACTGCAAACTGCTTTTCAACCATCCGTTTTCTAGTATAGAGCAAGCTAGTGGCCGAATTGTTTGCTATCCAAGGTCCATATCAACCCTGTTGATGGTCTAATATATATATTTTTCTCTCATCGACACTCCTAGGATATAAATTGATTGTTATTTAATTTGGTCCCAGCAGTACTTGTACTAGTACTACTTGCACAGACCGTGAAACTATACCTTGCTAAAAAGTCTCAGGAATTCGACTATTGTAAATTATAATGACTTAAGGATGCAAAGAAGTTTGACAAGCTGGATTTAATTATCTAATAAACACACCCAGACTATCTCGTGTTGGATACAATTTTTTCCAACATAAATAAAAAGGTTGTTGTGGCGCTTGATTGATCTGTTTGGGTTTTGTGCTAGACAAAGTGGTGTTGATTCTTCATTCTGAACCTTGTCATGGAAGATAACATTGTAACATTGTAAGTTCTTGACTTAACTGTTGAAAGAAAACAGTACCCCGGTTACACACAACAGATACAGTACCTATCAAGCTTTGTTGTAGATGGAGCCCCCACTAATCCGCCCAAGATGCATCAAGAAGCGGGATCCGTCCAGCATTTCGATAGATCCAGAACTTTTTATAGACCCTTCGCCCTCCCAGATGGACAGGAAGCATGGTGTCCTGGCGGCGGCTATCCATGGGCAGCCTCGTCAGCAGTTGGATCCCTCTGTTGATGCATCGGCTGCATATCCTCCCCCAACCAGTTATGTGGATTCATGGCCTTTCCTAGATCCGGCTCTTCATGGACAACATCTGTTCCGTTCGGCTTATCGTGAAGAAGGTTTGCTACTGGTATCCTATTCCAATTGTTTATGCTTCTATAATTGGCAATGTAGATATTCCTTGTTTAGAAGCTTTGGATGTCCTCCCTTTTATTATGCTTTATTATGCAACTGATTGGTGCTGGTCGAGGAACATTGTTTGTATCATCGATTTATCTGTAAAAAAATGACAGAATGACTGTAACAAACAATACGCCCCGTTATCATATTCTGTTAAATGAGCATGTATCCAAATTCCAACATGCTGCTTTTCATGACCTAAAGTGTTCTCGGTCAGCCAGTCAAACAGAAATAGAACACCAGAATGTGGTGTTGTGTTTGGATAGATCTGCTCCCCGTAGATCAATATTTCTGTAAATTTATTGTTGCAAGTCCAAATTCTCGATTTACTTACATATTTATATACTTTTTTTCCATGATTATCTTGCACAGAAAAATCTTCAATCTTGCTCCATCCACCAATTAATCATTATGATGAATCAGATTCCTGGGGGCTCTTCAAAACCCAGATGCAACAATGTTGTGTTCAATTGAAGTTCATATTCTTTTCCAAATATATTGGAAGCTGCTTGGATGCTGAATTGGGATATTATGTACAATAGGCATGTGTCATATATCACTGACTGCACGCTGATAATGTAATAGGTAACTTGACTGTAAATATTACTACTATTAAGCCTGTCTTTAGCATATTGCGTGACCTTCTAATTTTCTGTTCGATTTAGTGCAGGTTTATGGTAAAAATGTCAGTGTATGTGCATAGTGGGTTTAAGGTTTGTGCATATGAATTTTGTACCAATATCCTTTTTCCAGTTTAAATGTATCCACCAGAGATCTTGGAGATTTATAAATAAAAAGAGATCATTTATTTTTTCTGAAAATGATATCGTTCCTATAGACATGAGTTGACTATTCCAATGTTTCAGATGCTCTCAATTTATTGGGCTACTGTTTTACCGTTTTACATATTTACCAAAAATTGAAGTTGATTGGGCAACTACTACATGGGTTTATCAATATTCAATGCTACATTTTCTATTGACCATAAATCATTTTTCCATTGGACTACACCAATACACTGATACCTTATTATTGTATTGCTAATAAAATGTGTTGCTAGTCCAAATTCTTGTTTTACTTACATATTTATATTATTTTTTTGCCATGATTTTCTAGCACAGAAAAAATATAGTACATTGATCTCCTTACTTTGCATCATTGTGATCTTGCATTTTTGCATGTTGTGCTCTGTTAGTGGAGCTACAGAAATAGGCTGCATCCACAATATATTCATTCTAAATTTATTTATTGTTTTTACAGAATTATGGATTTACCAATTATGAGAATAGTACTTTTCATATTGTTGAACTGTGTTTGACTACTTGCCCCCTTTTCACATGTCTTAATGTTCATGAGATATTCAGAGATCCTTGTAGACTTCAGCAGCATCGTGCTCGAATTGTTAGGTGAGTTTCCTATAAGCTTGAGCATCCTACCAGGTTCCGGTGGATTTGCCAAAATTCCACCCCTATCTAACTTTGTCTCTCTCTCTCTCTCTCTCTCTCTCTCTCTATTATTGCATCCAATAGGTCGGATTCAACAAACTCTTCAGATTTGCGTGAGTTACTTTCCTTTCCCTTGCTAAGGTTATACTGACTCTTTCTAGATTGGAGTATAATTTTTCCACACTAGGTTTTATTGCCTGCTGCCTTGAATCCTTTAAATCCCTTGATATTTAGCCTGTTGTCCTGCAACCATGGACTGACAGTGTTCTTGTCAACCGTGAAATGATAGTAGCTCACTCATAAACACTATTAATATACTTTTTTTTATCTTAACAAACCTCAGACTCTGTGTTTAAAGATTTACCTGCTTAGGATATTTTATATTATTCCAGTTCAATGTTTTCTCTAGCACTGTCATCTTCAGTCTAGTGTTTTCTCCAAATTTTAGCAAGAACTAGATTGAGAGTAGTAGTCTGATTGATGCAAATATCTGGACGGAGCAAAAAGGGGGGGCATGAGGCATGTGTGTTACTTAAGTTAGCCTTCTCTTATGAGTACACTTGCCCTCCAAGTGTTTGTTGAAATGACTCTTGGGAAATATATGCTTTGTCATCCTTAGAATTAGCCATGTAATTCTTCCTTATTTTTCTTCCATTCTTTTTACTGCCTAATTATTTACATGTACTGCTCTATATGACGTATGTGCAATTCTAAGTTTCCATTCCAAGCATTTCTGGATAGAAAAAATAATGGGTGATTTAGCTGAACCACTGTATAACTGAGACATGGAGACGTTTGTTGGGAATCACGCGAGTAGACTCGGAAGCGTTCTTACTGAAATATGGATTCAACTTATCTTCAGTTTTTTGTGAGTTCCATCTCTTTTGCCTTGATAATGCCATACTGACTGCTTTCTACACTGGAGTGCCATTTTTCCTGATACGGTTTTGTTGGCAGCTGCATTGCATGTTTTACCTACTTAGGATATTATACATTATTTTCATTTCAATGTTTTCACTTTGTGGCACTTTCATATTCAGTCTAGTGTTTTATTTGCCTATCAATACCAGCAGTCCAAATTTATAAGATACTTTGAGTTAGCACATGATTATCTTGCACAGAAAAATCTTCAATATGCTTCCCTGTATATCCATATTTCTGTAAATTTATTATTGCAAGTCCAAATTCTCGGTTTACTTACATATTATATTCTTTTTGGCTATGATTATGTTGCACAGAAAAATCTTCAATCTAGCTCCATTCACCAATCAATCATTATGATGAATTAGATTTCTGGGGGGCTCTTCAAAATCCAGATGCAAAAATGTTGTGTTCAACTGGAGTTCATATGCTTTTCTAAATATATTGGAAGCTGCTTGGATGGTGAATTGGGATATTATATATAATAGGTATCTGTCATATATATCACTGATTACACGTTGATCATGTAATAGGTAAATTGACTGTAAATATATTGCTGTTAAGCCTCCGTCTTTAACATATTGTGTGACCTTCAGATCTCCAGTTCGATTTAGCATAATGGACTTAAGGTTTGTGCATATGAATTTTGTACTAATATCCTTTTTCCACTTTAAATATATCCACTAATCCACTATAGTATGGTCAATACTTGATTTAATGCATTGTCTGCTACAAATTGCTATATACTATATTGTAATTCTTAAAAAGTGCTATATGTAGTTTTATTATGTCATCTATACTGTACTCCAACTATTAGATCATTTACCGCACCAAGAAACCTAGAAGATCCATTAGTCATTGGTTAAGTGTTTTCCATTTAGATGCAGTGCAACACGAATCTTCTACTTGTTCTTTGAACATGCAATGTTTTTTTCAAAGTTGGCTTGATGAACATAAGGATACTGATGGATTCCTTCTGAGAATATTTATTGGTGTTCCAACTCATAAAAGATTTTTTTTATTTTCTAACTCTTACCATTGGGCACACACATGAAAAGTTCACCTGCACATGCAAGTAGTACTAGGAAAGTCATATGCATTTCCAAAGGGAATAATATTTCTCACAAAGTAGCATATATTTTCAGAGAAAGGATTACATCTCTTAAAGTAAACTATCCATGTTGCAGATCTGCTATCCATATATGTTGCCCATTTCACTTAATGGGATTAAATGATAGCACTGCAATAAGTGATTAGTGCTTTTTCAGAACTTGCAATTCTTGTTCTGATGGAGCGCTTGTGATTGCTTCATTTTTCTCACCTAGGACCACTCGTCCTTTTGGAATATATCTTAGCATTTTACAGTGAGAAGTATTGATTAAATGCTAAGAGAGATGTGTAAACTATCCCAATATGAATTTCTATATGTATTTGCTCATAGCTGACTTGTCGTTTATCAATAGACATGAATTGGTTTAGCTGAGTTGACTATTCCACTGTTTTACCGTTTTACATATTTACAAGAAATTAAAGTTCACTCGGCAACTACTGAATGGGTTTATCAATATTCAATGCTACCTTTTCTATTGACCATAAATCGTTTTTCCATTGGACTACACCAATACACTAATACCTTATTATCGTATTGTTAATAAAATGTGTTGCAAGTTATTATCTTCAAATTTAGTATATACCAATACACTGAGTAATTCTTCAAATTTAGTATATCCTTCTTTCTCTCATTATCTTTGTTTTTACCAGATTAATGTGCACAGGTTCAAGGAACACTTGCTTTATGAGATTCTTGATTCTACCATTGCCTGGCATCAACTATTGTTGAAGATGTCTATTATGCTTGCTAATCATATCCTGATCAAACCATTGCATTATGTAACAGCGCAATTTGTTTTGTTGAGAACACCATGGGCCTGTTTGGAACAGCTTATCTTCAGCTTATTGCCAAAATAAGCTGAAACTAGAAGCCAAACGGCTTGTTTTTTTCCAGCTTTTTTTGGCCACGCTTCTCCCCACCGCCCCCATTTGTACTAAAACGCAGAAGCTGGTTCAAACTCGCTTCTCAAATAAGCGCTATTTCCATATTCATACAGCTTATCTGATAAGCGCTTCTCACGACCGCTGTTCCAAACAGGGCCCATGTATGACATGAACTGTTGATGGCGATTTATATTGTGGTTTAGAGTAATATAATATTCTATTTATATATTTGCCCTTGCTAATTTTCTACCAGTCATCGTTGTCTTCCGTTATATTGTGGTTGTCTGGACATTTCAAATGGTCTGTCTTGTCTTTAGTTATCCACAGCCATTAAGGATGTTTGTGGTTCCATTTAAAAAACAAACTATCGAGGCTTTTGTTTATCACCAATAATCTTTAAATCTGTTGCACATGCTTAAATTATTGAAGCACCACAGCTGTTACAATACAGCTTTTAAAGGAACCACAGCCTTTTTTGCTTTACCCTAAGTATGTCATCAAAGTGTTTCATAACAGTTTGAAAACTTTTGAAATATAACTATCATGTCATGCCATGCAGATTTAAATACAACCTGCATTAATCACAATCTTCTGAAGTTCATATAACTGGGATGTCAAACTTGTAATGTAATGATCGCGAGTTCATAACTGGCATTAACCACAACATTCTTAAGATCGACATCCTACCCATTACATGCAATGCTCAGTCACCGGTACAAAAAAAACATAGTTTATATGTTCAACTAACACAAACAGGATTAAAATCATTCTTACAAGCAAAACATGCTAAGCAGCTACAAAGTTCAGACGTTCTCATATCCTTAAGACGTTCTGGGAGAATGCCCCTCGCTGATCGAGTCCAGTGTTTATGTATGTGTGCTTGTGGTATTTCATACACTCCAAGCTTCACAAAAACCTGCAAATTACCCATCAATCTTGCCTTAGCATCAAAAGTTTTTCGAAGGACTTGTCTGATATCATATCAAAAAGAAATTGCAACTTACTATTGGATGGATCATCATCTTCATTCTAACTCAAATCTCTCCAGAATGAGAAACCATGGCATTCCGATTGGAATGAGCAGCAACAAGCATAAATCTTCTGTAAACTGTGCTCGCACTACCGAGCCGATTCCATTCCCAATCAAGTGTTGGATGCCCTGTCACTTGTCATTTCTCGCTAACATGTTTAACAAAATGTCACTACCCCTGAATATATAAATTTTAACATTTTAATCAGACCCTCCATTTTCTGAGCAATCTGAACCAAAATCAGTGTCAAATTCTCTGGGTAGCTGTAACAGTCGCTGCATGCATGTCATTCCCAAGCAATCTGACCAACACATTTTGACAATGCCTCATGGTAGTTGTTCAAAAGTAACCGGCAGGTACTGCAGTGTTATCTTCATTTAGCATACTTCTCGACCGGTGGACTAGTCACCATTGCCGACTGAGTCAGACTGAGTCATTCCTTTGGTACACTGCAGACTGGTACCAGCAAAATGGTCAGATCCACCATTTTTCAATAAAGTCTGACTTCCGAATGGTCAACACAAGTCAGAACCATATTGGATCTTGGTCAACACCATTCACTGGATCTGTATGGCAAGACAAACCTGGCCTGCAGTGCCCAAAGACAGTGTAAATCTCAAAGCATCCGTTCCATAATCTTTGATGGTATCTAAGGGTTCAATGACATTCCCCGATGTCTTGGACATTTTCGGGCCCTGAAAAGCAGTTTGTAATTTGGCATCTCAGAGGAACATTATGTAGACTTAGGACCATATCGAACATATTTCGTGATGGTCTACCCAATTGGTAACTGGTGACAACATGTTCATCAGGAAAAATGAGATGTTGCTGCCACAGCATATAACAGGATTTCTTTCGGGGCCTCAAATCTAGAGGGATGAAGATATAGCTAGTACTGAACTCTAGGGAGCATCTACGACCTTTTAGCAGACAAAACATGAGGCCCACATAAAAGTGCATCCCTTGGACAGTTAGGGTTTAATTCAAGCTAAAAAACTATTCTTCAAATAAGTTATGCTAGCTTTTTGGTGGGGTCTTCTGCAAGCTATATACCAAAGAAGTAATATAAGAATGGAAATTTTTTGAAAATATACCAGAAGTGTAGGAAAATTAGAATTACAGAACACAACACAAGATCCGGACAACAATTGGAACAAGAAAAATATAAATGAGAAATCTTAAAGGATGAGAGAGAGTTGACACTAGCAGCCAAGCAATTATAGACATATTTTTAAGCTACCAAACACAAGCACCAATCCTTTTGCGATAGCTATTTCTTGCCCTGTTTTATCCGCAAATCATCCAAGATGTTTTTTTCTCGAGACTGCAAAATAATATGGTATTATGGTGAACGCATTTGCTTATCTCCTGAACGCATTTGTGTATCTAGCATTAAGATGGTGGTCTGGCAATTAGTCGGTAACCAAAAATCATCATACGGGCCAAGATATCAATCGAGTGGATATAAAAAGCGCATAAATGTACCCCGCATGTTAGGAACCAACAACCTGGATTGGATTCATGTCTGTACCAGATTTTCGATTGAAAGCAGGGCGCCCGCAACTACATTCCAGGTGAGGAATTTCAGGATGGATGCGCCTGCAGGGTAGGCTCCCAGCAGATCCATCCATGGAGGCTGTTCTCAACACAGATCTAAAAAAAAATCAACAGTTGGAAAGGTGATGAGATGCAGAGGGCTGCCGGGAGCTCAACGGCTCGAAGGACTGCCAGATGCTGATCACCGTCCACTTCACCTCGCTCGACGCCAACAGGATGGGGTTCGGCGCCGGCAAGGGGAGGATCAGCAGCCTCAGAGACAGCGCCGACGAGCTCTACTTCGAGGCAAGGGACATCACTTTGTTCGGCATGTACAGCGGGCAGGTGTCGGACTCGATCTGGAGGATGGGCCTGGAGAGCCTCGCCACCGTGGCGTCCACGACGTTGTCCTGCGTCCTCGCCGTCCTGCAGATCCTCCACACCAAGAGGAACCGCGACGCGGCCCCGGCCACGTCGCTCACCATGCTCGCCGTCATGGCGCTGGGGCACGCGGCCCCGCTCGTGGTCAGCCTCGACGCCCTGCTCGCGAACAGGAGGGACCGGTTCGTGCAGCTCTCCGGCAACGGCGGCTTGCTCGAGCTGAACGAGATGATGCTGAGGAAGCTCGACGGAGAAGGGGGGAGAGACAAATGGCTGGCAGAGAAGATGCGGCGCGGGGTGCGAGTCTGACCGGGGCTGGACATTGGGGAAGAAGGCGTCCGTCTGGGCGGAATGGAAAGGGGGTTGGGAGATTGGGAATGAAACTGGATGGCCGTCCGTGAGCGGGGACAGGGAGTGCTGGAATCGCGTCGGTGGGAATAGCAGACGGGAAAGAGGAGAGTGTTGACCAGCGCGAATACTAAAGCAGATACGTGCGGTGGAGATAACAGATGCGGCCGCATACCGTTGTTTTGCGACATGCGCACAACCAAAGCTAGTGGAATCCATCCAGAACATTCACCCCTCTTTATTTCACCCTTTTTCGCATCTATCTACTATCCATTATTTATTGATCCCTCCATCGATGATATACTATGTGGTAGAGAATTTCAGTCAAATAAACTAGGTTTGCTTTCCTCCTCAAGATTTCATTGCTGCTTCCATGGGAACACGAACGGATGCATCTTATATCTATTATTTATTGATCCCTCCATCGATTATATGCTATGTAGTAGAGAATTTCAGTCAAATAAACTAAGTTTGCTTTCCTCCTCAAGATTTCATTGTTGCTTCCATGGGAACACGAACGGATGCATCTTATATAGGCCCAGAACACCAGCTATACTGCTACTTGCGTTGTATAACAGGGGTATGTTCACTAATCTCTAGGGATATGCATGCACTTGAGGTGAAAACATATATGCTCCATCGCATTCACAAGGACGTGCAAAGGCCTCATCTTTACCAAAAAGAAAAAGAGGATGCCAACAGCTTTATGGCTCTGGATCCATCATCATTATTGAGAATTTGAGGCTTTGCACTTCTCACCAGCAGAAAAACTCCAAGCGATACCGGCTATGCATGTTTCCCACCATTTACCTAAACCCAAATAAATGGTAACAAAACAGCCCTCGAGAGCTTTGCAGCTCAACCAGTGATCAACTCAAAACCACATACTTCCAAGCATCAGAATCGCGCACCATGCATACACAAACCACAAACAATCAGACACCCTCTTTTCCACCACCACATAAGCATTCCATAATTCAGCACCAAGTGACAGGTAGAAGAACGAGACCACTGTCATACCACCCATGAACAATTCATTCCCTGCATGTCTGCTACTCGTAGCTAATAACAGATGTGAGTGTGTATCCCCACCGAGCCCATTAGTGTTTTCATAATCATCACAAGCTCAAAAAAACATCCACTCATGTTCTTCATCACAAGCTAAGCGCACCCCCAGATGCCCTATACTTTGTGGGTTGTAACGATTTTTCTCGATCCGTCTAAAAATGCTAGGAAGTTCTTTCTTTTTTTGCTAACAATGTTAGGAAGATCTAAAATGCAAATGAACCGAACAAGATCCATGAATTCATAGAATAGAATAAGACCCAGCTTTACAATTATCACACGAATACATAATATCCATAATATTACATAATATCATCTACAGTAACAACCAACTTAAAATACCATAACACTATCTAATACACCCTCTATCTCCTCATGTAGGTCTACAATGCCTTCATGAAAAACCTGCAATTGCGTACTACCATTTAATACTGCAATTGCGTACTACCACGTAATACGTTATCAGTGAGTTCTTTCAGGGTCCTACCAAAATCTTTAATATATCTACAGAGAACAGAAGCATTCCTGATACCCTTCAAAAAATGCGCTTTACCCTTACCTCTTCAGAAAACCCGCTTTACCCGAGTCACGCCCGTAGTCTGCATCCTACTCCCTTCGTTTTTTATTTCAATTAGTGCCTGAACGACATTGTTCCGCAGTGCATTTGAAAGTAGAACTACAAGCTGATTTTGAATACGAATTAAAGAGGTAGCCAATGAAGAAAACTGCTCTACATTATCCCTTAGAGGGCATGTCCAATTTCGAGGAGGACGTGTTAATAAGTTTAGGATACAAATAATAATTTTAATTAATATAATAATTTTCTCAAATTTTCAATTTTTTCTGAGTATTATATAATTAACAGTAATTTAATGCAGAAAGGTAATTATTTATAAATTAAAATAAAACAACATATGTTTAATATTGTGTGTCTTGCATTCATGCCGATTATTGCAACTAGTGTATTTAATGTGCAACATTTTCAAAACACATTTAAAAGCGTTATAAGTTTTTTTGGGAACTTTCTAGATTTTTCTGGGACCTATTCCTATTGTTCTGCAGCAAAGTCTAATTTTTTGAACATGTCAAAATCCTTTTTATGAGCTCCAAATAGTTTGTTTGGGTTCCTCATATCTAACTCCATCTCTAAGATTTTTCACGAGATTTTTTTTTGAATTTTTGGGATATTTTTCGCGGCTTAAATGATTGATCTAGAAATATTAAAGAAGATCTTAATGTTTAGTGGTAATTTTTTTTCCAAATTTTCTGTGAGACGCTGATGTGACGCTATCGGGTGGCATGAGCCAAAGGTGAAATGTCATTTTTGTCGTTATCTCTTGCATAATTTCAGGTGGGATCCATATGTTAGGTTTTTTCTTTTCTTTTACCCCTGAGGAGTAAAAGAAAAAAATACTCCTGAGGAATAAAAAAAAAACCTAAGATATGGGTCCCACCTATCATGATGCAAGAGATAAAGGCAAAACATGCATTTTTTCTTCGACTCGTATCACCCTGCAGCACCACATGCACGTTTGATTAAAAAGTAAGAGTTAAGAGACTAGATTAACCCTTGTGGAGAGTTCAGGGGGCTATTTTGCCTAAAATGATCATGTAGGAAAAATCATATCTGCGTGTGTGGAGTGGGTTATAGTAGCGCAGGTAAAATGATCCACGAAGCAACAGCAACGTGACTCCAAATCACTACCGGTGGCGCGGAGAAAATATCAAGGAAAATTAATGCTGGCAAGAAACTTAGTTTGTTTTGCCCTTATGAATGGTTGCAAAGCCTGCTTGGCTGTCTGTGCTTGGAACATTGCTGCTTGCAGATACATTTCTTCCTCGTGGTTGGTAGCTCGATAATGACTTGCCCTTGTATCGTCTGGTTCACATCGCAAATGTATTTTTGTAATTCTACTTCCAAACCGTTTGGAAAAAAACAAAAGGAATTCTACCTCCGATACATGCCAAGGCAGAAACAATTCGTGACGACTACAACTATGATCTGAGGTGGTAGTTGCAGTTAGCAGGTCAATCATCGCATCAGTCGCTTGTGATCTCGCTGTCAAAATAAACACGGCGTCAAGTGGTGAGCAGAGAGCTCCTTGTTTCTCCCGTTCCCACCTCACCTCAACTCACCATTTAGTAATAAGCACGCCGAGATTCAAGAGCAGATCATAACTTAGTCTTAATACTTGGACTGTGTACATTTGCTGTCATCAGTATTACGGAAACTGGAAGTTAAAGAGCAACAGGTACTCGTTGGTTACATGCTATTTATAACATAGGTGACCCTGCAGGCTGGGTGCCTTTTATTCTGTCCCGGTTCTTGTTCCACCAATTGCCCTTTCTAACAACAATGTATTCTTGAAAAAAAGGTTCTTTCCTTCTCTCAAATTATCGATCGAAATCGAACCGTGCGCCAAAACTCGGCCAAACCCCTCTCCAACCCCGCCGCTGCCCTCCTTTCCAACTCACCCACCGCGCGCCACAGTCCCCTCTTCTCGTGGATCGCCGCCGTCGCCGTTGCCGTCGCCATCGCCGCCGTCGCCATTGCCGCCGCGTGGATCGACGTCGCCTCTACTTGTGGATCGCCGCCGTCGCTTTCCTCGCCGCCGCCGCGTGGATCGACGTCCGGCCGCGTGGATCTCCGACGCCGCGTCGCCGCCGCCGCCACGTCCGGCCGCGTGGATCGCCGCCGTCTACACTGCGTCGAAGTTCACGCCGCCGCCGCTTGGATTGCCAGCGTCGCCGTCTATCCTGTGTCCACGATTGTCCCTGGATCAAAGCTGTGCAGGTAAACCCTAAACCTCCCGGCTCCCGCACCGCAATCAGCGAGGATGCCGCCAGCTTTATGGCTCTGGATCCATCATCATTATCGAGGATTTGAGGTTTTGCACTTCTCACCAGCTGAAAAACTACAAGCGATGCCGGCATTACATGCATGTTTCCCACCATTTGCCTAAACCCAAATAAATGGTAACAAAACAGCCCTATGGAGCTTTGCAGCTCAACCAATGATCAACTCAAAACCACGGTACTTCCAAGCATCAGAATCGCCAACCATGCATACACAAACCACAAACAATCAGACACCCTCTTTTCCACCACCACATAATCCACCACATAAGCATTCCATAATTCAGCACCAAGTGACAGGTAGAAGAACGAGACCACTGTCATACCACCCATGAACAATTCAAACCACGATACTTCCAAGCACCATCGCCCACCATGCATACACAAACCACAAACAATCAGACACCCTCTTTTCCACCACCACATAAGCATTCCATAATTCAGCACAAGTGACAGGTAGAAGAACGAAACCACTGTCATACCACCATGAACAATTCATTCCCTGCATGTCTGCTACTCGTAGCTAATAACATATGTGAGTATCCCCACCGAGTCCATTAGTGTTTTCATAATCATAACAAGCTCAATGCACCCCCAGATGCACACAAAAAACATCCACTCATGTTCTTCATCACAAGCTAAGCGCACCCACAGATGCACAAAAAAAAACATCCACTCATGTTCTTCATCACAAGCTAAGCGCACCCACAGATGCACAAAAAGGAAACACCTGCTGACTGTCCAACAAGCCAGCCTTTGCTTGCTGCCCACGGAGCCTGACTGGCACACAAACCTTCACTGGGACCCATTGAACTTGGCCATCATCTTTGCTATGATAGGGCCCACCTTGGGGTTCGCTTGGTGCCTTGCGAAGTTGGCAGGATTGTTCATCACTGCAAACAAGGATTAAAACACTCGAATCAAATCACAGAACACGTATGTAAACTCTATAAGCAAGGAAAACAGGCGGCCTGACATGTCTCAATGGGAACTGTTATATCTACTTGCGCTTCAATGGGAACTGTTATCCTAATATTTAGATCGTGCAAAGCATCGTGGACTGTAAAAACTTCAAGCCACGGCCGCTAACTGATACTGTTTACCAGTAGAGTAAGGCCAAACATAACATTCTTCTCAAGTCACAACCAAACCAATCATTGACTTGCACTACCAACAGCCCTTGTTAGCACTAGCTATTCTGATGTCTTGAAGCTAAAACTAGTAATATGTAACATTAAGATGACCTCCATAGCACCAGAATTGACCAAGACAACTACTCTTATTTGGATACCATAGCAAATAGGAAGCTGAACTTAACAGTAAACTAGCATCACAAGATCTGTGTGGGAAGGCAGAATAGTACCATCTTGTAGAGCCGCCATGACCTCTGGGTCACTGAATGCTGCCATCAGGTCAGGATCCTGGTATAAAAAGAAAACAGATCATTGCACAAGGTTCATATGCTACAAAAAGTGGATCAACAATGAACATAAACGAGGGAGTCAGAAAGCTGTTAAGCACTTACATTCAGGATTTTACTCATATCAACATTTCCAGGACCACCTCCAGGGAAACCCCCCGGCATGGCACCTCCAGGGAAACCCCCCGGCATGGCACCTCCAGGGAAACCCCCCGGCATCCCTCCAGGGAAACCTCCCCCGGGCATCCCTCCAGGGAAACCTCCACCAGGCATCCCTCCAGGGAAACCTCCACCGGGCATCCCTCCAGGGAACCCTCCTGATGAGCGGCTTGAGGATTGCTCCTTCCTCTTGGCCTTTTCATAAGCAGCCTGGTAAAGTAACACACAAGGCATTAGTTAAGATGCAAGTAGTATCCTTCAGAAAATCAGAAGTAAATGCCTGAAGGCCTGCCTTAGTGTGAATTACCTGTGCCTCAGCACGACGACGAAGCCGATCACGCTCAGCTCTCTTTTCCTCCCTCTCTTTTCTCAGCCTGTCATACTTCCTGCGATGCTCCACAATCTTGTGTGCATTGGGCTCCACCTTCAAAATTACAAAATGCAAGACAATGAACCTATAATCTTGCCAAGTAAATGAATAACCTAGTTCCAAAACCATTTTTTGGTTTCCCCTGCTATCAATACCATCTTCTTTTGACCCCCAAGCCTGTTTTACTTGTTCTCAGGTGATGTGACAGCGGTCTTCACCTCAAGTTAATGCTTTTTTTCCCTTTCTTTTTTGCCAACTAGGCAATGAGAAAACGAGAGAGACCAACGGTAAGGCTTGGGCCAAGTCATGGACTAGGTGACAAAAACACCAATATGGAGGACAATCAGGGGTCAGACAATTTCGAAATGTGGGGTTTTTATTAAAAAAACTGAAGAGCTGAGGGGCCAAACAAGGATTTATTCCAAAGAAAAT
Source organism: Echinochloa crus-galli (assembly GCA_900205405.1). Classification (NCBI taxonomy): domain Eukaryota; kingdom Viridiplantae; phylum Streptophyta; class Magnoliopsida; order Poales; family Poaceae; genus Echinochloa; species Echinochloa crus-galli. The sequence goes on along the minus strand of OAMR01000625.1, from coordinate 691,952 downwards.
CACCTTCTTCAGCACAGCGTTGATCTCCTCATCATAATCCATGTTAGATGCTGTGTGCAGATCACGAGCAGCTTCCTCCCATTTGCCAAGCATGGCGTAAGCCATTCCACGAGTTTTATAGCCTTTTGCGGAGTCTGGGTTAATCTGGGGGCGGGGGACAAATAAAATGACATGTTAGGTGCATCATGTCCAGTATATTTCACAGAATGAATGCTTTAAACTTTTGTCTCAATTTTGCCTCTTGAAATCTTCTAAAGCATGTGCCACATAGCTTTTGCTTGCGCAAAATAATATATACACAGATGAGAAAAAGTGATCACCTCAAGAGCAGCATTTGCATCACGAATGGCAGCAGCTGGTTTCTTCATTTTTATAAACACAGATGCTGGATAAACATAAGGATTAGTACTTGTCACAAGAGTACTTCATCAAGCATAGGGGATTTGATATGTATGGGCTGCCTCTTACCTCTGGTACCATACATGATTGCTGAGAGCGGATTCAGCACTATTGCATTGGTAAGATGTTCAATAGCATCGTCGAGATTTCCTGTGATGACAAGATCAGTAATGACATGGATTGGAGAATCAAACATGATCCAGGTGGCAAGGCAAGAAAAGGATCAGTGTGTGTGTGTGTGTGTGTGGGAGGGGAGGACAAGAGTACCTTCTGACATAGCTTCCATAGCCTTGCCTTTTGCTTCTTGAGAGGCATCACGATTTTCCTCAGTCACCTCAACTGAAGGATCTCCCATCTGCCACGGGAAACACGGCCTTAACACATCTCCTTTGTGGCTGAGGATCCAACAAAGGGAAAGGGAAAATGCTGGTGGCAAGAGAATCAGTTAGAGCCTATACCTTCTGTGGTGGGTCATCATGGTCAGATTGTACAATGTCTCCTTCAAGCTCAAGATCAGACTCAACAATCTCTTCATCGAGCTCATCTGGCTCAGGAGTGGCACCCCGCATATCCAGATCATCATCGCCATCGTCGTCGTCGTCGTCAATGTCATCCATGGAAGATCCCTGCAGCGCATAATTGCAAATTAACCAACAAAGACTAAAGAAGGGACCTTGGAACGGGGAGCACAAGACAAGGACACTGGAAAGAGCCATATGGACTGCAACATGCCACAGAATGGGAAAAGCAATTCAGCCATCCCGCGCTCTAGCAATTTCACTTGAAGTGCCATCATAGAAAAACCACTTTGTTTGCCAAGAAGGAAATTCTACCTTCAACTTCAACTAAGAGGAGATGCTGCAGATTCTACTTATTTTTTTCTTTTCAAGAAACAGAAGGATCGGAGCAGGCATGGTAGGGTTTATACGTGGAGCGGAATCAGAGGATGATATAAGAGATGGACGGGTAATGTTTACCTTGGGCTTGTCGGAGGCGGCGGCCTTGGCGGTGGCTGCGGGGATCTTGGCACCCAAACTGCGAAACAAATAAAAAAAAGGGTCCTCAGATCACAAGGAAGACGCGAGGCATACAGATCGAAAGAAACGAAAAGGAGAGAGTGAGGGGCCGACCTTTGGAGGTAGTCCCTGAAGAAGGCGAGGTTGGGGTCGGCGAGGAGGGAAGGGTCCTTCTTGCACGCCTCCACGAACTCCCGGAGCTCGCGGGCCTTGGAGGCATCCATCGGCTTCGTCCTGCTTCCCTTTCCTTGTTGGGATGGATTGGAGTATTGGATTGGGGCTAGGGTTTTGAGGCAGAGGGGAAGAACTCAAGGGAGAAGGCTCTCTCTCTCTCTCTCTCGGCCTTCTTCTAGTGCCTTTCTTCACCCGCCCGCCCAGTTGTCAGTGACTGGGCACCATTCATGGGCTTCGTTTTTTTCTTCTTCTGGAGAGCATTCATGGGCTTTCGTTGGGCCAGTGGCGGCATGGGCTTGTTTGCGGCGGCGTTGACGGGCATGAATGAGTTGAGAGAGACGGAGGGGCAGTGATGAGTGGGTGAGTCATTCAACTCCCCTGGATCTCCCAATAATGTCCCCTCGATCTCTCGCCGTCGTCCTCCTGCTCCTCCTCCTCGCCGCCTCCGCCTCCCCCTCCGCCCGCGCCGCCACCAGCAGCAACAAGGATGAGGAGGAGGACCTCCAGTACCTCATCGATAACGCCGACGACACACCCGCCACCGACACCGACACCGACGACGACGACCTCCTCTTCCAGGACCAGGATCTCGCAGGCCAGCAGCCCCAGATTGACGAGACCCACGTCGTGATCCTCACCGCCGCAAACTTCTCCTCCTTCCTCGCCGCCACCCGCCACGTCATGGTCGAGTTCTACGCCCCCTGGTGCGGCCACTGCCAGGAGCTCGCCCCGGACTACGCCGCCGCCGCGTCCCACCTCGCAGCCCACCACAGCCAGGCCCACCTCGCCCTCGCCAAGGTCGACGCCACCGAGGACACCGACCTCGCCCAGAAGTACGACGTCCAGGGATTCCCCACCGTCCTATTCTTCATCGACGGCGTCCCCAAGGACTACAACGGCGCAAGGACCAAGGACGCCATCGTCGACTGGATCAACAAGAAGCTCGGCCCGGGGGTGCAAAACATCACCGCAGTCGACGATGCCGAGAGGATACTCACCGGGGACGACAAGGCCGTCCTTGCCTTCCTCGACTCGCTATCTGTAAGGGCCCATTTCTGCTCTAGGCAGTTTTTTTTTTGGGACTAATTTATGGGGCCCAATTCAACCTTGAGGCAGCAAATCCTTCAGTTTAACCCACATGGTCCATTAGTAACTCTGCTGTCATCTTTTCAAATTATATAGGGTGGTCACAGTGATGAGCTTTCTGCTGCTTCAAGGCTGGAAGATAGCGTCAACTTTTATCAGACTTCAAGTCCCGATGTTACTAAGCTTTTCCACATTGACCCAGCAACAAAGCGCCCATCCCTAGTACTGCTGAAGAAAGAGGAGGAGAAGTTGACCTTCTTTGGTAGGTGTCTTCATCTCTAAGTTGTTCTACATTTCAGTGACAGCCTTCTGTTCCAATTTTTGTGCAGGCATTGACAGTTATAAATAATCCAATATGTGTCATGCAGATGGGGAGTTTAAGGCATCAGCTATTGCTGATTTTGTGTCTGCAAACAAGCTTCCTTTGGTTACCACACTAACTCAGGAAACTTCCCCTTCTATTTTTGGCAATCCAATCAAGAAGCAGGCACGTCATCATTCCTACAATCAGATCTCTTTTTTGCATTCTGACATATTATTTTATCCATCTGCTGTTCCATTACTGAGGCTCTGTATTATTTTGCAAATCAGATTTTACTATTTGCTGTTGCAAGTGAATCTTCGAAATTTCTGCCCATCTTTAAGGAAGCAGCAAAATCATTCAAGGGAAAGGTAGTTCTTTCTGTTGACCCATCCAATTTCGTTTGAACTTCTATCCTTTTCTTTGTTCCGTGTGGCATATTCAAATTCTTGTCGAACTCATCAGTTGTTCTCCTTGTACTCCTTCCGTTCTTAAATAAATGACGTTTAGGACAAGCTAAATAAATGGTTTTTGCTAATTAGTTCAAACCAAAAGCCATTTATTTAGCTTGTCCTAAACGTCATTTATATAAGAACTGAGGGTTTACTAGTTTTTTTTTTGTTTCTTATTACTTCTTGGTGTTTATGTGTTTACTAATCTCTGATGAGGTGTCCTGACTTGTGTGCAGCTATTATTTGTCTTTGTGGAGCGAGACAATGAGGAAGTTGGTGAACCAGTTGCCAACTACTTCGGTATTAATGGACTAGAGACCACAGTAATGCCTTGTGTTTCTTCTGGCACCATTGATTTTGATTTCATATGTTTTTGTGATCATTTTGTAAATTCCAATTGCATGGATGTGCAGGTTCTTGCTTACACTGGGAATGAAGATGCTAGGAAATTTTTCCTCGATGGTGAGGTCTCACTGGATGCCATTAAGGTAATTGCTGAATTATGCGTAGGCATTATGCATTGTATTAGAATTAAGATTTCATAGGACTATTGCTAATGGTTAAATGAGAGTGTTCTAACTTGTGTGTTTTGCTAATCATTACTTGACTTAGGCTTTCCTATCCATGTGTTTATCTGTTGAGTAAAATTCATGGACAGTCCTTGAACCTGTCTCATGGTGTCATACAGATCCCTAAACTCTTGTAATGCAGATTTGGCCCCTATTAATAAGCATGCAACATTTAATAACCCTATTACGTGTGGACCCATATCAATTTTGTAGAGTTTGCAGTAGGTATTTTATTGAAGAGCCAAGAGCATGCTTATCTACTGAGCTTAGGGCATGTTTGGAGAGAATTAACTAGGGTAGGGCGGTCATTTTATTTACCTCTGTTCTTGTGCCCAAGGCTAAAACAAAAAGTATCGTGAATCAGAGGGAGTAGCTAGTAACTATCTACAACTGTTGGAGGTGCTCTTAATAAACATGTACTTGACTATGTGGCAAGCCAGAAATGCCCTCTCTGATAGGCAGGTGCATGCTTAAGAATCAATGGGCATTTAATACTTTTCTGTTAGTGTTGTATTATATTAATGCATCAAGTAACATGTGAATACTCTCATAAACAGATTTCGATACGTTTTTAAACAAAATTAGCACTTCACTGTAGGAGTTTCTTTTTATTCAGTCAGCCGGTGACATTTCCGTATTTTGCCACTGCGGATGTGGAATTCTGCTAGTGCTAGGGAGTCGACAATATTTCTTTAAGAAACCTCATCTATTTAATACCTTCAGTTTTTTTTGCTCTTGCACAGAACTTTGCGGAAGGTTTCTTGGCAGACAAGCTCACACCATTCTACAAGTCTGAACCACTACCTGAATCTGTGAGTCTTGATAACTAGCTAATAACCCCTTTCTTCACTCAGTATACTTCACTTAAACATCATACATTTTGTTCCCATACAGAATGATGGAGATGTCAAAATTGTTGTTGGGAAGAACCTGGACCTGATAGTTTTGGACGAATCAAAAGATGTCCTTCTGGAGGTATGTTCTTGGCAGACATTTAAGAAAGGGCCATTTGCACGGTTGCCCCCACATTGAGGGCTGATTATGAATTTGTCCTCCTTTTCACTTTGCATCATTGCCCCTACTGTTCCCAATATGTTTGCACCATTGCCCCTAATTTGCTTACAGACCAGGGGCAATGCTGCAAGGTGGAAAAGGGGAGGGAAAACTCATAGTTAGGCCGCAAAGAGGGGACAGCCATGTGATTACGGGACTTGCTTGTTATCTATAATGAGTAATGACATGCCTTTTTGGTTGCAGATATATGCACCGTGGTGTGGGCATTGTCAATCACTGGAACCTACTTACAATAAACTAGCCAAGCATCTACGTGGCATTAACTCCCTTGTGATAGCCAAAATGGATGGTACTACCAATGAGCATCCACGTGCCAAGGTCTGTAATACTGCCTATGATGATTGATTTTGGCTGACCATCCATTTTCTTAAAGTGGTTATTGCTTCCCTCTTTTGTTTATATTTAGCGTTTATCTTTCTGCGGTATCTGAGATGGGATGGACCTTTACGTTTTTGTAACTTATTAGGATTTATCATGGCTTTGTTGTTGTTACTTCACTAGGCTTTATAAAAATTGTAATACTGGAAATGCATTTTAATGACTATCTATAGCCAACTTAATACAGTAATTCTGAACATGCTGATGATAACAGTTTGTAATGTTTAGAAAAGAACAGGGGAAGCTTAAGTTGAGGTGCTGCAATGTCCAAATTCTGTGGGCTATGCCATCAGTAGTCATGAAATCTGTGCATGTAGAATAGAGTTATCAGACACATGAAGTTACATTTGCCTTTTTAAGTTTCTCTTCCTCAAAGTTGCACTGCCTTATGGTGCACAAAACAAAAGAGTATGGACCTGTCTGCTGCTGTATGCATGTCAGAGTGTATTTACTATTTACCTCTGTGCATATGGTACTATATGCGGATTATTTTATTAACTTCCAAGCAATGCCTTGCCATTTGGCAACTTTAGTTGAGAGAAACTTGTCGCCATGTTGACACTATGGATTTAGACCTGTGATGCAACTTATCTCCTTCACTTGCCATTCCATATATGAAAGCTTTAAGCGTGGTTCTTATTGTAGACATAATTTGCTATAGTTTCTTTAGGTTGTTTTCTTGAATCTCAATGCATGGGCAATGTGATTAACCATTTGTCCATATGCATCATGTTCAATACCATACATATTTTGCACGATATAGAATTGACACTTGCTTTTTGTTACAGCCTGATGGATACCCCACAATTCTCTTCTATCCAGCAGGGAAAAAAAGCTTTGAACCTGTAAGTGCTTAACTCTATTGTTTCACTTGTTGCTGTGATCTCATTGTTCTCAGCAGTGCTATCTTTATGCTTGGGACTGTCCTGAGCTGCTTATACTCTAGAACTGAAACGCCTGTCTTTGGTGAAATATAAAGCTAGCCTCTTGTTTTACATGATTCCTGCATTTACAATCTTGCATGCCTGCTATTCATGATTTATTGTAGAGGTTATTCTTGTTTACGCGTACAATACCTCCGAGGTTGAAAATTCAGCTGGGGAATGCGAGATCCAGTAGATTACCAGTCAAGATTGAACGAGGAGCTGGAAATGGCCACGAAACACAATGGCCCATAGTCAGTAAAATAGTTTAATTGTTTGTCTCGTAGTCCCTAGCTTCTCTGATAAGCCCAGTTTGTGTGTTATTTTGGAGAAGCTTAGTTCTCCTGAACTGGGTATTAATTGACGAGGCAACAGGAAAATATTTGATGTCGTGTCTCCTAAGATATGAACTTTGACCGATTCAATGTGTCGGTTTGTTTTTGGTTATACCTTTCAGATCACTTTTGAGGGGGACCGGACTGTGGTAGAGATGTACAAATTCATCAAGAAGCATTCTAGCATCCCGTTCAAGTTGAAGCGCCAAGACCCATCAACAAGGAGAACTGAGAGCACCGAGACGGAGGGTGTGAAGATCTCTGGTACAAACCTGAAGGACGAATTGTAGGGCATTGAAGTATCAAATAGCTTAGTGCTGGCTGTTAGTTTTGAGGTGGATGGTCCTCTGCAATCTTCCATTTCTGGAGGAGATATCAGTACTAGTAGTCGGTCAAGTAGAAGAGATGGGTCGGGTTGAGGACTTGGATAAGTCAGATTGGAACAGAGGGGGATATAATCGAATAATAATTTCCTTTATTGTTTGTTTTGCAGTATTTGCCTTTTCTTTTCAGTTTTGGAGAAAGACGGCACTGTCTTGGACGGTTCATTTATACACGACGATGGAAAGGATGGTTCATTTATACAACGAGGTCTCAGAAAACAAAGGATGGAGTTATAAACAAAGTCGAACACAGCTAGCAGGAGGTCGAGTGAGCTGAGCTGAACTGAACTGAACTGAACAAAGATGGTTGGGAGGTAGTGAAGCTAGCTACGGAGGCGGCAAAGTAAGCTCAAGGTCTGAACCATGGCCTTGTTCTCCAGCTGTAGTTGTGGTCGTCGATGCCACATGATGCCTGGCCCTCCATCTGAGGATCTGGAGGAGGAAGTAGTTGGTGCAGATGGCCACGCTGAAGCCGGCGAAGGTGGAGAGGATGATGGCGATCACAGCTTGCATCCGCACCTGGTTCATCATTCAGTAGAGTGTTGTTACTTACAGGTATGATAATGTTTGGGTGATGTGACCACACAGAGAGTAAAGTTTATATTAGGAGATGAGGATCTTACGTATCTGTAGAAGAGGTGGGTGAAGAGAACAATGAAGAGGAATTGCAGCGCAGCGTAGATCCAGACATATCTCCTGGACACCATCTTTGCTGTGGTTAGAGAGGAGAAGAGGCCGAGCACACAGGCGAAGGGCAAGGAGATGGCCAGAGCCGCCGTGCCGTGGTCGCCGACCTGCATGCATGTATATACTATGTAGTTGGAATGCAATGCAATGGCCACTGCAGGTAATGTAAATCGATCAGAGGAGCAAGCAAGCAGGCACTACCAGCAGCTGTTCCAGGAAGCAGAAGTAGGCGAGCATGCTGATGATGACGAGGATCGGCGTGCCGTGCCACATTATTCTGTATCGACGGCTGGCGGCGGCGGCGGCGTCATCAGCAGCATCCTGCTGCTGAGCACCGGCCTGAGCCTGATCAGCCACCGCCGCCTGAGCCTGAATGGAGATGGAGGACAGGCGGCGCAGGGTGACGGGGAGGTTGAGCACCTCCTGGCCGCAGACGTCGCAGGTGCCGTTGCCCTTGATGCTGAACCACTTGATGGCGCAGCCCCTGTGCGCCAGGGCCAGCTCGCCCTTGCAGCAGCACTCCAGCTTGAGCACCGCCTCCTCCGACAGCGCCACCATGCAGATGCGGCACACCGCCTCCTTGTCTTCTTCTCCGGTAGGACTAGGAGCCAGCACGGCGGCCTCCGTCGTCGGATCCGGCACCACTACTAGTCTCCTCAGTCGCCTGACGCTCGTAGGCACAGACTGCGATCGGCACACCTGCTTCAGCTCCAGCTCCAGCTCCTTGGTATCCTCCTCCTCCTTGTGGATGAATGAATCAACAAAATTAATTAAGGATGGATCGATCGATTGGCAGACGCAAAGATCGCATGCAGCTGGGGATCGAGTACGTGCTTACTAGAGTTAGAGCGGAGGAGTTGCTTGCATCATGATCATCCGAGCCTCTCGACAGCGCCCTCGCCATTCTGAAGCTCAAGAGCTTGGAGAAGGACAGCGACCGGATGCCGAGATCGCCGCCTCCTTGGGATTGAGCATGAGCAGCAGGGACCGCAGCTGTTGATCTCAGGCTGCGTGCTGGCAGCAGGCAGCTCGTCATCGACGGTGGTTTCGTTTGGTCCTCTGCAGACAATGTGCCGCCATGTTGGATTATTGCAAGCTCCTCCTCGTCTTCCATGCGCAAACTCGCAGAGCTGCTGCTGGTGTCCGCCCCCTGCATGCGCACGCACAGCACAGATAGAAAAAAAAACATGGAGTTGATGTTGCAGCAGAGAGAGGAGGAAGGCGATCGACGATGATGAATGACCTGTGTTTGTTTGTGATGAGCCATGGCCATGGGGCCCGGCAATAATCTCTGGCGGCGACGCTTGCTGCTTTCTGTGGTTTCCATGGTTGGCTAACTGTCATATATGCGTACGTTGCTATTTGGTAGCCACGGATCAGACTGATGATCGACACTAATAATTACTAAGCTGTCTGTAGCTGATTGGAAGGACTACTACTGTGAATGATGAGTTGAGGTGACGTGGGAACGGGAGAAACAAGGAGCTCTATGCTCACCACGTACTTGACAAGAGACGCCGTGTTTATTTTGACAGCGAGATCACAAGCGACTGATGCGATGATTGACCTGCTAACTGCAACTACCACCTCAGATCATAGTTGTAGTCGTCACGAATTGTTTCTGCCTTGGCATGTACCGGAGGTAGAATTCCTTTTGTTTTTTTCCAAACGGTTTGGAAGTAGAATTACAAAAATACATTTGCGATGTGAACCAGAAGATAAGAGGGCAAGTCATGATCGAGCTACCAACCACGAGGAAGAAATGTATCTGCAAGCAGCAATGTTCCAAGCACAGACAGCCAAGCAGGCTTTGCAACCATTCATAAGGGCAAAACAAACTAAGTTTCTTGCCAGCATTAATTGTCCTTGATATTTTTTCCGCGCCACTGGTAGTGGTTTGGAGTCACGTTGCTGTCGTGCTTCGTGGATCATTTTACTATAACCCACTCCACACACGCAGATATGATTTTTCCTACAGGATCATCTTAGGCAAAATAGCTCCGTGGTCTCTTAACTCTTACTTTTTGATCAAACACGTCCATGTGGTGCTGCAGGGTGGCATGAGGCGAAGATAAAATGTACCTTTTGTCTTTATCTCTTGCATCATGATAGGTGATATTATGCAAGAGATAACGACAAAAAGGACATTTCACCTTTGGTTCATGCCAGCGGACAACGTCACATCAGTATAGGAAATTTGGAAAACAAATTACCACTAAAGATTAAGATCTTTTTATGGTATTTAAAAAAGTGTTATTTTGACCAAAAACAATTTAGCGATGAGGAATTCAAATGTAAGTAAATACTGCAGCTTCTATAGTTCTATGAAAACCATTAACCATCTATTCTTCAATTGCTATTTTGCTAAATTCTTGTCACAGGCTTTACATATTGATCATGATAGTATGGTTCACATGATGTTATATACACAGATGGAATGCGGATCTAGCAGACATCATTTTTGAAAACACTCCTAGTTGTGAACCAACCCTCATTGTCCATACCTGAGAAGCCTTCATCACTCATAAAATCTACAGAAAATGTCATAACGGTACATATTGATAGTTATTTGCTGTGACCGGAAAAATTATATAAATTACATTCGATCCTACAAGGTTACATTGTATTCTTTCCTGTTGTCTTCTTACCGGAATAGTATTGGAGGGTTCCTAGTGCATACGAATGAGTAAAAGCGTTGTAGCATACAATACTACGCTCGTTATTGGCGATATCATTAAGTGTCCCCTTGTTGATCATGATAGCATGGTTCACATGATGTTATATACACTGACGGATCTAGCATACATCATTTTTGAAAACACTCCTAGTTGTGAACCAACCCTCATTGTTCATACCTGAGAAGTATTCATCACTCATAAAATCTAAAGAAAATGTCATAACGGTACACATTGATAGTTATTTGCTGTGACCGGAAAAATTATATAAATTACATTCGATCCTACGGACAAGGTTACATTGTATTCTTTCCTATTGCCTTTTACCGGAATAGTAGGAGGGTTCCTAGTGCATACGAAGGAGTACAAGCGTTGTAACATACAATATTACGCTCGTTATTGGCGATTTTATCAAGTGTCCCCTCGTTGATCATGATAGCATGGTTCACATGATGTTATATACACGGATGGAATGCGGATCTAGCATACATCATTTTCAAAAACACTCCTAGTTGTGAACCAACCCTCATTGTTCCTACCTGAGAAGCCTGCATCACTCATAAAATCTACAGAAAATGTCATAACGGTACATATTGATAGTTATTTGCTGTGACCGAAAAAATTATATTTATAACATTCGATCCGACGGACCTGGTTACATTGTATTCTTTCCTATTGTCTTCTTACCGTAATAGTATTGGGGGGTTCTTAGTGCATACGAAGGAGTAAAAGCGTTGTAACATATAATATTACGCTCATTATTGACGATTTCATTAAGTTTCCCCTCGTTGATTATGATAGCATGGTTCACATGATGTTACATACACGGATAGAATGCGGATTTAGCATACATCATTTTTTAAAACACTACAAGTTGTGAACCAACCCTCATTGTTCGTACCTGAGAAGCCATCATCGCTCATAAAATCTACAGAAAATGCCATAACGGTAGATATTGGTAGTTATTTGCCGTGACCGGAAAAATTATATTTATAACATTCGATCCAACGCACCTGGTTACATTGTATTCTTTCTTATTGTCTTGGATAGGACAGCAATACAAGTGCACGACACAATTTCTAGATAAAGAATACATGTTGGATAGGAAGTGCCTTCATTTTGTGGATCTGTTTGGGAAACGAAGGGTTATAGTAAGTACACTTGTAGTTGGAGGTAAATAAGGGGTTCAGAAGTGCCTTGTATTGTAGAAGAGAGATGCGCTGGACCTGCCTTCGTACTGTGTCGGTGTCTCGTAGATGTTCCCTTCAGCTGTGGTATCTGCAGACAGAGATCAAAGGGGTGAGGGGAAAAGGAGAGCAAAAGTAGTAATTCTCGTATCTGTTGTTGGTGCCCCTTGTTATCCTAAACGGTTCTAAACGGCCGTTTAAACGGGTTTAAACACTAGACGGTAGGTGGCCGTTTAGGTGATATTATGCAAGAGATAACGACAAAAAGGACATTTCACCTTTGGTTCATGCCAGCGGACAACGTCACATCAGTATAGGAAATTTGGAAAACAAATTACCACTAAAGATTAAGATCTTTTTATGGTATTTAAAAAAGTGTTATTTTTGGTGCCTCACTTGAAAGTTTCTTTTTTTTAAAAAAAAGTACTGAATAATTCAAGCAGCAAAGGAATGAAAGAACTCATTATTGCTTTCGAGTATTCACTCTTTCTGAAATCTCTGGTGACGTAGAATGCGATGAGAGACTGCAAAGGGGATAATGAGCTGTAAGGGATCGAATGCCAGCGACAACAGTATGCAGATGTAAGGGATCGAATGCCAGCGACAACAGTATTTTTTTAATCTACCAGCGATGACAGTATGGCAGAGCTAATTCTAGGGTCTGGTTTGTACCCATAGACCAGGAACGAAAAAAGGATCCCTTTTTTAAAAAAAGTTCTCATGGCACAGGATTCTGTTCTAAACATGGTTCTTTTGAAAAATGTAAACCGATTACCTCGGTTTTTATTATACCTTGTTAGTGCAAGACTAACAATTGTATGTTTTTTTAAAAAAATGTTCTAGATTCAATTAGGATCGTATCAAAAAAAGGGTATCTTAGGAACTAATGTTCATACAAATCAAAATGCATGAAGATGGAACCTTATCTAAAAATCTGCTAAAGACATAGCTGACGACAGAGCATGTCATGTGCATTTTCAAACCAACTAAGAAACAAAAAATCTCTGATTGCACATGGCTCCATATGCTAACCTGAGATACGCTTGTGATCAGCCTTGCAAGCATATACAGGAGAGCAACTTGGTAGCACGAGGTCTCCCTAAACCAGTAACCCCAGGAATTTCGAGCCTTCTTCGTACAATTAGGTTTACATTTCGAGCTGCAAAAACACACAATCAGAACAAGCAAAATTTATACGACATACATATCAACTTCGGGCTCTCTTTCATGATCCCATACCCGTTATTTGAAGAGACAAGCATAGACTGATACCAGATAAAACACATAACAGTCTCAAGCAATACAGATATTTAAAGTAGTCTTTTCTCAAAAAAAAGATATTTAAATAGTCTTAAAGGCAAGGCATGGAGAAAAACTGTGAACCTTAATAAAATAGACCCACATGATGAAAGAGCAATACTGGATTCAGACCAACTGCATGCAAAGCAAATCTTTTTGTAGGCACAGATGGCGAACAAACAACAAACAATGCTATTTAAGTAATAAAAGTATATGCTTTAAATAAAGGCTGTTGTGGTCTTGTAAAAAAACCAGTTACATCTTTCAGCTCCCAATCGAATCGAAGATCAGATCTATCTGTCCCATAGCGATCCATTGCATCTGCACATGTTAACCTTAGAAACGGATTTGGCAGCTTGATATCTCCTACCGCTTGAAAAACCTGTTATATGAATTCTTGCATCATTCACTAATTTAACAACAAACTGTAACTAATACCAAAATCTGGACAGTAGCAAGATGCTGTCACGGTCATCCACGGGAGGATCCGGCGGCCAAAATTAATTTCAGTGACGTAGCTGGGGTGAAAGTTGAGGGAACTCTGCATCTTTGTTAAGAGTTAATTTCCCCAAAAGAGAGAATACCTCCATGTGACTGTACAAAAAAGTGTTTCTGTAATGATTTTTTCCGTAATATTTGTGGAGCTCCCGTTCCACAGAATGGTGGTGGAGCTGCCATTCCACACTCAGAACTTGCCTGGCTTCAGGCACGTCTCCCGTTCGTGCTCGATCCGGTCGACCGTCTGTTGTCGACCCCGGTTCATTTCCCTGAGTAGACTATCAGCTGTTTCTTGCCAGCTCTGGACTGTTGTGATGAGTATTTTTTAGGGGCATGGCAAACAGCTTAGAACTGTAGGGTAGTTTGCACAGCTCTCAAATGTTGCGATGTTTACTTCTTGGAGTGGCAACACCCTTTTATGAAGATGATGTTAATGGATTTTAAATGTTTGTATTATGGTCTGTTTTCTCATTCTGTGCTAGCAACTTGCAATTACTTTCAGTTAGGATGATTCTGTGGAATGGCAGCTCCACCACCATTCTGTGGAACGGGAGCTCCACAAATATTACGGAAAAAATCATTACAGAAACACTTTTTTGTACAGTCACATGGAGGTATTCTCTCTTTTGGGGAAATTAACTCTTAACAAA
>OAMR01000625.1:640817-656645 GCA_900205405.1 Echinochloa crus-galli | reverse complement strand
ATATATATATATATATATATATATATATATAGCGTATCATGAGTTCATATTTTACTGAAATGGTATTGATTTGATATTAATTTAGTAGTATAAAACAGGTATAGTCACAGACAATGTACTATACAAAACCTAAATTTATTGTTTAGACTATCTATCGTATTCTTACCATGTTTTTATAAAATAATTTTATTGTATTTTAAAATTATGTGCCCGTTGCATCGCACGGGCCTTTACCTACTCGGTAATAAAGACCGAGGCACGGGTCACCACCCCCGCTGCCTCCGTCCTCTCGCTCTTCGCATTATATATAGAGAGCATCCTCGCCGCCCCTTCTCCTCCCTATCCCCACCGCCGCCTCCGATCCTGGCGCCTCGCTGCTCCCTCCGTGCCGCTCCTGGTCCGCCGATTCCCACCCACGCCGCCCCCTCCACCGGCTCGCACCCGCGCCGCCCTCTCCGCAGGCTCCCAGCCGCGCCGCCCCTGCTCCACGCAAATCTTGGCCAGGGCCGGCGGTGGGTGGCCGAGAAGTGGTGGCTCCGGCGCCGCGGTGTCGGGAGCGGCCTCCGCCCGAAGCCCTCGCCCTCTCCTTCATCGTCCCGGTGGTGGCGGACGGCCATCCCTCCGCGCGCGCCTCCCTGCTCCCTCCACGCGACCCGCTCCACCGGCTCGCACCCGCTCCGCCCTCTTCGCCGGCTCCCAGCGGCGCCGCCACAGCTCCACGCAGATCTTTCCAAAGGCCGGCGGCGGGAGCTGCCTCCGCCCGAAGTCCGAAGGCTTTGCTTGGGATGATGCTATGCTCAAAGTTCAGACAGAAAGGTATTGGGTTATGGGTCCCTGCTTCCATGTCTTTCAAATTTCATTTTTGCACGTGTATATGTACTTTGATTTTCCCCTTTTGCAATAAGTCAATTGAATGTGCTCACTGCCTAGAATAGACCTAAGGGGCGAAGTTGTACATGATTGGCTTGTTAGATTGTGTATTTCTCTTTGGCTTTGGTAGCATAGTTAAGGTGGCATACTATTGCTAAATTGTGCATTAGCCTTTAAGGCCTTGTTTGGATTGCAAGATTTTTATAGGTATTTCACAGGAATGAATTCCTTTCGAAAGGTTTTTCAGATTTGTCTATGGAACAAAGGAACCACAGTTTTCATTTCAGAGGTAAGGCTCTCCTTCCTGTATTTACAAACCACAGGAAAGAAAACATCCACCAAATTCTCTGTTTTGTATTTTTGATTGTGTTTTCAGATTAGTACCATTGAAGCAGTGTTCACCGATTCTTTGAGAAGTTCCTTCCAGCATTCATGGAAAAACTATGTCCTTCTAGTTTCTTGCTTATCTGCTTCGTTGTTATACTCTAAATCTTGTTTTAAGAACTACATTTTGATTTTGATCCATTGTACAGAAAAGAAATGCTATCTTTTGGTCAGGTATGAGTTAGTTAATATTATATTTAAAGCTAGTTCTGTAATGGAATTTCTCTGTATTTTGATTTTGATCTCAGCAGCTCTGCATTTTGACTGTAGTGTTTCTTTTATCTTTTTTTTCAATATTGCACATGTAAAATTGTTCAAATGGTAATGTGGTTCTTAAATGATACTCCCTCCGTCCCATAATATAAGTTGAGTACACATATTTTTAATATTCAAATGTTGTAAACTTTGACCAATAATAAGAATCAGGTATTGTAATTTTTATTTACAAAAATAATATCGTTTGGCTGATATTTATCAGTACTTTTCAAGTATTATGATAATTATCAGTACTTTTAAAAAGTTTCCCCTTGTGTGATTTGAATTTTTTCTTTCTAGTTTCTGTTTTGAACCTTCCCTCTCCAACTGTGCGGTTTTCTGTGCTAAAGATATTGCAGTTGACTCTAAAGACCCACAAGATGAACTTTGGCTAAAGATACACCCTAAACCCTAAATTCAAAGGAATCACAATCTCCATTCCACCAAGTTGTAGCTTGGATGTTTTCTTTCCTTAATATCCATAAACCCTAAATTTCCATATGTAGATAGGATAGAATACTAGTCTGATGCATTGCTTCGCATATGGTTAGTGAATACTAGCATGGTTTGGTGTAGCTTTTGTTTGAAGCCTCATGAACATCAACAATGGAAGGAAGAGCTGAAAATGTTTTAGCTAGAATTTGTTGCCGAGTTTTCTACCTTTTAATAGGAAGAAAATTTGGTACTTCTGAATTTTGATTAATTGTGATCACTATTTGTAGTTTCTGCGGCGAGCTATAAATTTGCACCGCTTGTCTATTGTTCTAGTACTGTTGCATATTGGATTGGTTACTGATGGGCTTGAGAAATCTCAATTGGTATGTCCTGTTCAAGTTCCTTTTAAATACATGTTGAATTTTCAATCTGCCACATAATATTTTCAGTACTTCAAAGCTATTCATATCAACATGTATATATGCTATTTCATTCTTTGTAGAGATGGCAAGCAAAATATTCAGAAATGGATCCACAATTTTGTGACGTGTCTTAGCAGATGACCTGTTCAGGCCTCTATGCTGGCCCTAGCAGCAACCTATATGCAAAGGTCAGCAATTTTTTTTTGTGTTGGCGCTCTGTAAGTGTTTTAATGGTTTTCTATATTCTTGCTGTATAGAATAATTGAATTTGTGTCCATCTGATAATAACGTGATGCTGTGAGTTATACAAATCTGTATGTAGGTGTGGCTTTCCGAACTATGTTGGTAACCCCTATTAGTTCTATCATCTTCGCAGCCAGGGTTAACACCAATATACCTACAGGGTTAACACCATTTGGTTGTATTATGCAGCTCCTTTTATCTTTCCTTTCCAGTATTCTGAAACAGTTAGTCTCTATTTTTTTTCTAAAGGGGCACGCTAGGCCTTCACTGCAGTGCGTGCTACTTGCTCTTATATGGAAATCATGCTCACTTTTGGGTGAGCAACCTTATGACCATTCAAGTAAACATGTGATGCATCCAACAATTATCATATAATGTTGAATGGTAATTTGCTTGAGGCCACATATCCTAAAAAACTAAAAAATTATGAAACTACTCGAGCAACCCAGGACGACTAAGAAGGCCAAAATTCATGTACTATAGCTCATACTTGCGGAAAGAAATGCTCTGAACTTAAAAATTCTCAAACTCCTTCGGCAACTTTCTAAAATATAGTCCCTGTTTAGTGTAATTGCTATAGTCCCTGTTTAGTGTAACAAAGTAAATGGCACAAGGTTCGCGTGCTCGGATTGTCCCTTTCTAAAATATCAACGATTTGCTATGTTCAATCGAATTACAAGTCCGGCATGAACATCGAGCTGGTAAATTGAGGATGAGACACAACTTTCCACATTACATTTTGAATATGAAGTTATTGTCGAGTTAATTGGCCACATTATTTTTTGTCTGTTGAATTAGCACGCTTCACAGGACCCCTCGTTGTCGGTGTAAGCCTTGGTCTCCAGTGATTCATTGCTGATGTATGCGTCAGTGATCTTAAGCAAAATAGAACCAGACTCGTCGTGGCATTGTTAATAGTGATACTTTTTCAAACTGCATAATTCATTTGGTAATTTAACCTGCAGTAAGCTTGTTGAATGGTACAGATTTACCAACTTTAAGGGAATGGATAGCTGGCTGAACCAACTGGGCGTGGGCTTTGGCTTCTTTCAGTTTCAGCAATGCTTTGCACTTTAAACTCGATGAAAAATACAGTTAAGATTGATGTCTGTTTGCAGCCACAGGCAGCGAGTGCTTACTTGGATAGGTCAGTGGGGTTTTGCAGAGGAAATTATCCTGCCATCACATGGTCGCAGAGGACCTCAGCATGCACCTTGAGATATATAGGTCCAATTACCAAATATGCACTCAGGGCTCCAGCAGGTAGCAAATCACATATGGCATCATATGGGCTGCAAACTGGAATAAATGAAAACTTTCAATCAACTGTCTAAAGGAAAATGTAGCAGTAAGTACAGAAAATATAGGTACCAGTTAAAAATTGGGATTTGTGGTACTAAAGTAAACCCAGTCATTGCTATTTGTTTTATGAAGTTTTGAAAGATCGAAGCTTTTACTATACTGCATAGCTCTCTCATAATTTAGTGGAATTACTGGAATTACCGCAACAGAATGGAGTTGACGATAGAATTGCAACATTGCTTTAAGTCTAACTGAGCTGAAGGACATGTACTCTGCTTCCATGTGCATATATCCACTAGAGACATGTATCAACTTGGCTCGGGCCACTGTCACTTCAGTTTTGGAATCCAAAGCTTGAGAAACCTAAACTTCTGGAAGCTAGAGAAACTGAAATGCCTCTAATATAGAATATTTTCTGTTTTGAATTAACATTGCCATACTGATAGGTATAAACATCTCACAGGTAGAGGTTATGCTATACTTGTGGTAGTTGAACACCTTTTTAATGAACTGAATGCATAGAAATCTCTATCCAAATTCTAGAATCGTGGTACTCCATAGAAAATAAGAGATGATGGTGATGGTAAATGGATGAAGTAGGAAGACTGCTAACCACTATTCTACAGGCCTGCAGCTAACAAAGTGAACTGGGAACATGATTTTATATTATTTTCTCTATGGATCAGTGGATACTTTGCTTTTACAACAGATCTGAGTAGCAAATACTTTCATATTTCTACATGAAAGTAAAGTTAGTCTGACAACATAATAATCACCAATATTTTTCAAGGCATATTTGCAAATTGCAACTGTATACAAAACTTTTACCAGAGATCATGATAGATCTCCAGTTCATAGGTTGGTGTGTAGGAAGGAAAATTCAATCTAAGGTAATAGGAAACCAATCTCATATGTACCTGCAAATATTCAACATTACTGTGCCAGCCGGGTTACAGAACATGTATAAGAGTACTCAAAATTTTAATGTTTTTGACATAGATAAAGATTTCTAATTATGTAGCCTAGTGTTGACACTCAAATTGGGCCAAAGGCCAAACCGGTCTGACCGGTTTGCCAAACCGGTCAGACCGGTTTTATTCTGTAATTCGAGTAGGATTAGGATTCCAAGTTTAATCCCATATTGTAACCTATTCGAAAGGGGTAAGACTTCCCAGGCCTATAAATATAAAGGCTAGACGGCCGATTGAGGTATTCCCAATCGAATCAAACACTTTTATCTTCTATTTTGTATAAGAGACAGGGCTGACATGTGGGCCGGATTTGGTGGAAGGATGCCATTCGGCTAAGGGGATTTCTCTGAAGCATTCGGCAAAGATGCTCTACGGTCGGAAATGCGTCGCTATTCGGCTAAGGAGGTTTCTCTGAAGCATTAGGCAAAGGCACTCTGCGGTCGGGAACGCGTCATCATTCGGCAGAAGCATTGTTCCGCAGGCGAAAGACGATAACATTCGGGAAGGCGTGATGACGTGGATCAGTATAAAGGAAAGGCCGGTTCGAACAAGGAACGCAATATGGACACGAAGATTCATCGTTTATTCTTGGAGGCAAGTATTGTAGTCGTGTCCGACTAGGAGTTGTGTCAAGACCTGGGTATAAATACAAACCCATGGCAATTGTAATAAGAACAATCAATCGAATCAACCAACACAACAAACCGATTATCAAGCCATGGCCATTCAGAGGATGGGGAATAGATTTGATTGGCCAAATAAATCCTCCATCGAGCAAGGGGCATAAGTTTGTACTTTTAGCAACAGACTATTTTACCAAGTGGGTTGAGGCGATTCCATTGAGAAAGATAGCATCAGAAGATATGATTGAATTTGGCAAAGAGCACATCATTTACAGATTTGGAATTCCTCAGACAATTACCACAGATCAAGGGACTCAATTTACATCTTCAGAATTCAGAGACTTTGCTGAAAGTATGGGAATTAAGTTATTAAATTCTTCTCCTTATTATGCTCAAGCCAATGGACAGGCAGAAGCTTCCAACAAGATCATGATTAAAATCATACAGAAGAAAATTGATCAAAAGCCAAGGAGGTGGCATTCGGTACTCAATGAAGCATTGTGGGCTTACCGAATGGCTCCTCATAGAAAAGAAATTCCATGCTCATTACTACACTGGCAGCACTGAGAAGAAATTGGTTGATTTGACTAGCATGAGGCAAAGATTTAATGAAACACCCACAGAATTCCTCAGAAGATTCAGGGAAACAAAGAATATGTGCTTTTCTCTAAATATTCCAGATGATCAGTTGGCTAGTATGGCTGTGACTGGGATGCTACCTGCAATTCATGAAAAGCTGTTCGGTATGGAGTTTGAAGATCTGAGTCAGTTGTCAAAGAAATTGACATTGATGAGTAACCAAGCATATGGCCTCAAGAAAGATGGTAGATTTGCCAAGCAAAATGATGTAGCCGATATTTACAACCAATTCCTCGAAAGAGCAGATCAAGAAGATGAGTATGAGGACAATGAAGAAGTAGCTGCAACAGAAATAGTGTGGGGCAAAGAGCCGATTGCAGTGAATCAGAAGTGGATTAAACAGACCAAGGGCACATATGATTTTGATGTGACTAAGGCGGACAAATTATTTGATTTCCTTGTGAAAGAAGGCCGAATCAAATTACCAGAGGGGCATTCTATGCTTCGGCCTGAAGGAGTGAAAGACAAGAAGTATTGTGGATTTCATGACAGAAATTCTCATTCCATTAATGAATGCAGGATCTTCAGAATGAGGATTCAAAAGGCTATTCAAGAGGGGCACCTGAAGTTTGACAACAGAATGAAATTGGATAGCAATCCCTTCCCTCAGAATATGATTGGGTTTTCAATCAACATGGTGAATGCTGTTGCACCTGAAGAAAAGGGGAAGATGAAAGTTTTAACTTCAGAGAAGGCAAAACAAAATGGCTCAGTTGATCCTACTCGGCAAGTCACAATTGAACAGATTCGCAAAAAAGACTCTCGCTTCCCGAATGATCAATTTGAAATTGGGAAATCCTCCAAGCCTAGAGTCACTACACGTATCCTCCTTAACAAATGGAAACGTCAGCAAGAAAAGGAGCGTTACCAAAGGCATAGACGTGAAGAGGAGAAGAGGAGATACGAGGAAGAAAGATATAGGGAGGAACAAGAAGAGTATGCTCGAGAGCAGGAACGTGCGCATTGGGGGTGTGATTCAGCAAGATCCTCAGCCTGCACTGCCGAAAACCCGCACATACGGTGATATAGCATTCGGCACCACAGGGAATCCACCTGCTTCTGCCTACAAGATATCCCCCTTGAACAATAGATTGCAGAGGGATTTATATGGGAATGGATACTCGGAGTTCCTGGACTACAATGCTATTGACGCTCTCCCAAATCCCGGATATGTTGGTACTGCAGGGATGCCCGCTGGAAGACCGGGGAATCAAGATTCAAATGTCGATCTAATGGTGCAGAAGATGACCTAAGTACTGCAAAATCAATTCGGTCTGAAGCCCAAGAATCAGGGATACATGTATTCGTCTCCCTTTCCAGAGTGGTACCAAAGAGTGTCACTGCCGAATCGAGTCAAGATCCCCACAGAATTCACCAAATTCTCGGGACAAGATGATACAAGTACTGTGGAACATATAGCTCGATATTTGATGCAGCTTGGAGAAGCTTCGGCAGATGAGGCCTTTAGAATCAGATACTTTCCTTTGTCATTAACAGGTCCAGCTTTTACATGGTTTGCTTCTTTGCCTGCTCAGTCAATTTGCACGTGGAAAGATCTAGAGCAGAAATTCCATGCTCATTACTATACCGGTAGTACAGAAAAGAAGTTGGTTGATCTAACCAGCTTGAGGCAAAGGAATAATGAGACACCTACAGAATTTCTCAGGAGATTCAGAGAGACTAAGGGAATGTGCTTTTCTTTAAACATACCTGATGATCAGTTGGCCGGAATGGCTGTGGCTGGTATGCTGCCTACCATTCGGGAGAAGCTATTCGGGATGGAATTTGATGATCTTGGCCAGCTGTCACAGAGATTAGCATTGATGAGCAATCAAGCATATGGCTTTAAGAAAGACGCTAGATTTGCTAAACACAATGATATAGCTGATATCTATAACCAGTTCCTCGAAAGGGCAGATCAAGAAGATGAATACGAAGATGACGAGGAAGTGGCTGCGGCAGAGTTAGTATGGGGCAAAGAACCAGTTACAATGGCTCAAAGAATGAAACTGGACAGTAACCCTTTCCCTCAAAATATGATCGGGTTCTCGGTCAACATGGTGAATGCTGTTCCGTCTGAAGAAAAGGGAGGGTTGAAAGTTTTAACCTCAAGGAAGGCAAGACAGGATGGTTCAGTTGATCCCACTCGGCAGATCACAATTGAGCAGATTCGCCAGAAAGATCTTCGGTTTCCGAATAGCCGATTTGAAGTAGGGGAATCCTCTAAGCCTAGAGTTACTTCACGCATTCTCCTCAACAAGTGGCAGCGCCAGCAAGAAAAGGAGTGTTTTCAAAGGCGTAAGTATGAGGAGGAGAAAAGAAGACATGAAGAAGAAAGGCACAGGGAAGAACAAGAAGAATTTATCCGAGGACAAGAACGTGCTCATTGGGGATGTGCTTTCTTCAGGCACTGTTGGAATGAAGGCTTAAAGCTTCCTACGTGGGATAATTGTCCAGAATGCAATGATGAATATGTTGGGTATAGGCACAAGGATGTCAATCGCCGATCTGTTCATGAAAGGATTGGCAGGATGCATCCTAATGATGATCGGCGTTTTGATGATCAACCAAGAAAGAGGCATGCTGATTACAGGTGGGATGATCATGAAGAAGAGGAAGGTCATGCTTATGTTTGGCGAGAAGGACAATGGTGCCCACCTGGTTTGAGGAGGAGCCAGAAGAGAAGAGTGCAGCGCCTGAGGAATCGGGAATTGAAGCAGGCAAGGCCTAAGGTGAAATCAATATGGCTCCCGAAAGACAAGCCTGACGAACATGGTCATTCGGCTCCTACATGCATGGTATGCTTTTTGCCGAATGAATTTATGGCTCCCACTGATCAAGTTGTGCAGGAGGAAGCGTTGTCAGAGGTAGATGAAGTCGAACAGCTAATGGGGTCAAACGATTCGGCAAGATCCGCAGCCTGCACTACCGAAAACTCACACATACGGTGATATGGCATTCGGCACCACAGGGAATCCGCCTGCTTCTGCTTACAAGATATCTCCCTTGAACAATAGACTGCAGAGGGATTTATATGGGAATGGATACTCGGAGTTCCTGGACTACAATGCTATTAACGCTCTCCCGAATCCCGGGTATGTAGGCGTTGCGGAGATGCCCGCTGGAAGACCGGGGAATCAAGATTCAAATGTCGATCTCATGGTACAGAAAATGACCGAAGTGCTGCAAAATCAATTCGGTCTGAAACCCAAGAATCAAGGATATATGTACTCACCTCCTTTTCCAGAATGGTACCAAAGGGTGTCGTTGCCGAGTAGAGTCAAGGTTCCTACAGAATTCACCAAATTCTCGGGACAAGATGATACAAGTACTGTGGAACATATAGCTCGATATTTGATGCAGCTTGGAGAAGCTTCGGCAGATGAGGCCTTTAGAATCAGATACTTTCCTTTGTCATTAACAGGTCCAGCTTTTACATGGTTTGCTTCTTTGCCTGCTCAGTCAATTTGCACGTGGAAAGATCTAGAGCAGAAATTCCATGCTCATTACTATACCGGTAGTACAGAAAAGAAGTTGGTTGATCTAACCAGCTTGAGGCAAAGGAATAATGAAACACCTACAGAATTTCTCAGGAGATTTAGAGAGACTAAAGGCATGTGCTTTTCCTTGAACATACCTGATGATCAGTTGGCCGGAATGGCTGTGGCTGTGGAGAGGCCTGGTCTAGACCGTTCTATTGTTGAGCATCGGTTGCCAATCAAACCTGGTTACAGGCCTTACAAGCAACCACCCCGAAAAATCTACAAGGAAGAAGTGTTGGCCGATGTGAAAAAAAGAGATTGAAAGATTAATAGATGCGAATTTCATTCGGCCATGAGGTTTGGAAAGCGCTATTGCCGATTGGAACCAAATGTGCAGCATTCGGCAGATGGTCTCCAAATTGAGAAGGTCCTTTCAGAGTGGTTAGATGTGTGCCTGGAAATGCTTATATTTTGAAGACATTGTTGGGGGAAGAATTTGCTTCTGCTATAAATGGAAGATATTTGAAGAGGTATTGTCCCAGTATTGAAATCGATCGGTGATTGATATGTTAAATTGCCAAATAACCGATATTCGGGAAGAAATCGTCTTTAGAAGGAAATTAACAGAGGCATTGGAGATAAAAGGAAAATGGCCAGTACTGGATGTATTGCCCTTAGCACAAAATATATTACATCAGGAGTTCGTGCAAGATCACAAAAGATAAGTATTATTGCCGAAATTCCATAAATCCCTAGTACAAACTACTGAAAGAGCCTGTTCAAGACAGACTGGGGATGGATGG
The DNA here is from genome assembly GCA_900205405.1 of Echinochloa crus-galli. Classification (NCBI taxonomy): domain Eukaryota; kingdom Viridiplantae; phylum Streptophyta; class Magnoliopsida; order Poales; family Poaceae; genus Echinochloa; species Echinochloa crus-galli. The sequence goes on along the minus strand of OAMR01000625.1, from coordinate 646,216 downwards.
AATCGGCAATGACGACACCGTGGCCATCAAGACGATCGATGGAGGCGTCAATGTCATCGATGTCTTCTGGGTTGTTGTTGGCAAAACCCACCGGCATCCTGGAATAATCAGTGCCGGTGTGCGTCGACATGGCGACAAGGCCCGTAGCGACGCCCAGGCGAACGCCGTGGGAGGCCACTTCGTCGACGCGGCCTGCCACCGCGCCAAGGCGTGCCTCAGGTGTATCCCCCTGGGCGTTCACCTTGTCCGCCAGCTCCTCCACCAGCGCCTTCAGGCGGTCGAGTTCGGCATCACGCGCTGCGAGGTTACAAGGGGATAACAGATTGATGTCATTTGGAGAACGAGGTTGAAATTGAGCAGATTGCAGGACTCACCATCGATGACCTCGAACAGCTGCTTGCGCTCGTGCTGCCATTCAAGGTCCGCAATCCCGGCTTGCTTGGAGATGACCTCCAATTCGCGACGAGAGTCGTCGCGCTCCGCCTTGAATCGGCGGGCATCGCCGTCTGAATAACGGAAGTCGTCCGATGAGGAAGTCCGATTGGACGAACTTGAAGAGCTGGACGCCGCAGGAGCAGCGGCTGGAGCCGCAACTGGCGCACCAGCGGTGGCAATCCATCGGATTACCCTGAGAAAACAAAGAGATTCATCGAGAAGAGGGCATATCTCAAGAAGAACGGAGAGAAGCAAGCAGACAATCTTTACCTCCGGCGAGCACCACCGCGACTCCCTTCGGCCTCATCGGCGGCCGGGCGCCTTCTGTTGTTGTCGGCCATTGGAGATTCCTCGGAGTTACTGTAGATGGGGAAAAGAGTGACTAGGGCCAGCAAGAACTTGGAAGACGAAGAACTTGGCGAAAACTGTGGGCTACCTGGATGTTTATTTATGGAACCCGCAGAGGAGATCGTGGTCGGAGATCGTGGCGCACATCCCAAAATTTCAGAAGGTGGAAAGCCCCACGGACCGAGCAGTTGCCGTGTCATTTGGGATTCATGCCGAATCGGGTTCGGTTCTACTGAATTGGATTCGGCTGTGTTGTGTTAGAACGTTTTTCGGGTCTGACACTGTTACGATTAAGCTTTGCCGAATGTGTTGTTCACAATAAAACAAGGAAGAAAGCAAAGATTGGTGAGAATGCAAAGTTGGGAAGACATTCGGCTAATTAAATGTTCTATACAGTTACACACCCAGGTACTTGGAGATTACATCTTTGGCACCAGATATCATTCTGTTAATGGTCTCCAAAAGATTTTTGTCGGCTTCTTGGGTTTTGGCCAGAGCAGCAAGCTTCGCCTTGAGTTGCTTTTCTTCGTTCAGAGCTGTTAAAGCTTCCTTTCGCATCTTCTCTGTTAATTTGGGAAGCTCGGCTATCTTCTTCTCATCAGCTTGCGCATTTTCTCTGTTAATTCGGGAAGCTCGGCTATCTTCTTCTCATCAGCTTCAATTTCGGCCGATAGATCTTTCAATTCGATGAAAGCACTGCCTCTTCTGAGGGGTCAAGATTTCGGTGGCCAGAGCCTATCAAGGGCAGAAGAAGAGCAAATCGGGGATTCAAAATGCGGCTCGAAGAGAATAATGCCGAGTATGCTTAAGGGATTGAAGATTACCTGGAGAACAAGATCTTGGTTCGCCATTCGAATTTTCTTGCTTCACTGCGACAAAATGATCATCCAACCTGGAAATTGGGTCTAAAGAAGTCTTGATGTCGGCAGGAAGATCTTGATCAAATGATTCGAGCAAGTCTCTTAAAAAATCAGCATTGATAACTTGATCTCGGATGTCCTTATGCAAAAAAGAAAGGATTTCCTTCAGTTTTGTTTGGTTCTCCTCTGATAAGGCTTGACCAGAAGAAGTTTCTTCCCCTTGTTCGGTAATCAGGTCATCCATAGCAAATGAGTAACTGGATAAAGAAGTGGTTTTCTCCTGAAAGAAGATACTGCCGAATTAATGATTATCCATTGAATAAGGAACTGGGGAGACTGGGTAATTATATCTACCTCATTCCCGATCTCTTGGATGGAGAGAGAAGGGAGTTCAAGCTCAGACAAAGGTTCTTGTACGTCATGCTGAGGGGAGCTTGGAAGATCTTTTGGTGAAGAAGAAGCTTCCGGCTGAGGAATATCGGGTGAAGCTGAAGCTGGTTCTTGATGAGAAGAAGAACTCTCCAAGATTGGGTCCGATGAGATTTGCTCTGAGAATGAAAGGAATTAATGCCGATGGAGAGGGACTTTAAAGACAAAATAAGTGAGAAATTTTACCAATTACTGAAGCATCGGCAGGTTTTGTGCTAATGGCCAATTGTTGTGATTTGGCCTGAATTCATGAAGGAGTAAAAGTGAGCAGGATGCGAGGAAGGATATATCTGACCTGAGCAATTCTTTTGCTGCTTGTTCTTTTCTTCTTTATGGCCGAAGGGGCAGTTAGAGAAGATTTTTTCCTCTTGGCAGCAGATGGTGCAGCAAGGGTTGGATCCAGACTGGCAGGCCTGGACATTAGTTGAGCCAAGGTAGGAGATTGGTCCCCCAAAGCAGATATTGGGCCTGCAGCTTTGTACAAGATTGCTCTGGCAAGAGGGGCAGGTATTGTGTCCTGCAGAATAACGGAATCAAAAGTCGATGAAAGAGGATGTTATTAGAAAAAACAGATGGATTATAAGCATATTTACCTCTGAATTCGGCTGATAGTCAGGCATCAAATCAAGGCAGAGAGGGTGGACTGGCACATTGAAGATATGATCATGGAGTTCTTGCCACCAAAGAATAAAAGAAGGATGAGCAAATTCTGTCGGCACAAAAGGTTCGATTTGGTAAATGGCGGCACAACATTTGTAATCGAAAATTCTTCTTGTTTCTGTGGAGTCTTTGATGATCTGCCTAGGCTTGAGGAGTTCATGGAGAAATAATCTTGGGGGCACTTGGCCACATCCTAATTGCCTGGCTACTATATTCGGCTGGTAATATTCATATGAACTTTGAACCAGCCTTCCTCCACAGAATTCGGCTGGTAAAATGCAAGGCCGAATGAAAATGTTAAAAATTGCTGAGGACTCTGCATCTATGCATCCGGTCTCAAAGCTGAACTCACAAGGGAGAGTGAGATTGTCATTATCCATATATGGGAACCAGAGGGGATTGGCAAAGCCTTTGAAGAAAAGTTCAAACAGTTCTCCAATGTTCTTATTGATATCAATAGTGGAGGCTGCCTCCCCATAGGTTTGACAGCCTTTGGTGATCTGGGTTTCTCCCTCCTGGTAATTGACCGAAGGGAAATGTCGGCTGTTGAGGTCAATAGAGACAATTTGATGCATGTACAATTGCAGCCACATCTGGACGAACCACCAAGGACCATTGACACAAGAAATTTTCTTGTTGGTGTGCATCTGGTAAATGGTCTGATGAAGCATGTGATAAACACTTCCCAGGAGATATTTCCCGAGAGGGATTAGTGTGCCTGCAGCCAGATCTTCGGCCATTATTATGTGATTCAGAGTTGGCTCATTGGCTTTACCACAGAAAACAAATCTGCACAGCCACATATTCAGGAAGGCCCTGTATTCAACGTCAGTCGAAGGACCATCATGCATGTAAGTCTGGATATATCTCTTATAGCCGACTCCGGTCTTCACCCCTGTCTGCTTAGAAGAACCCTTGTACCTGTATGGATGTATTGTCCCTGTGATGTTCAGGCCGGTTATCATGTAGACGTCGGCCAGGGTTGGAGTCATTGGTCCGTGACCAAAGAGAAAAGCATTCATGCCATTGGACCAGAAGTGGCAAGCTGCAATCAAGAGATTTTCATTCTTGGGAGTTTCAGCTAGAGATAACTCCAAACAGTGAGAAATACGAAGGCTATCCCAATTCTGTGTCTGGGGGTTTTTATCTTCAAGGATCCTTTTATACCAGTTTCTCCAGCCAGCGATTGGGGGCAGAGGCCAGTTCTTGAATGCATCTTGCCATTCATGGGGTCTCGTCAGAGAAGTCTTGAAGGGAATCCTCTGAGACTCGGCCGCGATAATTTCGGAGGGATCTGGATTCCCTGAGGGGCCGAGGAAGTAAGATGCGGATTGTTCTTCGATGGGGGTCAAGATTTCGGCCAGCATCGGCTTTGAATCCCATAGGAAGAGCAAATCGGAGATTCAAAATGCAGCTCGAAAAGAGTAATGCCGAATGTGATTGAGGGAAACAAAACTTACTTGAAGAATTTGATCCTGGTTCGCCATTTGAAGATTGGAGCTTGAAGGATTCGACGAACTAGGGTTTGAATTTGGAAAGCGCACTCTGAGGATTTGGAAACGGAAAACGGATGTCGAGCAGATTCAGCCTGGAAATGTTGGGGATTCCTGGTCAATTCCGAGATAAAAGTATCCTTTATCCCGAAATTGAAGGGGCATGTGTTAACACCAAAAATTAGCACCAGGAAGAGGCTGACATGTGGGCCGGATTTGGTAGAAGGATGCCATTCGGCTAAGGGGATTTCTCTGAAGCATTCGGCAAAGATGCTCTGCGGTCGGGAACGCGTCGCCATTCGGCTAAGGAGTTTTCTCTGAAGCATTCGGCAAAGGCACTCTGCGGTCGGGAACGCGTCATCATTCGGCAGAGGCGTTATTCCGCAGGCAAAAAGAAGTAACATTCAAGAAGGCGTGATGACGTGGATCAATGCAAGGAAAAGGCCGGTTCGAACAAGAAACGCGATATGGACACGAAGATTCATCGTTTATTTTTGGAGGCAAGTATTGTAGTCGTGTCCGACTAGGAGTTGTATCAAGACCTGGGTATAAATACAAACCCATGCTATTGCCGATTGGAACCAAATATGCAGCATTCGGCAAATGGTCTCCAAATTGGGAAGGTCCTTTCAGAGTGGTTAGATGCGTGCCTGGAAATGCATATATTTTGAAGACATTATTGGGAGAAGAATTTGATTCTGCTATAAATGGAAGATATTTGAAAAGGCATTATCCCAGTGTTGAAATCGATCGGTGATTGATATATTAAATTGCCAAACAGCCGATATTCGGGAAGAAGTCGTCTTTAGAAGGAAATTGACAGAGACATTGGAGGAAAAGAAAAATGGCCAGTACTGAATGTATTGCCCTTAGCACAAAAATATACTACATCAGATGTTCATGCAAGATCACAAAAGATAAGTTTTATTGCCGAAATTCCATAAATCCCTAGTACAAACTACTGGAAGAGCCTGTTCAAAACAGACTGGGGATGAATGGAAGCGGCAATGGCAGCACCATGGCCATCAAGACGATCAATGGAGGCGTCAATGTCATCGATGTCTTCTGGGTTGCTGTTGGCGAAACCAACCGGCATCCTGGAATAGTCAGTGCCGGTGTGCGTCGACATGGCGACGAGACCCGTAGCGACGCCCAGGCGAACACCATGGGAGGC
>OAMR01000625.1:626017-638145 GCA_900205405.1 Echinochloa crus-galli | reverse complement strand
CTTCTTAATATGTGAGACTCTATATGACATACATTAACGAGTTGTATCATGCGGTGGATTAACTCGTTCGTTGTCATGCCTGACGGGTGCTGCTTTCGGCCTATGCATTCCTTGTTTACTGCGAATTTTCACCCTTTTATTCATCCTTATATCATGCCTGTCTTCGTTGATCGGTCAAGGATATACCTGGCTTTCTTTGTTTATTTAAAGACCGATTTTACGTTATGCTGATGATGTGCGTTCGGCAGTGTGATTATTACATGCTTTTCACCGATTGCCGAATGACGTCCCGAAAATATGGCAGATAGCTTGTCCGTAGCTATATGTCTTTCAAGACTGGCTTCAATGCCGTAAATATGGAACTGTCTGGTCTCACCCGGCACGTTCCAGGTTTTCGAGGATTGCAATACCGACAACAGCTTCCATTAATGCAATTCTCGCAGCTCCCGCACCTATTGATTTGCCAGGCAGTCCCCGGACCGGCCACCGGCCGCGGCCCGGCCACGGCCAGGAGCAGGCCACGGCGAGGCCACGGCCAGGCCACGGCCATGCCACGGCCGGCCACGGCCATCACAAACGGTTCTGGCCTAGAGCCGTTTCTGATGGTCAGACATCACAAACGGTTCTGGTCTAGAGCCGTTTGTGAAAGCAGGCCATCACAAACGGTTCCTATAGAGCCGTTTATGAAGCCTGGCCATCACAAACGGTTTTGGCCTCTAGAACCGTTTGTGATGGCCCAGGGTTATATAGCGCGCCGCGCTCAACCCCTGAAAATTTCTAAGTCCCGCGCCCCCTTGCTTCACTGCGCCGCCGCCAGGCCGCTCCGCCGCTGCCCCCGGCGCCCCTGCTCCGGCGCCCCTGCTTCCGGCGCCCTGCCCCGGCGTGCGTCCCTGCCTGCGGCGGCGACCCTGCCCGCGGCGACATCCTCCTGCGGCGCCCCTGCCCGGCGCGCCCCTGTTAACACCAAAAATTAGCACCAGGAAGAGGCTGACATGTGAGCCGGATTTGGTGGAAGGATGCCATTCGGCTAAGGGGATTTCTCTGAAGCATTCGGCAAAGATGCTCTGCGGTCGGGAACGCGTCGCCATTCGGCTAAAAGGTTTTCTCTGAAGCATTGGGCAAAGATACTCTGCGGTCGGGAATGCGTAATCATTCGGCAGAGGCATTGTTCCGCAGACGAAAAGCGGTAGCATTCGGGAAGGTATGATGACGTGGATCAATATAAGGAAAAGGCCGGTTCGAACAAGGAACGCAATATGGACACGAAGATTCGTCGTTTATTTTTAGAAACAAGTATTGTAGTCGTGTCCGACTAGGAGTTGTATCAAGACCACCCAGGATGCACCAAGATGTATCAGGATCTGAAGATTCAGAATTGGTCATAAAGCAATTGAATGGTGAATATGAGTGCAAAAGTGATACCTTGAGGAATTATTATGAAGAATGCAAAGAAATATTGAAGGGCTTTCGGTCAGTAATTCTACAACACATTCCTAGAGTGGATAATGGAGAGGCAAATAGATTGGCCCAAAGTGCATCAGGTTATAAAGAGCTTCGAGAAGTTTTTGCTAATGATGTATATGCATTCATTAGAAGAAGTGGACATTGGAGATGGTTACAAGCCAAGGCCGACATTTATCAGTGCTAACTTGGATTGGGTTTTCAAAGAAAAGTTGGTGACATTGTTTAAAGAATACAAGGACTGCTTTGCTTGGGATTATTCGGAGATGCCTGGTCTAGACCGTTCTATTGTTGAGCATCGGTTGCCAATCAAACCTGGTTACAGGCCTTACAAGCAACCATCCCGAAAAATCCACAAGGAAGAAGTGTTGGCCGATCAGGGTGGATCAAGCAGATGAAGGGAACATATGATTTTGATGTGACTAAGGCAGACAAATTGTTTGAGTTCCTGGTGAAAGAGGGCCGAATCAAATTGCCAGAAGGGCACTCCATGCTTCGGCCTGATGGAGTGAAAGACAAAAGGTATTGTGGGTTTCATGATAGAAATTCTCATTCCATTAATGATTGCAGAGTCTTTAGGATGAGGATTCAGAAAGCTATCCAGGAAGGACATCTGAAATTCGACAACAAGATGAAACTGGACAGTAACCCTTTCCCTCAGAATATGATCGGGTTCTCGGTTAACATGGTGAATGCTGTTCCATCTGGAGAAAAGGGAAAATTGAAAGTTTTAACCTCAAGGAAGGCAAGACAGGATGGTTCAGTTGATCCCACTCGACAGATCACAATTAAGCAGATTCGCCAGAAAGATCTTCGGTTTCCAAATAGCCGATTTGAAATAGAAGAATCCTCTAAGCCTAGAGTTACTACACGCATTCTCCTCAACAAGTGGCAGCGCCAGCAAGAAAAGGAGCGTTTTCAAAGGCGTAAGTATGAGGAGGAGAAAAGAAGACATGAAGAAGAAAGGCACAGGGGAGAACAAGAGGAATTTATCCGAGAACAAGAACGTGCTCATTGAGGATGTGCTTTCTTCAGGCACTGTTGGAATGAAGGCTTAAAGCTTCCTACGTGGGATAATTGTCCCGAATGCAATGATGAATATGTTGGGTATAGGCACAAGGATGTCAATCGCCGATCTTTTCATGAAAGGATTGGCAGGATGCATCCTAATGATGATCGGCGTTTTGATGATCAACCAAGAAAGAGGCATTCTGATTACAGGTGGATTGATCATGAAGAAGAGGAAGATCATGCTTATATTTGGCGAGAAGGACAATGGTGCCCACCTGGTTTGAGGAGGAGCCAGAAGAGAAGAGTGCAGCGCCTGAGGAATCGGGAACTGGAGCAAGCAAAGCCTAAAGTAAAATCAATATGGCTCCCGAAAGACAAGCCTGACGAACATGATCATTCGGCTCCTACGTGTATGGTATGTTTTCTGCCGAATGAATTCATGGCTCCAGCTAACCAAATTGTACAGGAGGAGATATTGCCCGATATAGATGATGCCGAACGGTTTGGGTTAATGGCACAATTGGTGTTGAACAAGCAAGCTGTTTTTGAGAAGCCAGCCCAGAATCGGCACATGAAGCCACTATACTTGAAGGGATATGTTAATGGCAAACCGTTGACCAAGATGTTTGTCGATGGAGGAGCTGCTGTCAATGTAATGCCATATACCACATTCAGGAAGCTTGGTATGGGCCCTGGAGATTTGACACCAACAAGCATAGTCCTTAATGATTTTGCTGGAAATCCTTCGAACACCAAGGGATGTGTGCATGTAGAGCTTGGAGAAGCTTCGGCAGATGAGGCCTTTAGAATCAGATACTTTCCTTTGTCATTAACAGGTCCAGCTTTTACATGGTTTGCTTCTTTGCCTGCTCAGTCAATTTGCACATGGAAAGATCTAGAGCAGAAATTCCATGCTCATTACTACACCGGGAGTACAGAGAAGAAGTTGGTTGATCTGACCAGCTTGAGGCAAAGAAATAACGAGACACCTACAGAATTTCTCAGGAGATTTAGAGAAACTAAAGGCATGTGCTTTTCCTTGAACATACCTGATGATCAGTTGGCCGGAATGGCTGTGGCTGGTATGCTGCCTACCATTCGGGAGAAGCTATTCGGGATGGAATTTGATGATCTTGGCCAGCTGTCACAGAGATTAGCATTGATGAGCAATCAAGCATATGGCCTTAAGAAAGATGCTAGATTTGCTAAGCACAATGATATAGCCAGTATCTACAACCAGTTCCTCGAAAGGGTAGATCAAGAAGATGAATACGAAAATGATGAAGAAGTGGCTGCAGCAGAAATAGTGTGGAGTAAGGAACCAGTTACAATGACTCAAAGATGGATCAAACAGATGAAAGGAACATATGATTTTGATGTAACTAAGGCAGATAAATTGTTTGAGTTCCTGGTAAAAGAAGGCCGAATCAAATTGCCAGAAGGGCACTCCATGCTTCGGCCTGATGGAGTGAAAGACAAAAGGTATTGTGGGTTTCATGATAGAAATTCTCATTCCATTAATGAATGCAGAGTCTTTAGGATGAGGATTCAGAAAGCTATCCAGGAAGGACATCTGAAATTCGACAACAAGATGAAACTGGACAGTAACCCTTTCCCTCAGAATATGATCGGGTTCTCGGTTAACATGGTGAATGCTGTTCCATCTGGAGAAAAGGGAAGATTGAAAGTTTTAACCTCAAGGAAGGCAAGACAGGATGGCTCAGTTGATCCCACTCGGCAGATCACAATTGAACAGATTCGCCAGAAAGATCTTCGGTTTCCGAATAGCCGATTTGAAGTAGGAGAATCCTCTAAACCTAGGGTTACTACACGCATTCTCCTCAACAAGTGGCAGCGTCAGCAAGAAAAGGAGCATTTTCAAAGGCGTAAGTATGAGGAGGAGAAAAGAAGACATGAAGAAGAAAGGCACAGGGAAGAACAAGAGGAATTTATCCGAAAACAAGAACGTGCTCATTGGGGATGTGCTTTCTTCAGGCACTGTTGGAACGAAGGCTTAAAGCTTCCCACGTGGGATAATTGTCCCGAATGCAACGATGGATATGTTGAGTATAGGCACAATGATGTCAATCGCCGATCTGTCCATGAAAGAATTGGCAGGATGCATCCTAGTGATGATCGGCGTTTTAATGATCAACCAAGAAAGAGGCATGCTGATTACAGGTGGGTTGATCATGAAGAAGAAGAAGATCATGCTTATGTTTGGCAAGAAGGACAATGGTGTCCACCTGGCTTGAGGAAAAGCCAAAAGAGAAGAGTACAACGTTTGAGGAATCAAGAATTAAAGCAAGCAAGGCCTAAGATGAAATCAATATGGCGTCGAAAGGACAAGCCTGAAGAAGATGGTCATTCGGCTCCTACATGCATGGTATGCTTTTTGCCGAATGAATTTATGGCTCCCACTGATCAAGTTGTGCAGGAGGAAGCGTTGTCAGAGGTAGATGAAGTCGAACAGCTAATGGCACAATTGATGCTCAATAAGCAAGCTGTCTTTGAAAAGCCAATCCAGAATCGACATATGAAGCCATTATATTTGAAAGGATTTGTCAATGGGAAGCCTTTAACCAAGATGTTCGTCGATGGTGGAGCTGCTGTGAATGTGATGCCATATACTACATTTAGGAAGCTTGGCATGGGCCCTGGAGATTTAACACCAACGAGCATAATTCTAAATGATTTTGCTGGAAATCCTTCAGACACCAAAGGCTGTGTTCATGTAGAACTGATGATTGGATCCAAAGTGCTGCTCACAACTTTCTTTGTCATTGAGGGCAAAGGGGCATATAGTTTGCTGCTTGGAAGAGATTGGATTCATGCAAATTGCTGTATCCCATCAACCATGCATCAACAGCTCATTCAGTGGATAGATGATGAGGTGGAGATTGTCCAAGCAGATGATTCAATAAGCGTGGCAAATATGGAACCAGCTTTTTGGGAATATCAAGGCATAGATTGTTTCTCAGGCAAAGACTGGGGAGAAGGTCCTGTTGCACCAGCCAGCAGTGATCAACAGCCGATCGAAGCAGTCGGCTCTCATAGTAATTTTTGATGGAAAATCCAATTGATGGAACTGATGGAAAATTAGGACGTGGATTTGTGTCGGCCGATAAATTGGAAGAAGTGGACATTGGAGATGGTGACAAGCCAAGGCCGACATTTATCAGTGCTAACTTGGATTCGGTTTTCAAAGAAAAGTTGGTGACATTGTTAAAAGAATACAAGGACTGCTTTGCTTGGGATTATTCGGAGATGCCCGGTCTAGACCGTTCTATTGTTGAGCATCGGTTGCCAATCAAACCTGGTTACAGGCCTTACAAGCAACCACCCCGAAAAATCTACAAGGAAGAAGTGTTGGCCGATGTGAAAAAAGAGATTGAAAGATTAATAGATGCAAATTTCATTCGGCCATGTAAATACGCGGATTGGATCTCTAATATCGTTCCTGTCTATAAGAAAAATGGAAAAATGAGGGTTTGCATAGATTTTAGAGATCTAAACAAGGCTACACCCATGGATGGATATCCAATGCCTATTGCTGATTCATTGGTTGATGCTGCTGCTGGATACAAAGTGCTCAGTTTCATGGACGGTAACGCAGGATACAATCAGATTTATATGGCATTGGAAGATATAGTAAAGACAGCTTTCAGATGTCCTGGACACATAGGGTTGTTTGAGTGGGTTGTCATGACCTTTGGATTGAAAAATGCTGGTGCAACTTATCAAAGGGCTATGAATTATATTTTTCATGAGTTGATCGGCAAGATTCATTGATGCCAGAAGAAAACCAGCGAAACGGCGAGGCAGCTGATGAAGAGGAGCGGCAGCGAGAAGGAGCCCTGATGGCTGCTGTTGCTGAGGCGAAGTGCCTTGGCGGGGCAGCGGGTTTACATGATGGGTTGTGTGGAGCACATCAATCGGCCTACCGAATGAAGTGGGTTATTAGAAGAACTGGATATTACTGGCCGACAATGTTGGAAGATTGTTTTGAATATTATAAAGGATGTCAAGACTGTCAGAAATTTGGAAACATCCAAAGAGCTCCAGCATCGGCTTTGAGTCCCATTATCAAGCCATGGCCATTCAGAGGATGGGGAATAGATTTGATTGGCCAAATAAATCCTCCATCAAGCAAGGGGCATAAGTTTGTACTCTTAGCAACAGATTATTTTACCAAGTGGGTTGAGGCGATTCCATTAAGAAAGGTGGCATCAGAAAGCTAATGGTCAGGCAGAGGCTTCTAACAAGATTATGATTAAAATTATACAGAAGAAGATTGATCAGAAGCCGAGAAAGTGGCATTCGGTACTCAGTGAGGCTTTATGGGCTTACCGAATGGCTCCACATGGGGCTACACAGACGTCTCCCTATGAGTTGGTGTATGGGCATCATGCTATCTTGCCATGGGAAATACAATTAGACTCAAGGAGAATAAAGTTGCAAAAGGATTTAAGTTCTAAAGATTATAAAGATTTAATGATGGATGAATTAGAAGATTTGCATATGATTCGTCTCAGGGCTTTGGAGAATATTGAGAAGAACAAAATGCGAGTTGCTAAGTATTACAATAAGAAGGTGAAAGTTAAGCAATTTACAGAAGGTGATTTAGTCTGGAAAGCGATATTGCCGATTGGAACCAAATATGCAACATTCGGCAAGTGGTCTCCAAATTGGGAAGGTCCTTTCGGAGTGGTTAGATGTGTGCCTGGAAATGCTTATATTTTGAAGACATTGTTGGGAGAAGAATTTGCTTCTGTTATGAATGGAAGATATTTAAAGAAGTATTATCCCAGTATTGAGATCAATCGGTGATTGATATGTTGAATTACCAAACAGCCGATATTCGGGAAGCTATCGTCTTTAGAAGGGAGTTAACAGAGACATTGGAGGAAAAGAAAGATGGCCAATACTGAATGTATTGCCCTTAGCGCAAAATATATACATCAATCACGGAGTGATTCCAGCAACTAAACAAAGGACTTCCATTGGTTAGGTCATTTACAAGAAGGAGGGCACAAGATTGCAATGGAGGTTAGTTGATCCACCCAATCCTATGCCTAATCGGGATATCATGATTGAAAGAATCGGCCAGGTCTGTCCCTGCTTCTTTCATGTCCTCCACGGAGTGCTCTACTTCACGCTCCAGGCCCCGCTCGCAAATGTCGAATCTGCTGTAATCAACGCCAGAATGAATCCGCACGGCGTTGAAGGCAAGTGCTGCACCATAACCCATACCGGCCCTGGAGATATCAGGAAGGATCTGGTTGATTTTGTTCACCCGATCCAAAGCCGTCCTGCCTGTAGCATTGGCCGTAAGGGCAAGCCTGGCGACGGCTGCTTCTAGAGTCTGGAGCTGTTTTTCCAGAGCTAAAAGAAAGAGTAAGCGAAAGCAAAAAGGAAAAGCGAGATCAAGAATAAGAAGATACTCACCAGCAGCTCGCTTCCGAGCAATGTCACGTTCTCTGGAAATTCGATCAATCTCTTGATTCTTATCTTCCAGGATAAGTTGAAAGTTGACAACTTGATGAACCAGGTCTTCTGGAAGATCATCATCGACTCTCCTGTGTGAGGGCAAACCAGATAAGAATGATTGCATTATCATAAAATGGAGTAAAGAAGAAGATAACCTCCTCTTAGAGGTGCTAGATGCACCAGGCTCGGAATTTTGCCTGCTGCTCACAGAAGACATTTTCTAGGCTGGATTAGATGATGAATGAGAAGAGGAAAGGGTGTTCTTTGAACTCTAAGATTAAAAAAACAGGGCAGTCTGGAAAACGTTGGCCGAAACGGAGTGGAAAGGCAGTTTAAAAGGGCCATCGAGGAGTGCGTTGAAAGGTGAGTCGGCAGATGAAGCAATTATGACGCGCGCATGTTTCCAAAATACTGAAGATGACAGGTGGACCCGATAAGAAGACGAAAGGGCATTCGGCAAAGTAAGCAAGAGGCTGGTCAGTAATGAAGAATCGGTAAAGTGGTGGTGCCGCTGGACTTCGATCGAGAGAGAACATGATAGATGGAGCTGACTTGCAAAAAGGAAACATGTGATAACAAAGAATGCCGAATGTGCTTGAGGGATTAAAAGCTTACCTGGAGGACAAGATCTTGGTTCGCCATTTGAAGAGTGGAGCTTGAGGGATTCGACGAACTGGGGTTTGAGTTTGGAAACGCACTCTGAGGATTTGGAAACGAAGAACGGGTGTCAAGCAGATTCAGCCTGGAGATGTTGAGGATTCCTGGTCAATTCCGACATAAAGGTATCCTTTATCCCGAAATTGAAGGGGCATGTGTTAACACCAAAAATTAGCACCAGGAAGAGGCTGACATGTGGGCCGGATTTGGTGGAAGGATGCCATTCGGCTAAGAGGCTTTCTCTGAAGCATTCGGCGGAACAAAGAGAAGAGGGAACAGGAAGCCGAGAAACTGAGGGATGAATATTTCAACAAATATAGACCCATGATTCCTCAGATCAAGACCTGGCGAGTTGTGCAGCCAGCAGCACAACCGGTCAGACCGGTTTCAGAAACCGATCAGACCTGTTCTGATCAGCCCACCGCTGCAGAAGCGGTCAGACCGGTTTCTGGAACCGGTCAGACCGGTTTGTCAACAGAGGCAGGGGCCGGAACTACTTCAACCATTGATGCTATTCCACCAATTTCTCCAGTGGTTGAAGATGAAGAGTTAGTTGATTTTGAGCCTTCTCCAGAACGTGACAACATGGAAATTAATGTTGTCTATTTATCTTCTGATTATTATGTCGTGCCGGAGGAGGAAATTTCTCATCTTCAACTTGGGCCTCGAGATGCTGTGTTTCAGAAGCCTAGTGAATCAGAAAATCATCTCAAGGCTTTGTATATGAGAGGGCACATTAACGGGAAGCCAATTTCTCGTATGTTGGTTGATGGTGGAGCCATTGTGAATCTCATGCCATACTCTCTCTATAAGAAGATTGGCGGGAAAGACGAAGAATTGATCAAGACAAACATGACGGTCAGTGGAGTTGGTGGAGGTGATCCCATTGATGCTAAGGGGGTGGCTTCTATGGAGTTGACCGTCGGGAGCAAGACTATTGCTACGGCTTTCTTCGTCTCCGAGGTGCAAGGTAACTTCAGTTTAATCCTTGGTCGAGATTGGATTCATGCAAATAAATGTATTCCATCTACCTTGCATCAATATCTTATTCAGTGGATCGGCGATGAAGTTGAAGTTGTCCATGGTGACAATTCTTCCTTTGTTGCAACGGCCGATTCCGATTCTCTTAGTGCAAATGAGAAGGTCCAATGTTTGTCGGGCATGGATTTGACCGACTATGAGCTGATCAGTTGCACCAAGGATGGTTTTGTTCCTGCTACATTAAAGCCGATGGAAAATCGGTTGAATTACTTATTGTAATTAATGGAGCAGAAGAATCAACAGAGACAAACCGGTCAGACCGCTTCTGGAAACCGGTCAGACCGGTTTGGGTCTGAACAGCGCCGATCGAGTCAAACCGGTCAGACCGCTTCTGGGAACCGGTCAGACCGGTTTGCGTCTGGACAGTGGCTTCAAGACCGAATTGATCATCATCGAGCTCATTCGGCCGGCATGTTCGAAGCTATTGAAGATCTTGGTGATATGGACAAATTGGGTCAGGGTTTTACATCAGCTGATCCTTTAGAAAAAATAGATATTGGTGATGGTACTATTCCTAGGCCAACTTTTGTAAACAAAAATTTATCGGCTGAGTTTAAAGCCGAATTAATAAATTTGTTGAAGGAGTATGTCGATTGTTTTGCTTGGGAGTACCGTGAGATGCCTGGTTTAAGTCGTGACTTAGTTGAGCATCGTTTACCAATAAAAGCCGGTTTTAGACCTTTTAAACAATCGGCTAGACGTTTTAATCCCGCTATTTATGACCGAATAAAAGAAGAGATTAATCGTTTATTAGATGCTGGTTTTATTCGGACTTGTCGTTATGCGGAGTGGATTTCTAATATTGTTCCCGTTGAAAAGAAAGATTCGGGAAAACTTAGAGTTTGCATTGATTTTAGAGATCTTAATAAAGCCACTCCCAAAGATTCGTATCCTATGCCTATAGCCGATGTCTTAATCAATGAAGCTTCTGGACATCGTGTTGTTAGTTTTCTTGATGGTAATGCCGGATATAATCAAATTTTCATGGCCGAAGAGGATATGCACAAAACGGCCTTTCAATGTCCGGGATTTATTGGTTTATTTGAGTGGGTGGTTATGACCTTTGGATTAAAGAATGCCGGTGCAACTTATCAAAGGGCTATGAATTTAATCTTTCATGATTTACTTGGTGTTATTGTGGAAGTGTATATTGATGATATTGTAGTTAAATCGGATGGCTTGGATTCTCATTTAGCCGATTTGAGACTTGCTCTTGAAAGGATGCGACGGTATGGATTGAAGATGAATCCACTCAAATGTGCTTTTGGTGTTTCGGCTGGAAAGTTTCTTGGGTTTGTTATTCATGAGAACGGCATAGAAGTTGATCCCAAGAGAATTGAATCTATGAAGAAAGTCGAAGCTCCTACTTGCAAGAAGGACTTGCAAAAGTTTCTAGGCAAGGTAAATTTCTTGAGAAGATTTATAATTAACTTGTCTGGAAAGGTTGATGCTTTTACTCCTTTACTTCGGCTAAAGAATGAAGCCGATTTTACTTGGGGGGCAAAACAGCAAGAAGCTTTTGATAAAATCAAAGAGTACTTGTCTTCACCACCGGTGCTTAGGGCGCCTAAGCGAGGAGTTCCATTCAGACTTTATGTGGCGGCTGAAGATAGAACTATTGGAGCTGTTTTGACTCAAGAAATCGGCGATAAGGAGTATGTGATTGCTTATGTAAGCCGACGGCTCATTGATGCAGAAACAAGGTATACTTTTATTGAGAAATTATGTTTATCCTTGTATCATGCTTGTACTCAATTGCGGCATTATCTACTATCTAGTACTTGCATCGTGTTGTGTCAAACCGATGTGATTAAACATATGTTGCAAAAGCCGATATCTAGTGGAAGAGTCGGCAAGTGGGCTTATGCTTTGGTTGAGTATGATTTGACTTGTGAACCTTTGAAATCAATGAGAGGTCAAATTGTAGCCGATTTTATTGTTGAACATCGGATTAATGATACTTGTGAAATCGACGTCGTCTATGTTACTTGTACACCATGGAAGCTATACTTTGATGGGTCGGTTTGCAATGATGGGCAAGGAATTGGTGCTGTTTTGATCTCTCCAAGTGGTGCTGTTTTTGAGTTTTCAAACCGATTGGAAGAAAAGCGAACCAATAATCAAGTTGAATATGAAGCTCTTTTATTTGGCTTGGAATTTTTGCAAGACATGAGAGTAAAACATGTTGAAGCTTTTGGTGATTCGCTCCTAGTGATACATCAAGTATGATTCTGGGAAACGGTCAGACCGGTTTGCGTCTGGACAGTGGCTTCAAGACCGAATTGATCATCATCGAGCTCATTCGGCCGGTATGCCACTGTCCAGACGAAAACCGGTCTGACTGGTTCCCAGAAGCGGTCTGACCGGTTTGGCCCGATCGGCACTGTTCAGACCCAAACCGGTCTGACCGGTTTCCAGAAGCGGTCTGACCGGATTGCGTCACTGTAGCGTTTCGTTTGTATGTGTAA
>OAMR01000625.1:611828-623004 GCA_900205405.1 Echinochloa crus-galli | reverse complement strand
CTTTAGCCTGCATGATTAAGGGGAACCGGGTAAGCAGAGTAGTGGGGCAAGCAAGGGCGTCATGGACAAGCAAGGTAGATATATGTCATGTTAATATCTATTATTATCTTATCTGAACATGAGGAGAACAATAACTATATGTATTCTTATCCATAAGTATCCATTCGTATCCAAACTATTCCACCCCTAGCGGCAAGCTCCCCAGTTCCTCCAACCCTTACTCTCTTATCCTCTTGCGGCTCCTTCCTCTCGAAGGCTCCCCTTCTCCGTCCGCTCCAGCCCCCTCCCTCCCGGCTCCGGCGAGCTGGCCTCGCCGCAGCAGGTAGGGAGAGGGGCCCCCGGCCGCTCCTCGTAGTTGTACAGCTCTTAGTAGTATCGCTCTTTGTAGTATCACTCTTTGTAGTATCCGTCTGTATGGCGTCTTCCTTGGAGCTCGTCGCCGTTCTGGCTGTGGTTGCCCCGGTTCTCCTCGGCCGCCTCGCCGTCGTCGTCAAATCCTCTGAGGTCAGTCTAAGTAAAGTCGCTCTCCTTCCCTCCCTGGCGGATCTCGTCTCCGCTTTCTTCTTCTCGCCCCTCCTGCTCCTCCCCCTTCTTCTCTGTCAGATCTGCGCCGCTCCTCTCCTCTCCGCCCCTCCCCTTCCTCCGATCCGCTCCGCCCGCTTTCCACTTGCAGCAACCTACAACCTGTCTCTTATACACATCTAGATGTGTATAAGAGACAGGGTCCGGGCAAGAAACGCAATATGGACACGAAGATTCGTCGTTTATGTTTAGAAACAAGTATTGTAGTCGTGTCCGGCTAGGAGTTGTATCAAGACCTGGGTATAAATACAAACCCATGGCAATTGTAAAAAAGGACGATCGATCGAATCAATCAACACAACAAACCGGCCATGCGCCACCTATCGGACAATCAATCGAATCAACGGTATAAATACAAACCCATGGCAATTGTAATAGACATCATCATCGAATCAATCAACACAACAAACCGTTCATGCGCCACCTATCGAGTCCCTAGTCGAGTCGTCGAGTCCTTCGAGAGGAGCCATCGATCCGTCGACCTCCGTAAGTACCGGCAGCTCCTGATGACGCGCTGGCCTCGGCAGCCGCACACCTCCATGATCTCCTTGAAGCTGTCGCCGCCTGCTGCTTTAATACTTTTAATACTTAATTGAAAGAAGATTAAAGTATTAAATGCATAAACATTTAATACTTTAATCTTCTTTCAATTATATAGATGTCTGATTTGACGGCCTTAGAAACCATGACGGAGTATGAGAACCAAAAGAAAATGCTGGAGAGTCTTCGGTCTCGTCTGGAAGAAGCCGAGCAGCAAATTCTGGATGGAGAGAAATTACGAAAAAAATTACATAACACAATACTGGTAAGTAATTTTGCCCTGAACTTACAAAGTCCTGTATGTATGTATACTTTTATATATGTTATGGCAGGTGGGGTAGCTTGGCTCAAGTTTTCAACATCATTTATATTTAGTTGATTAGTTAATTGTTAGGAGTGTTTTGATTTATCAGGTTGGTAACACGGGCACTGTTCATGTGGTACTGTTACGAGTGAATAGTGCCATGGATAAGACCAGTTGGTTTGTTAGCAGGTCATTATAGATAATGTTGTTAGGGAGATAAGGCTATATAAGCACAACCTCACCATCATTTGTAGGCAAGCAAGAGAAGTTCATCCTCCAAGGGAGGGTGAGCAGCTCAATCCGCCAATTGCCATTGAATAAACTCAGATTTCGCTGTCCCGACAATATATATCTGTGTGTATTTATATTATGTACCTTTTTGTGGATTTAAGTTGTGGTCTCAAGAAGGTTCCTCTGTTAGGTCATGAGCCATGCGGTGGGCTAAGATCTAGTATGGACCAAGTTATCGGCTCTGTTAGATTTCGGCAAGATCTAACAGATTCATTAAGTTACCCCGTGTTGCTTCGTTTTTACTCTGTGCTTAATTCATGCAACACACCTTTGCCCAATCTAGACTGGTCGGGTTCGGTTCTAGACCGCAAAACGATGAAAGAACCGCGGCGTCCATATAGCCGAATCCGAAACAGTCTAGGTTGCCACGTGTCGCGGGTTCGAGCTTGTCGGTATCGTGTAGATCTTGACAGAACCGGGTATCATGCGGTAGATGCAGGTTTTTGGGTCGTCTTAGAGCTAATCATCCGGTGGATTAGAATTCGATTCGATCTGATAGGTTTACCTTTACCGATTAGGCTTGTTCCTTCGCCATGGACCCCGATTCGGCTAAATAGCCGCATTCGGTAGTGCTCTCACGAGTGAACGTGTGTTCGTGGGTTTGCATTGGGCAATGAATGCTTTTAGCCTTTCACGATTAGATTGTATCATGCGGTGGATTGATCTAATCTGATTAGTGGTGTGGTCTCAAACAAGTCGTATCATGCGGTGGATTAACTTGTTTGTTATCATGCTTGACGGGTGCTGCTTTCGGCCTATGCATTCTTGTTTCAATGTAAATTCGCGACTGTGTTGTGGGTTCGTATTTAAACATTGAATGCTTTTAGCTTTTCATGGTTAGATTGTATCATGCGGTGGATTGATCTAATCTGATTAGTGGTGTGGTCTCAAACAAGTCGTATCATGCGGTGGATTAACTTGTTTGTTATCATGCTTGACGGGTGCTGCTTTCGGCCTATGCATTCTTGTTTCAATGTAAATTCGCGACTGTGTTGTGGGTTCGTATTTAAACATTGAATGCTTTTAGCTTTTCATGGTTAGATTGTATCATGCGGTGGATTGATCTAATCTGATTAGTGGTGTGGTTTCAAACAAGTCGTATCATGCGGTGGATTAACTTGTTTGTTATCATGCTTGACGGGTGCTGCTTTCGGCCTATGCATTCTTTGTTTACTGCGAATTTTATGATCATGTTCACCCTTTTATCATGCCTGTCTTCGTTAATCGGTCAAGGATATACCTGTTTTTTCTTTGTTTATTTAAAGACCGATCTTACGTCATGCTGATGCTGTGCGTTCGGCAGTGTGATTCTTACATGCTTTTCACCGGTTGCCGAATGATGCCCCGAGATATGACAGATAGCTTTGTCCGTAGCTATATGTCTTTCAAGATTGTTGTCTCTTTGTTAGTTTTCAGGCAAACTGACTGGCACGCCTCCGGAATTCGAAAGCCAGGGCCACGTGTAAAGCCAGCTGATTCGGCTTGCTGTGTGCTTGGCGCGAGCTGCAGATTTTGCGTCAACATATATTAATACAATAGTATTAAAAAAAGCCAACACGTTAATTCAAAAAAGAGAAGAATATAGAAATCTAACAGTCTTGAGAGTAATTCATAAAAATCCACTCTTTATTTATTTTGTCTAAATTAACCTAAAGAGTCCATTACAAACACGATTTCAGATATTAGGCAGCAATAAAAAAGAATAATATGTATGTCAGAGATACATACAACTCATTGTTTACTTTTTATCCCATCTCGACCTCGAAATTCTACTGGTTCTATTTATGCTTACACTTCACACAAGACGAACAGTACCTAGTCAATCAGACAATGGATCTATCGGAGCTAATAATATAAAACAGGGAGTCTAGCCAGCTTATAAATCGAGGATGGGACAAAGGCGCGCGCGCGTAGAGATATGATCGATCGAGTGGGAGATGAACGATCGAGGCGTGTCACGCATGCATATAAATTAAATATCCTATCCTACTGGTCTTTGACGATGAGCTTTGCCTTGGCGTCCCCTTCCTGGATCTGGTACATGTCGCCGAGGCCCATGTGCGCCATGAGGAACCAGACGAGGGTGATGAGCTCGCCGCCGCGGCTGAGCTGCCGGACGTGCGTGCTGCCCCGGCATTTCCCCGCCGCGTAGGTCAGCATCTCCCCCCACACCCCGGCGATCACCTCCCACATGAGCTGCTCGTCTTCCAGCTCCCGCAGCGCCTTGGCCAGGATGACGGCGTCGAACAGCACCGACTTGCTCCGGTCGCCCTTCACCGTCGACGGCTTCTGCGACGTGTTCACCTTGAGCAGCATTATCCGGGCGTCCTTGTGGTCCCGGACCCAGGCGTCCATGGAGGCGAAGAAGCGCCGCGCCTCGGCGCACGTGTCCCGGTACCGGAGCAGCCCGATGCCCGCCGTCGTCGACAGCATGTCCGGCTGCTTGATGAGCAGGTACAGCATGTACTCCGACAGGGTCTCGGCGATGGCCTGCCTCCGTGAGGTGTCCTCCGCCGGCGCCCCGTCCTTGTCCCTGAGGAAGCAGAGGTCGGTGGCGATGTGCCACAGAAGCAGGGACTCATCGAAGTCCTTACTGCCCACGCTGTCGACGATGAGGTCGAACTTATCATTATTGATGCTGCTGGCCTCGCCGTCGACGGCGTTCTTGTTCTTAACGAGCGCCTTCTTGATACCCTCCTCGAGGCTCCTGATGACGCGCTGGCCTCGGCAGCCGCACACCTCCATGATCTCCTTGAAGCTGTCGCCGCCTGCTGCTTTCTTCTCGCTGCCTGCTTTCTCTTTCTCCTGGAGGTCGAGGGCGGCCTTCTTGAGACCTTTGAAGATGAAGTCGAGGAGGTCGGGGATGAGTGGCACGCGGCGGATGAAGAAGAAATCGTCGACGACCTCTTCGAAGCCGAGCCTGTCGGCGACCTTGAGCCAGCGCCCGCCTCGCCTGCTGCTCTTGTGCTCCGGCTTGCCGAGGCAGTAGCCGATGAGGTTCAGCTGCGACGTCTTGCCGGACCAGCGCCGCGCCCGCCGGAGCCGCTTCGCGGTCCTAGTCAGCCACCTCAGCCGCTCGCACTTGTTCTCCTCCAGGAACACCGTCACGCGGTTGGAGAATAGGAGCATGAGCAGCGCCGCCGCGTCGAGCGCCAGCCCGCCGAGGAGCAGCGCGTAGGTGATGCCGACGTCGACGGGCCTGATCCGGTGGCGGGGCTTGTCGAGGAGGAAGAAGATGACGAGCGCGGAGAGGAGGCAGCCGGAGCACACGGCGCGCAGCGCCCACCCCGTCTTCCTGAGCGCGACGGGCGCCTTGGTGTACACCATGTCGTAGATGAAGTTGAGCTCGACCTCGATGACCTCGAACGCCTCGCCGGGATTCATGCCCTCGCGGTGGAGGAAGAAGGCCTGGCTGAGGCGGCGCTCCTTGAAGCTGAGGATGAGGTTGACGAAGAGGCGGCGGAAGATCTGGTAGAACTCGTACGCGCGCGCCTCCACGCTCTTGTCGACCTTGAGCACCAGCCGCTCGGTCTCTTTATCCTCCATCTCCTTGTGCGCCTTGCTGGCCTCGCCGTCGGCGATGGTGATCTCGACGGCCAGCCCGGCCTTCTCCTTGGAGTCGAACTCCGTCATGAGCTTGGCGTAGTTGGGCCCGGGCTCCGGCGGGTCCAGGATCTTGCTGCGGAAGCCGTCGACGCTGCCGGAGTAGAGCGAGTAGGTGCGCTCGCCGTACTTGATGACGCCGGCGACGAACATGAGCGCGGTGGCGTGGACCAGCGGGTTGCCGCGCAGCGAGCAGAAGAAGATGACGGAGGCGGAGAAGAGCTCGAAGAGGAGGCCGATGAGGTGCCGGAGCCACAGCTCGTTGTCCTCGAGGGAGTAGGCGGTGATGGTGTCGGGCCCGCCGAGGTGGAGCAGCAGGAACGGCGTCCAGAACGCGAAGATGATGGGGCTGCTGCTGCCGCCGCTGGTGGCGTCGTCGTTGTTGTTGTTGCTGCCGGCGGTGGCGCCTCCGCCGCCGCCGCGCTTGAGGCCGAAGCTGGAGGACGACGATGAGCCGCCGCCGCCGCCGCCGATGTTGCCTATGTTGTTGAGGAGGAGGCCGAGGGCGAGGTCGGCGACCCAGTCGGCGAGGAGGTAGCAGGACCAGACGGTGAAGCGGGGCACGGGGTGGGAGGAGCGCTTGCGGGCGGGGCCCACGAAGATGAGCAGGATCTGCAGGAGGAGGCTCGCCTGCACCGCCACGCGGATCTCCCAGTCGCTGTCCTGCTGCGGCACCGGAGGGTTGAAACCCATCTTCTTCACCTGCATATATGCATGCATGCATCGTCATTTCTTATTCATACTTTATTTTCGATGGTACGTATAGATATGTGCCCTTAAAATATGCATGTCTACTTAATTGTCTATGGCCAATGAGATCGATCGAGTTGTAAATCTGATAGATAACAAAACACACGAGAACGAACGAACGAACGAAATATATAATGAAGCTGCTTGCATTGCACCTGTACGTTGATTAATAATTTGTTCCGGCCCCGGCCTGCTTGACGCCTCCTCTAGCTCTATGAAACAGGAATCCGGCCTAGATGATAGAAGAAGATGTAATGCGCCGGTGGTCTGGCCTCTCTATAATATTATATTCTGGCTGTGTTGGTGCTGCTGTGACTGCCCAATGCAAGTGATCGACAGAGTCCTACATACTCCAGCCCATGGGGAAAAAAAGTTAAAAGAGGAAATAAAGTGAAAGTAGCTAGTTCCACATGGGCAGACAAAAGGAATAATAATATTACTAGATCGGTACGGTGTGCATCACAATTCACAAGGTATGCATGCACAAGAAAAAAAAATACTAGCAGGGGAAAAATGGGTGAAATTACTAGCTCGTTGCATGCATATAAGTGTTCGCATCAAATTTATATTAAGATAATGATGCATACATAGCTGCTTCCTCAACAAAAGTCTTTCTTATTTTTCGCGAGAGGAGTCTAGTTTTAAAATAAATGGGCCTGAATTTAGTGCGTACAGTACCTTTTCACTCACCCTAGCCGGCCATGGGAGCATATCGAGCAGCATACGCCTTTATATCTTTCAGGAATTTGAAGCTATTGGACAATACGAAGCATCAGAGTAAAGAACGACTTGCGACGAGGGCAAGGCATATTATAAATTATGATCCAGCCACGACGCCTTCCCTTTATTATTTGCTCTTTTTTTCCTTTTACGTTTGCCTGATTGTTTATCTTTGTGGACCGTGCTGCGGACGCTGCCACCTTTTACACGCTTGGAT
This sequence comes from Echinochloa crus-galli, assembly GCA_900205405.1. Taxonomy (NCBI): domain Eukaryota; kingdom Viridiplantae; phylum Streptophyta; class Magnoliopsida; order Poales; family Poaceae; genus Echinochloa; species Echinochloa crus-galli. Next base: position 615,997 of record OAMR01000625.1, on the reverse strand, counting down.
TGCATCACGGCACATGCATGGAGATGGAGCAATCTCTTTCCTACAAACTGGCATTGCTGCCAAGTCAGGTCAGTCACCTCAAGGCAAACATATATAAGAAGATAATAACATCGAAAATGAACAAATCAAACAAGAAAATTTCAAGCAATTGAAATGGGCAAATAAAGTTTTTTCCACACAGGGGCAAAAAAAAATAGTTTATACTTTATATATAATAAAAATGGTTGCTGTAATAATGGTTGGAAAGACTATTTCCTTTTTCAAAACCGAACCAAAAACAAAAAAAAAGAGAGAGAGAAGAAAATAACAATTCGAATTTTGATCATTATTTTTGGCGATGCATCTGGCCTGAAGACCAACATTGACAAGTGCTCGATCACTCCGATATATGGCTACGAGGAGACACTGCTGGAATTTCAGAACATAATCCCCTGCCAAGTGTTGGAGTTCCCGATCGCCTACCTGGGAGTGCCACTGTCCAATTCGAAGGTGCAAAAATCTCAATTCTTACCACTGATTCAGAAAGTGGCTGGACGATTGCCAGCTTGGCAGGGGCCGCTGATGAATAAGAGTGGCCGCTTAACCTTGATCAAATCCACGTTGTCAGCAATGCCAGTTTATCTGATCATGGCTGACAAGTTGCCACCATGGGTGATCAAGGAATTGGATAGCATCAGAAGAAACTTCCTATGGACCGGCACTGACAAGGCGGTGCGCGGGAAGAACATGGTGGCTTGGCCTACTGTTTGTCGTCCGACAATATTACGGTGGCCTGGGGGGTTATGGACTTCAAACTTGCTGGTATCGCCCTGAGAGCAAGATGGTTACGGCTACAGCTCTCCTGCGTATTTGAGGAAAAAAAAATAACAATTCGAAGTTTCCAACGATCTGCTACCGGATCAACTTGAACAGGCTTGCCGAAATGGGGTGAGCCCAATCCGTTTCCCCACCACCACCCGGCGCGGCCCAGCCCAACTTGGAGGAGCGCCCCGCGCCTTGGGGTCCCCACACGCCTCGCCGAAATCCGAACGATTTCAAATCTCCCTCTCTCTCTCTCTCTCCCCCATTCCGCTGCTTTCCCTTTCTTCCCCATTTCCCTTCCCCAAATCGACCCAATCCCCCGCTCCTCCTCAAACCCTAGATCGATCGCCATGTCCGCGCGCGGGGCGCGCCCAGGGATGCTGCGCCACAAGGAGAACAACCCGGCGGACGCGCAGGCCGGCAAGCGCCAGCGCACCGCCGCCGGGGCCGGGAGGCAGCCGCTCTCCGCGGCCGCGCCGCCGCCACCGGAGGAGGAGCCCGTAGTCTTCGCCGGTAGGGACGACGTCGAGGCCCTCCTCAACGAGAAGATGAAGGGAAAGAACAAGATGGACTACAAGGTGACTGACAATCCATCCACATTCTTATTTATAGTCTCTCTCGTCTTGTTCTCCCATTCCTGGAACGTTGTTCTTCGGTTAGCCGACTCTAGTTGATTCAAACTTAAGAACCAGCCTACGTCGTGTCAAAAAATAGCTCCTGTGCCTGCGCTGATGCGCACACACTTGGTTTCAGACTACTCTAGTTCAGCTACGAATGGTATGTGTCTACTTGCTGTACATTTGTTTCACAGCTATCGCTTACTACTCACTGTTAATCACATGTAGCCTACCGCCTCTACATGCCCTTGGCTCATTGTACTAGTAACTTGTCAGCTCTCACCTGGTGTGCTCAACTGTGACTTGCTTTGTGTGTCGATAGCATTTCTGGATTACTGAAACTTGCAGAAAAATGAACTAGTAACTTCCTTCAGGCCATTTTACTACTTGATTGCAGAGCAAACCATCTTTTTGAATTAAATAAAGGCTTTCACCAGTACAAAACAGAGATTTTCAAACACCAAAACAGAGAATTCTATGGCTGCTTATCCTTTGATAATCTGATTCGTGTATGCTGATGCCATGTTTCTTCCCCTTTGCTCCCCCAATCGTCTGTGCAGGGTAAGAGTGAGCAAATGATGGAGTATATCAAGAAGCTACGGGCCTGTATCAAATGGCTGCTTGAGAGAGAAGATGCAAATCTCACTGAAATAGGGAACATCAGTGCCCGGCTTGACGCTCAAGGGAAGCAACACTCTGAGACAGGTACCGATGTTTTGAATCTGATGCATCATGGATAGTCTTTTTTTTTATATGTATGTTCTACTGACTTTTTTTTTGCATCATCTAGTGGCTGAGTTGAAGAATGCGATTGCCAAAGCAGGATCAATAAATGAGGAGCTTCAGAAACAATACACGTCTCTACAGAATGCTCTGAAGAAGGTGGAAGTTGAGAAAACGGTGAGTGCCTTGTGATTATAGCTTATTGTTATCTTATTACTACTATCGTGAGATTCTGTACTTAGAGCTTTATGAGCTTTATTTTATTAAAATTCAGGATGCTCTAAAGGCTCTAGAAGTTGAAAAGGAGGTAAGGGCTTCCGTTGAATTTTCACGGAATGAGCTTTCGGAAGATCTCAGAAGAATCAAGCTGGAGGAAAAGCGCCTTAACGACCAGGTAGAAGCTATAATTTTTTTAATGCATTGTACCATAAATATACTCATTTTGAAACATTCTTGTGCATTTCTCATTTTCTATTTTTGTGCTTTAGATTAAGATGCTTCAGGACACAAACAAGAGGCTTCAAGAATACAACACAAGTTTGCAGCAGTATAATAGCAATCTCCAAGCTGATGCCACAAAGAATGCTGAAACAATAGCGAAGCTGCAAAAGGAGAAGAATACGATGGTGGAGACAATGAACGGTCTGAAGGATCATGCTAACTCAGTAAAAATGCAGCTAGACTTGGCCAAGGTAAGATCTTAGTTACTTCCTGCTAGTATGCCCTTTCCTTTTCCATATCTTTTTATGGATTGTATAGATAATGATCCTAATGTCTTTATAATGTCATAATATTGTGTCCTTGCAGTCTTTGCAAAATGAAGCTGCAAAACAAAAGAATGATTTGTTGAATGAGGTTGAAGGTCTTCGAACGGAGCTTCAACATGTACGGGAGGACCGTGAGAATAAATCTGCTGAAGTAGATTCATTGATTGCTGAGATAGGAACATACAGAGAGATGACAGGAAAAACCGCCATGGAGTTGGACAGCGCCATGACAAGAACATCGGCACTAGAGGTATAAGTCTATCCAGATCCTTTGATTCCTGTCTAGATTGACAAAATTGGCTAATATGTTCTTAACGAAATAGGAAACCTGTTCATCTCAAAGAGAGACGATAAAAACATTGGAATTTAAGCTTGCAGCTGCCAGTGAAAAGCTAAAGGTGTGTACAGTTCTAACTCCATCTGGTGTGCTAATGTTGTGCTACATTTAAGCAATTACATGATTATCTCTATGTTTTTTAATGTATTCAGTGATTGCATTGAGTATGGAAAAATGCATAAACATTTAATACTTTAATCTTCTTTCAATTATATAGATGTCTGATTTGACGGCCTTAGAAACCATGACGGAGTATGAGAACCAAAAGAAAATGCTGGAGAGTCTTCGGTCTCGTCTGGAAGAAGCCGAGCAGCAAATTCTGGATGGAGAGAAATTACGAAAAAAATTACATAACACAATACTGGTAAGTAATTTTGCCCTGAACTTACAAAGTCCTGTATGTATGTATACTTTTATATATGTTATGGCAGGTGGGGTAGCTTGGCTCAAGTTTTCAACATCATTTATATTTAGTTGATTAGTTAATTGTTAGGAGTGTTTTGATTTATCAGGTTGGTAACACGGGCACTGTTCATGTGGTACTGTTACGAGTGAATAGTGCCATGGATAAGACCAGTTGGTTTGTTAGCAGGTCATTATAGATAATGTTGTTAGGGAGATAAGGCTATATAAGCACAACCTCACCATCATTTGTAGGCAAGCAAGAGAAGTTCATCCTCCAAGGGAGGGTGAGCAGCTCAATCCGCCAATTGCCATTGAATAAACTCAGATTTCGCTGTCCCGACAATATATATCTGTGTGTATTTATATTATGTACCTTTTTTTACAAATATTTCTTTGCAGGAGCTGAAGGGAAATATCAGGGTATTCTGTAGAGTAAGACCTTTGCTACCAAATGAATCTGGAGCTGTCTCATATCCAAAGAGTGGGGAAAATATAGGTCGTGGCATTGAGTTGATGCAT
>OAMR01000625.1:595923-611357 GCA_900205405.1 Echinochloa crus-galli | reverse complement strand
CACGGTTGTTGATGTAACAAGTATCAGTGAAGTTTCTTCTCTCCTTAGGCGGGCTGCTCAGAGCAGGTAACAAATTTCTTTCAGATTTTCACCATACATATTTTCTTATAAGAAAATGGCAAAAAGAAAGCACTCATGAATGTTTTTTAATTTATTCAGTTGTCATGATTTTTGTCAACTCATGTAATATATAATGCAACTAGTAGAATAAAGAAGTCAATACACTGTATTCTGTTAACTGTCATTAGAATAGTCATAGGGTCATTTCTTTGTCTTCAGAGTTCAGGCCTGTAATTTGTTTCTTCGTTTTTTGTTTTCAGATCAGTTGGGAGAACACATATGAATGAGGAATCATCTAGAAGTCACTGTGTTTTCACTCTTCGAATTTTTGGTGTAAATGAGGTGTGTTTTGGCCTTCTCCAAATTTTGATTGTGCACTGCCTTTTTCCACTACAACTGATTAATTTTTTTTCAGGGAACGGATCAACAAGTTCAAGGAGTGCTCAATCTAATAGATCTAGCAGGCAGCGAGCGCCTCAACAAAAGTGGTGCCACTGGTGATAGGCTGAAAGAGACTCAGGTAATCTGTTGCCCAGTCCCTTAGCATTCTTTGCGTTTGAAGTTATATTTTGTAACAATGCATAATCATTTCTTTGGTCCGACTTAGGCTATCAATAAAAGCTTGTCATGTTTAAGCGATGTGATTTTCTCAATTGCCAAAAAAGATGAACACATTCCATTTAGGAACTCCAAGTTAACGTATCTGCTCCAGGTAATTTCCCAGTTCTCACAAACTTGCAGTCTTGTTCTCATGCATAGAATAGTTCCTGTTGTGATGCCTAGCATAGGTAGGTATAATTTTGAGGTATCAACTGACTTTTTTTTCCCACTCCAACACAGCCATGCCTTGGAGGGGATTCGAAGACGCTGATGTTTGTGAACTTGTCTCCGGAAGTGTCTTCCACAGGAGAGTCCGATTGCATTTCATGTTATTTACAGCTCAAACATATTCATTTGCTTTTGATAAAGTATTTGATCATTCGGCATCCCAAGAGCATGTGTTTATTGAAATATCCCAACTTGTGCAAAGTGCGCTAGACGGCTACAAGGTACAGTCTTTTGATGACTATAAATGAGATTACCTTTATTGACTCTTGAAACAGTGTTTTATTTAAATAGCTTCTAGTTTTCTTGGAATGGCACTGAGAAATGACAAATCATGTAGGTGTGCATATTTGCCTATGGGCAAACCGGTTCTGGTAAAACATATACAATGATGGGTAATCCAGAGTTAGATGATCATAAAGGAATGATACCAAGATCTCTGGAACAAATTTTCCAAGCTAGTCAGGCTCTTAACTCACAGGGTTGGAAATATTTTGAACTGATTGCATTTCATGTTATTTACAGCTCAAACATATTCATTTGCTTTTGATAAAGTATTTGATCATTCGGCATCCCAAGAGCATGTGTTTATTGAAATATCCCAACTTGTGCAAAGTGCGCTAGACGGCTACAAGGTACAGTCTTTTGATGACTATAAATGAGATTACCTTTATTGACTCTTGAAACAGTGTTTTATTTAAATAGCTTCTAGTTTTCTTGGAATGGCACTGAGAAATGACAAATCATGTAGGTGTGCATATTTGCCTATGGGCAAACCGGTTCTGGTAAAACATATACAATGATGGGTAATCCAGAGTTAGATGATCATAAAGGAATGATACCAAGATCTCTGGAACAAATTTTCCAAGCTAGTCAGGCTCTTAACTCACAGGGTTGGAAATATTTTGAACTGATTGCATTTCATGTTATTTACAGCTCAAACATATTCATTTGCTTTTGATAAAGTATTTGATCATTCGGCATCCCAAGAGCATGTGTTTATTGAAATATCCCAACTTGTGCAAAGTGCGCTAGACGGCTACAAGGTACAGTCTTTTGATGACTATAAATGAGATTACCTTTATTGACTCTTGAAACAGTGTTTTATTTAAATAGCTTCTAGTTTTCTTGGAATGGCACTGAGAAATGACAAATCATGTAGGTGTGCATATTTGCCTATGGGCAAACCGGTTCTGGTAAAACATATACAATGATGGGTAATCCAGAGTTAGATGATCATAAAGGAATGATACCAAGATCTCTGGAACAAATTTTCCAAGCTAGTCAGGCTCTTAACTCACAGGGTTGGAAATATTTTGAACTGATTGCATTTCATGTTATTTACAGCTCAAACATATTCATTTGCTTTTGATAAAGTATTTGATCATTCGGCATCCCAAGAGCATGTGTTTATTGAAATATCCCAACTTGTGCAAAGTGCGCTAGACGGCTACAAGGTACAGTCTTTTGATGACTATAAATGAGATTACCTTTATTGACTCTTGAAACAGTGTTTTATTTAAATAGCTTCTAGTTTTCTTGGAATGGCACTGAGAAATGACAAATCATGTAGGTGTGCATATTTGCCTATGGGCAAACCGGTTCTGGTAAAACATATACAATGATGGGTAATCCAGAGTTAGATGATCATAAAGGAATGATACCAAGATCTCTGGAACAAATTTTCCAAGCTAGTCAGGCTCTTAACTCACAGGGTTGGAAATATAAGATGCAGGTGCGTCCTTGCTAATTTATTAATTTAATTTATCTAACCGTTGGACCAAGATTTTTGTAACTGCCGTTATGATGTTCATTAAAATTTTAGGCCTCGATGTTGGAGATCTATAATGAGACTATACGGGACTTGCTTGCTGCGAATCGCATGACTGCTCAAGATGGTGGTTCTTCGAAGTACACTATCAAGCATGACGCCAATGGTAACACTCACGTGTCGGACCTCACGGTTGTTGATGTAACAAGTACCAGTGAAGTTTCTTCTCTCCTTAGGCGGGCTGCTCAGAGCAGGTAACAATATTTTGTAATAATGCATAGTCATGTCTTTGGTCTGACTTAGGCTATCAATAAAAGCTTGTCATGCTTAAGCGATGTGATTTTCTCAATCGCCAAAAAAGAGGAACACGTTCCATTTAGGAATTCAAAGTTAACGTATCTGCTCCAGGTAATTTCCCAGTTCTCACAAGCTTGCACTCTTGTTCTGATGCATAGAATAGTTCCTGTTGTGATGCCTAGCATAGGTAGGTATAATTTTGAGGTATCAACTGACTTTTTTTTCCCACTCCAACACAGCCATGCCTTGGAGGGGATTCGAAGACGCTGATGTTTGTGAACTTGTCTCCGGAAGTGTCTTCCACAGGAGAGTCCATTTGCTCGCTGCGGTTTGCGGCAAGGGTAAACTCTTGTGAGATTGGGATCCCTCGGCGGCAAACCCAGATGCGGAGCTCACAATGATGATAGGCGAAGTGGATAGGCCATAGGCAGTGTATGTTGATGTTGTTTGTGTTGATTTGGCGATGCAATTGATCATTTGCAACCTGTGATTGAAGTTGGTGTGAGTTGACGGGGTGCCTTTGAGTTGTGGTTTGCTGATTGTGCTGACGGCTGGCCTATTTAATCGTAGTATCTCATTTGTACAAAACTACATACTGCTTGTATGTTCATGATCGGTAGATTACTTTCTAATTCTTGGTCTTATTTGCCTCTGTGGTGCTTGTGTAAACCACTGAACGATATAAATGATTGTATTTCCTGGTTTGTGAATTTATTCTGATGACATATAGTACTAGGACTCTTTACATTGTGAATGAAGTGAACTGAACCGGGGACGGGGAGCAGCAGCAGCTGCCTGCGATCTAGGCCATCTTTGCCATGAGCTCCTGGAGGATGACCTTTGTCTCTGCGTAGCGGTCGGTTATCTTGGGGTCGTCCTTGGCGGTGAGAGCCTGCTGCAGGTTCTCGAAGCTGTCGAATAGGCGGTTGGCGAGGTCGACGAAAGGGGCCTTGTCGTCGGCTACGGCGGTGATGAGCTTGTCGAAGTCGTAGTACATGAAGGTGGACTTGAGGCGGAGGTACTTGTTGACGTAGTTGGAGGCGTCCTTGCCGAGCAGGTCCTCCAACGCCAGCAGGTCGAAGGCGGTGCTGCGCAGCCGGTACGCGTGCGCCGCGAAGCTGGGGCCTATGTCCGCCATGTAGATGCCGTTCTTGATGAAGGACCGAGTCCCCGTCTCCGGGTTGTTGATCTCCTCTGCCAACAAAGAGAGGTTTTTAGTGCGTGTCTGTAATCTCAGAGGAGCTGCAGGCAACATCCCGTAGTACTTACTGTATTGAAGAGAAAAAAAAAATGGATGGGCAGAGCAGAAGTGCAGAACAGAGCTTACTGTTGAGGATCTTGGGCACTGGCAAGGGGAACTCGGTGAGCCACCAGCCGTTGTTGGCCGGCTCGCCGTCTTCGGCAGCAAAGGCGGCATGATCAGGCTGCCGGAGCAGGACGGCGGTGGCAGCAGCGAGGCCTAGCTGGAGGGAGGCTGATCTCCTGGACGCCTGGCATGTCGTCTGTCGGCTTGGCCTCCTGCTGCCGGAGGCAGAGAAGAAGCTCGTAGCAGCAGCTGCTGGTGGTGCGTTGAGGCCTGGGAGATAAGAAGAGGCCATGAGTGATGGGGGAGAGTGGAGTGGATAGCAGAGCAGCAGCACGGGCGGGCGGCACCGGCACTGCACGACACGACGAATTAAGAGAAGAAAAGAAAGCGGCTGCCGTGCCGTCCGCTCCGGATGAGGTTCTTTTTTTGAAAAGAGCAGATGAGGTTCACTGCTCTGTCTGGATGAGGCGGGTATTGCACACTGGGCTGTTTGGGCTGCAGTGTGCTTCTATTTAGTGGAGATATTAGGCTCTACTGGGCTCAAACTAGATCATGCTTCTGATCAAATGGGCCTTATTAGGCTCTTACAAATCAGATTTGGTGGTTAAAAAAAAAAGGTGAATCATATGATGGACGAATTGTGCTGGTACACCACTAGAGGGAAGTGAATGCAGATTGCCGTTTTCTTGTGCTCATTTACTGTTGTGCTTCTCCCAAAGCCAAAGTAGAAGATGCGGCCTCCATGGCAGTGGGCGGCAGGTGTCTCGAGCGTTAATGGTGGCTGGCCACCTTTCTCTTGCTACCATCACATTCACATGGTGGAGTTGATGCATCTCGACCGTCCACTTGCGGCACCTGCCGGACGGACGGACATCGGATCGGACAAACAAAGCATCGCTGTCCTCCGTCCACACCTCCTCTCCCCGCACACTCTCGTCGGGAGCGTCACGGGCACACCAGCGCGCCACGGCGAGGCGCCGGAGAAGCACACCCAACCAGTAAGTAACCTATCGGCCATGCCGGGCTGCTACGTCGGCAAGGCCACCAAGATCTTCCTCGCCCTCCTTGCCGTCCTCGCCGTCGTCGGCGTCGTTCTCGCCTTCCGCGCCGTCGTCCACCGCGCCGCCAAGCACAGCCCCAGCTCCGCCACCGGAACCGCGTGCGCCGCGGCCGACGAGTGCCAGCCCGTCCTGCCCGAGACCGACCCCGCCATCCAGCAGCCCGCCACAGCCGCTCGCCCGCCGCCCACGCTGCCACAAAATCCCACCTTTCCCTCACCGGACACCGCCTGGCCACCACCGTCGCCGCCTCCTGCCGCCGGCAGAGATCGCGTCGCCCCCACCGGCATCCGCGACACCGCCGCCTCCCGCCGACCTGCAGCCGCCGCCACCGGCGTTGCCGTCGCCTGCGCCGCCGGATGCCCCCGAGGCGCCCAGCCCGACGGCGTCGTGATGCTCGATGCCGATGATTCTTGACTGTCTCAGAGCAGGTTGGTTAGAGCTGCACAGAAAGGTGGATTTGTTAGATGAGCTAGCGTTGATGCACTAGCACTGATTCAGTTCGTCCTAGAATTCGGTTCCAATTTTGTTTTGCTGGATTCAATTTTCATCCTCATCTCCATCAGGATCTCACAGATTCATTCTGCATCATTACTGCCCAATTTCTTTTCTTGCTTACAAGTTACAGCATGTATTGTGAAAAACTGAATTTCGTCGATCTGTTCATAATTCTGTAATCCTGTACAAAAGTTCAGTGTTTGGCACAAATCAGTGATCTTGACATCTGCGTGTCGATTGAATTGGCCATGGAGTTGGTCATGGACTGATGCATGCGTGCATAACCTTCACCTGTCGACCACACCCTGGAATGGATCTTGGTTGGAGACTTGGAGCTGGATATTCCTCCTCCACAGATCCACCCCGCTGAACACCAAGTGCTTTGCTAATGCCTCCTCTTGCAACTTGCAAGAACAAAAAACACACACGTTGTACTGTATTTTGCTAGTACATGTAGCCAGTGATTTTCGTACTAGCAGAGGTAGTTCTGGGAAATTGTGCAAAATATATGCACAGAGCATAGTAGCTCAATTGCATAGTAGCTCAATGATCAGTCCAGAGGTTCTTTTTCATCAAGTGGCATGGATAGACCGCAACTTTCTTGCATTCCTTGCTGGAGGCCTCAAGTGAATGGTAGCCCCATTCCACTTTTGCGAAACAGCAGCCCATCATCAGGCACTTCTGGTACAAAGTGAGCTCCTTTTTTTCTAAAAAAAGAAAAGAAAAAAAAGAAACAGAGGTCCAGTCGACCAGTCCCGAGCCTGTGGTGTGTTTAACAGGGAGCCTAGTGCTACATGGTGTGTACAGTTATGCAAACCTCTCTCTTGTCTCATGCCGTCGTGGAATGTTGAATCAAAACAAATTGAGCAGGCAGGGATGCACAGCACAGACCATCTGTAATTCTGTATGGATTCGTGATGTTTTTTTTTGGGGGTACCTGCATATGTCTTCCAACAGGATATAAACAGATCTGCCTGCTTGTGCCTGTCAGGAAAAGTGCAAGCTTATGAGTTCTTGTTTGTCGATACAGTACATATGAGGATTACATGCATGCTGTCTCTCTGCTCATGCATCCATGCGGTGTGCTACAATACTGCCTTTTTCAGTCTGTCTTTTAGGAATTATGGGACAGAGCAAAAAACGTACTGCACCTTAGTGAACCAATAACAAAAAGTGGAAATTGCTACCGTATGATAGCAAGTGCTCCGTGAATTCACCAATGCCAACGGGTAAGGCACTGTACGTAGTCAACTGTTAGAACAAATACTTTACACTAATCAGCATCCATCAAACAAATAACAACCGGATACTCAGTACTCTCAGTGGCAATAGGCAGAGATTAATGAATTAATTATGAGCAAAAGTCCCACATGGCCGTGTCTGTCAGATGGCCATCCCGCCAATGGTGGCCGCGCGCGTCGGACGATTTCGATCTGGTGCCATCGCAGTGGCGTTGCCTCCCACTGGGACGGACTGGGTGGTCCGCCGCGCCGGCGAGCTGCAGAGCGGCCACGGCCACGACGACGGCGAGGATGATGGTTTTGGCCGCTCGTGCTCGTGCCATGTCCACCTCTGCTGCATCCTGCCTGCCTGCAGATTGAATTGAATGTGGCCGCTGACTCCTCGAGCTTGCTTGATTTACAGTGACAGTGACAATGCAGTGCACTAGAAGCAGGGGCTGATACGGTCACGGACCGTACCAGACATGAAGCATATTGGCTTGATAGAGCAAGCAGACATTTGCGGGTTTTTCTGGGCCATGACGATAGGATAGGAAATTGACGCGTAGGCAGGCAAGGGTTGTTGGTGGCTGGGCCGGGCGTGAGCGTGACGGACGCACGCGGCAACTCTATTGTTTTGACCACCGCTACCGGCTTAGCTGCCTCGATTGACGGCACGGCGTGGCAAGCCCCCGCGCCTGCTATCCACTCCTTCCCTTCAAACGGACAGTCTTTTCATTTTGGCCCAATTTGTTTCAAATTTGTTTTCTTGTTCAAAAGACTTCCATTTATATTCTTTAACAGACCGACGAGAGCTTTCCAGTCTCTTGAATCCTAATTAGTTCCAGAAATCCCTACCCAATTGAGAAGCATGAACTCGTCAAAGTTGGAGTTGACGGAAATGGATATTGCGAGAGTCAAACATAAACGTGGAAAGAGGCAGGGAACACCCGAGTATGTAAGAAACAGAGTTATTCCATTTCTCCTGGGTCTCTCTGTTACTACTTGTTTAGTACAAGCTAAGACGTTGGAGCATTTTGAGCATGTTGGAAGAATAATTGGTCGTGATCACCAAATAGTGTTGGAAGAATAATGATACATTTATTATTCGATCATCAACAGTGACATCAAATACATATACACACTAATCATTGTCGTGTATAATATAATGGAATCGAATACGTGGCCGAATGAAAAGGAAAAAAAAATCCGTAAACTTGTCACCAACAACCGTCGGTGCGCCGCACAAATCTCATAATAATTAAATATGTGCAAAATCGATCATGCGTGTCACGACGACGCTCACATGGCCAGGGCCATGGCCACGGCGACGGCGAGCCCCGCGACAGCCTTGGCTCCGAGCATGCTGCCAACAATGGTGGCCGCGTCGGACGACTTGGGCGCCGGCGCCGCCGTCGGCGAGGACACCTCGTCGGTGGAAGGAGAAGGCTCCGGCGCCATCGCAGCAGGGGCCGGGGTCGGGGCGGCGCTCCTCTGGTGGCGGGGCTTGCTCTTGGTGGGCGCGGGCGCGGCGGCGGCGGCGACGGTGACCTCGAGCTTCATGCCGGCGGCGCAGTGGCCGGTGACGCTGCAGATGAAGTAGCGCTTGCCCGGGGCGGTGAGCTTGACGGTGGCGCTGCCGCCGGAGTAGGACTTGATGGCGCTGGTGCTGGAGCAGGCGTCGTAGTCGGCCTTGTCGACCTCGGTGACGTCGTGGGACGGCGCGAACTTGAATGCTGCAAACAGAGTACAGAGCGCATTAAGCATTCGATCGAGGATGATCTGGGAATGGAGCTAGAAGAATCATGGATGATATAGTATCTTACAGACGGTGTCGCCCAGCTTGAAGGTCTGCTTGGCAGCCCAGGCGTTGTAGCTGGTGCCGCTGGCGTCCCAGCTGCCGCTGCCGCCCACCTTATGGTCCACGGCGGCGGCGGCGAGCTGCACCGCAAGAGCGGCCACGGCAGCGACGGCGAGGATGGCTCTGGCCATTGCCATCTCGATCTTGCTTCAGGATCTGACTATCGATCTAGGCGGACGTTGAGCTCTGCAATGCTGTGGAAGCGCGTGCTATGGCAGCTAATGGATCGGAGATGGACGATGATTGTTGCTGGGACTGCTGGCCTGGCTTATATAGATAGACAGATAGATAGACGGAATGGAAGGTGGCGGTCGTCAGAGCCTACGCCTGATCGATGGGAAAAATGGATGAATATACTAGTGTACTAGTGACAGACAGACCTCCCAGCAACAGCAGCTCAAGCCAAAGGTAGCTGTTGGGACTCAACAACCCTTTTGCTAACCGATCGACCGGTGCCTATATGATATAAAATGGCAATGCCCTTCTCTGCTTCGTCCTTGGCACCACAGAATGAAGATGCATGGATAGCCATGTGCATATGCATTATAATGTGAACCAAACCAGACCACAAGCCAACGGTGATTAACAATGATTGTGGCCTGCATACACACCATCTTAGTTTACATACATGCGTATTCTAATCAGTCATCGTCGGTTGGCTGGGCATAAATTAATGTCTGTTTAACTTACAGGTCTCCACGTTAGTTTGGAGGCTAATTGGCCGCTAGCTTGCTGTGTGTTCATGGTTTCCACACACTAGAGAAAAGCTTATTATTAACTATATATTCTAAGCGCTAGTAGGGTGTTGCTTTGGATTGCCGTTTAGGCGTTTACAGGGACCGTATTCGAATGGAAGCTTCATCCCACGTCTCTGCAAATTTTAATTGGAAGGAAACTCATGACTTGGTCATCAGGTCATGTCGATCTGTATGCAATGCATCATATATTCATATGTATTGACACGTTCAATTGTTTGGTACAAGTGATATACATGCACATACATATTCTTCGATCTTCTAGACTCCACCATGTCTGCATTCCAACTTTTGGCTAAATGGTATTATCTGGATAGCATCTTATTAATGCGCATCGGATGTAAGTCTGAAGCCAGTTTGTCATCAACCATAGAATAAGCACGCACACGCCAAATTAGGCCAGTCTCAGCGGGAGTTTTATGGACAATAAATTGACTGCCATATCAGCACTTTTGATGATGTGTCACTGTATTAATGAAGAGAGAAGTGAAATGAGTTTTGACTTCCGTGTACCGTCAACAACACTCCGGCCAAGAGACGAGGCTTTGGCTTTTTTTTAGCATGGACTTCTAAGTATACAGGCTGTAGTATCTGAACTCACACAACACACTCACACCACCTCACGCACACCTCTAGAAGCTACTACCTATACACCTCAAGCGTCCTTCTGGAGATCACCGAAGCTCCCCACGAGCTCCGTAGACGACGGGCACGTCGTAGTCCCATTGTGGTGCCACGCGATTGTCCAGGATCTACACGAAATAATCTGGAGAAAATCCCCGGTGCGACACCCGGGTCGTCCCACCAGGGATCGAACGCGGGCGGGAGGCCTGGCCATTGCCAGCGCTCTCCACTGGGCTATGAGCCCGTTCGCGTATAGCAAGATTTCTCATCCGAGGCCTTGTTTAGTTTCCAAGTTTGACATGCCAAACTTGGCACTTTGTAATCATTGTGTCAATGTAGCATTTCATTTGTATTTGTCAATAATTGTCCAAACATTGATTAATTAGGCTCAAAATGTTCGTCTCGCACCCTAAAAAAATGTTCGTCTCGTAAAGTACAATAAAGCTGTGCAATTAGTTTTTGAATTCATCTACATTTAGTACTCCATACATGTACCGATATTTTGATGTGATGTGAATTTTTTTTTGCACGGTAGAATTTGGGGGTGAAATTCAGAAACTGGTGGAGTTTCTATAACACCGATGTAGTTATTGACAGATGACACAAATGATAAATGGTCGACGATGCGATAATGAGAAAATTAAATGTGCTCTTGATGCATATTATCCCAATGCTTTACCTCTATATCCTCCACATGTGAATCGAATATGTGAGTTTGTTTATGTGCATGTGGGAGTGGTTATAAGCAAGTTACTTGCTCAGGGCAGCAAGCATGTGTGCTTTCCGTCCCTTGCCTTTCGGGCGACTCATCACGGGCCCTGCAGCTTGCAAAGCAATCAAGCATAACCTTTGCCTAAATTCAAATATCCGAGCTAGTAGCGCTGCTTTTTGTACCGTTGACTCCAACCATCAGCGTTGACAAGTGATAAGGAGAAACACAGCGTAACTCCTCATGCTATGTTTTTTTTTTAAAAAAAAAGCTTAGCAGGAGCACTCCTCTTTCATTTAAGAAAGCAAAAACATATTACAATAGTCATTGATTACATAACAACTAAATAACTTATCTCTTATCATTAAACAAACAACTACTTCTTTAACCGTATTGGGCTTCCACACTCCTTTATGAGAGCTAGCACATGGACAGGAAGCATTATATTGCCCTTCCATCGAAAACTCTCTGGTTTCTTTCTTTCCACATGGTCCATGTGGTGTACATAAGGAAAGCTGCAATGTTCCTTCTTTGCTTCTGTGTCAATGGAGCCATGCTTCTCATCCACCATTCTTCAAACAATCTCTCCGTCTATGGCCGGTGTGTCCACACTTCCTCCTATCCAGGTCTTTACCAACAGCCACACCTTCTTGGCATAAGGGCAATGCAGACAAAGGTGTGCGACTGTTTCCTGCTCTTGATCACATAGCACACATACCAGAATACAGGGCCAATTTCTAGCTGCCAACTTGTCAGATGTAAGGATTTTACTCTAAACCAACAGCCATGCAAATAATTTGTGTTTACCTTCAGCATGTGCCCTCCAGATTGAGTTCCCATCAAAAGTGCTAAATGTACCTTGTAGCTGAGCCTGATATGCTGATTTTGATGTATATGAACCTGATGTAAACTGGATATGTTGTACTAGGCCCCATAAAGTGACAAATTCTGCCATTTCTTGCACTGTAGTCATTCTCCAAAGTCCTGTGGTCCAATTATGATTGTTCAAATCCTCTCTCACTGTTTTGTTCTTGCGTCATACCCATTTATACAATTTTGGTGCTATGTCCATTGGTGCTCTTCGAGTAAGCCAGCTGCTCTGCCAAAATCTAGCTGTCTTTCCATCTCCCATTATCACGATGGCACTTGCCCTGAACATCTGTATGCCGATTTCATCACAAGTCATGCTACTCAAGCTTGAGCTTGGGTCCAAGTCCAAGAGCAAAGCTATTTGGGCCGAGAGATGTCGTTTATTTGGGCTGAACTTATTGGACCAGTTTGACAAGCCTATAGTTGCTTAACGGTCTGCCGACATGTCCCAACTCAGATAGCCCAAAAATTTGCTAAAAAAACATAGTTGCCATGGCCCAGAGAATGGTGGAAATGATAGTACTAGCTAGAAAGCGGCGTGTCGACAGATTGATACTATAATAAACATGTGCACAGCGAAACAACATTCATCATCATCATGTAATTAGATCACTTTTAACCATCCAAAACCAATGTTTCAAAATAGTACAATGCCAAGGACGTACACATGAACTCACTTGAATGAATATATAATGATGAAGAACAAAAACGTACAGCGAGGGAGAGAATGAAGAAGAGTCGAAAATTAATGAAATGAAAATCTCATCGATCAGCAACTCGGCGGCCGGACGATCATATCAGATGGGTCAGTCGACGTAGACTTGGCATGTTGCCCTGATCTCGCCGTCGGTGCCAGTGCGCACTCCGATCCTGCCCATGTTGATCATGGAGACGGCGAAGTCGGCGAAGAAGGTGGTGATGGAGGATGCGTTGGTCATGAGCTGCACGTATGCGCCGGAGAGGCTGTCGTCGAGCAGCGCGGCGTCGGAGGCGAGCAGCGCCCGGTGGTTGTAGACGGAGTTGTAGTAGCCCAGGTCGAAGGTGTTGGGCGAGACGGGGTCGAGCGGCTGCACGCTGGCGACGTTGCCCGGCGCGCACGCCGCCGTGAGGTTCTTGGCGTAGTCGGCGTCGAGCGACGGGTCCTGGTCGCCGGCGCCGGTGAAGTTGTAGAGGCGGCTGTCGAAGGAGGGGCAGTGCGCGACGCCGAGGGTGTGCGCGGCGGAGAGCACCACCATGTCCTTGTAGCTCAGGTTCTGGGCGGCGAAGTACTGCGTCAGCACGGTAACGTTGCCGTCGGCCGGAGGAAGGAGACGGAGGGCGTCCTCCATGCGGGACACGTTGCCGTCGCGACGCCCCGTCTCCACCTCGTAAGCAGGGCCCTGGGTGAAGTTGACAGCGTCGCGCGCCGCCATGGCCATGATGTCGGCGCAGGAGACGACGAGCGGGCAGGCGGCCTCGACCTTGGCCTTGACGGCCTCGATGGCCTCGTAGCCGCGCACCGTCGAGTTGGGGTCGGCGTCTCGCTGGGCCGTGCCGTTGTGCGACTTGAGGAGGAGCGAGGCGTCGCAGCCGGCGCCGAAGCAGTCGTGGAAGTGGAGGCGGAGGAGGCCCGCCGGCAGGGTGATGTCGGCGGCGAACAGCGCCAGGAGCTCCTCGCGCACCAGGTCCTCCACGCCCGGGCACGTCGTGTTGTAGTACCCATACTGCAGCTGCGCCGAGCTCTGCAGGGTCGAACCCAACGCCACCGCGAACACGACGACCAAGAACAACAAGGACAGCTGCTGCTGGGAGGCCATTATAGCTAGATTGATTGATGGATGGATCGTCTGGAGGCCGAACTCTGTGGATGATAGAAGACGATGACGATGACGGCGAGGTGCAATTGTACTTATAGCCTAGCTTTTGCCTCGCGGCGCGCGCATGAAACAATTCAAATCATCCTTTGTTTAATGGGACGTGCGAGAGATGGATGGAGCCAGGAAGATCGAATTAATGAATGAACGAAGCGAATGTTCGTCGCCTGCGTTAAGTTGGCATCAGCAGCCGCTGACCTTGCTGGATTTGCGCGTAGTTCATGGCTGGCACGACCGCCACCAATGGACATTCATGCATACCACTACGAACACCTTCCGACCATGTGGCCAACAAACGCGGGCACAGCCACAGATATATGAAGCTGGCCGGCGGCCCAGGGGGAATGAATCAGACGATATGATCGAGTTGGGACCTGCACGTACTGTTATGAATGACAGACACTATTAGTATGTAGTATGTAATGCCGATTTCATCACAAGTCATGCTACTCAAGCTTGAGCTTGGGTCCAAGTCCAAGAGCAAAGCTATTTGGGCCGAGAGATGTCGTTTATTTGGGCTGAACTTATTGGACCAGTTTGACAAGCCTATAGTTGCTTAACGGTCTGCCGACATGTCCCAACTCAGATAGCCCAAAAATTTGCTAAAAAAACATAGTTGCCATGGCCCAGAGAATGGTGGAAATGATAGTACTAGCTAGAAAGCGGCGTGTCGACAGATTGATACTATAATAAACATGTGCACAGCGAAACAACATTCATCATCAT
Organism: Echinochloa crus-galli; assembly: GCA_900205405.1. Classification (NCBI taxonomy): domain Eukaryota; kingdom Viridiplantae; phylum Streptophyta; class Magnoliopsida; order Poales; family Poaceae; genus Echinochloa; species Echinochloa crus-galli. The sequence goes on along the minus strand of OAMR01000625.1, from coordinate 596,924 downwards.
CATGTAATTAGATCACTTTTAACCATCCAAAACCAATGTTTCAAAATAGTACAATGCCAAGGACGTACACATGAACTCACTTGAATGAATATATAATGATGAAGAACAAAAACGTACAGCGAGGGAGAGAATGAAGAAGAGTCGAAAATTAATGAAATGAAAATCTCATCGATCAGCAACTCGGCGGCCGGACGATCATATCAGATGGGTCAGTCGACGTAGACTTGGCATGTTGCCCTGATCTCGCCGTCGGTGCCAGTGCGCACTCCGATCCTGCCCATGTTGATCATGGAGACGGCGAAGTCCTCGAAGAAGATGCTGACGGAGGAGGCGTTGGTCATGAGCTGGACGTAGGCGCCGGAGAGGCTGTCGTCGAGCAGCGCGGCGTCGGAGGCGAGCAGCGCCCGGTGGTTGTAGACGGAGTTGTAGTACCCCAGGTCGAAGGTGTTGGGCGAGACGGGGTCGAGCGGCTGCACGGCGGCGACGTCGTTGCCCGGCGCGCACGCCGCCGTGAGGTTCTTGGCGAAGGCGGCGTCGAGCGACGGGTCCTGGTCGCCGGCGCCGGTGAAGTTGTAGAGGCGGTGGTCGAAGGAGGGGCAGTGCGCGACGCCGAGGGTGTGCGCGGCGGAGAGCACCACCATGTCCTTGTAGCTCAGGTTCTGGGCGGCGAAGTACTGCGTCAGCACGGTGACGTTGCCGTCGGCCGGCGGCAGGAGGCGGAGGGCGTCCTCCATGCGGGACACGTTGCCGTCGCGGCGGCCGGTCTCGACCTGGTAGGCGGGGCCCTGGGTGAAGTTGACGGCGTCGCGCGCCGCCATGGCCAGGATGTCGGCGCAGGAGACGACGAGCGGGCAGGCGGCCTCGACCTTGGCCTTGACGGCCTCGATGGCCTCGTAGCCGCGCACCGTCGAGTTGGGGTCGGCGTCTCGCTGGGCCGTGCCGTTGTGCGACTTGAGGAGGAGCGAGGCGTCGCAGCCGGCGCCGAAGCAGTCGTGGAAGTG
>OAMR01000625.1:557581-595732 GCA_900205405.1 Echinochloa crus-galli | reverse complement strand
GAGTCTCTGGGTGAAAACCCGGTCCAATCCTGGACAAGCGACGACGGCGCCTGCGGGCGCCGTGACCTCCTTGGAGGCGTCGTCTTTAGAGACACGTTCGTTTGGCGGCGCGACCGGCCTACTACTCGCGATTGCTCCGGCCGGTGGGGACAAATCCGTCGGAGGGAATGCGAACAGGGGGTTGTCTACCTCACGCCAAGACACAGGCTCTCCGGCTGGTGACTAACGGTCTTCACTCGAGTTTTGTTTGGCTGCGTGCAGCGTTTCGCGGCGTCTGGAGTTGCTTGGCAACCTCCAGTGCGGTGCGGGGCATCGTTGCATAACGGCGCTCGCGGCAACGACAACCGGTGAAGACTTGGCTTGCAGCGGATCGCGGCGGGGTGTTCAGCACGGCTGAGCCCTTCTGGTGCGGTACAACGTCGAAAGACGGCGCGAGCGACATCTTCGGTCTTCTGATCTGATGGCGGTATCTTGCTCGAGGGGGAAGCAACGTGATGATTCGAACCTCGACGGTGGTCCGGAGGCCTGAGACAGTTCCCGGGGGATGGGGCATCTCTTCCTTCTACCTTGACGGCAATTCTTGAAACGAGTCCAGAGCGTGGAGCCGTGTGGCGGGGTTGAGGCCCCCGGGCACGAGGAGGCTTGCTGAGTGTGAAATACTGTCTCTTATACACATCTAGATGTGTATAAGAGACAGCGACACGGCGGCGGCGGGTCCTGCATGGCGGTGGTCCTCTAGGTGTGGTGTTGTCTGTCCTTCGGCTCCTTTATCGGCGCTGGACCGCTTTAGAGGTGTCGATACCCGCAGGTGTACGGTTGTAGGTGGGAGTTTTCTCCATGCACAAATAGAGCTTAGAATTAAATTTTGTGGGATGTGTTGCCGTGTTGAGGTCCCAATCCAACCGGCCATGAGTGAGCGGTACCCCGTGTTGATGACCCAATCCAACCGGGCGAGTTGTAATTGGTTGTTTTCTCTTTCTTTTTTGTTTCCTGCCTATGGCCTTCCAGGGCCGTAGTCTTGTATTTTCTGCTATATCAATAGAAACACACTCGTCGAGTGTCGTTCGTTCAAAAATATATATATAGTGTAATGGTTTAATTACATGCATGTTCTCATCTTTCCCATCGGACAATGATTTCGATTGTGTGTGTTTTCCATGATTAATCTCCAAAGGAAATAAAAAGTTGTTATCAATTGGCAAGGAGCTGTTCTTCAGTTAAAAAGAGATCGACTTCTTTTTTCCTGCCTTCTGTTTCAAACATCCAATACGTTACTGCTACATTTGGGGTGCAATAATCTCTATACCATCTTGATGCTCAGCTCATCTACAATTCTAGTATTTGACTTTTCTGTGTTTGCCACTTGCGCGCCAGGCGGAAGAATTTTTTATATCTTGCGCTAGTTGTAACAGCTATCTATTCTTTTTTTTTTGAACGAACCGGCACGAGATTGTGCCTATTTCATTGATAGAGAGGAGATTACAGAAAGACTGTTAACAGTCGTTCAGGAATACAAAGTGTTACTCTCGCGAAATAAGAAGCGCTAAGTCCTTCGCCCCTGATCGTTGCTTCGTTCTTGATTTTTGCCATTAATGTGGCCGTGGACGATTCGTGGCGTTCAAAGACTCGAGCGTTACGCTCTTTCCAAATCTCCCAAATAATTAGCAGAGTAAGGCTTCTCAGTTCTCTCCTCGGGGCATCCGGCAACGTGGTAATCAGCGTCCACCACTGAATAGCTTCGCGTGTGGGTGTCCAACCAGTAGGGGACAGGCCAGGCTGCGCCGTCCAGGAAGCCACCAATTCCCAGATTCGCTTGGTATATCTGCAGTCTGCTAAAAGATGGTGGGCGGTTTCAATAGTTTGTCGGCAGAGGACACAGGAGGTGTTGTGTGGCCATCCTCGCGCGGCGAGTCTGTCAGCCGTCCATACTCGGTTTTGGGTGATTAGCCATGCGAAGAACTTGCATTTGGGGGGCGCCCAAGATTTCCAAATGGAAGTAATCGGTGGCGTAGTGATGCATCCGAGGAATTGAGCCCTGTAGGCCGAGGCAGTGGAGTAGTTTCCTGATTTTGTGAGCTTCCATGTGATCGTGTCCTCCTGGTGAGGTTGTAGCTGGACCGTTTGCAACAAGGACCAGAGCTTCACGAAGGCCGACAGTAGTTCATTGGATATATGCCCGCGGGTGTCAAGATCACTGATCCAAGTGTTATTGTTCAAAGCATCGTGGACAGATCGTCTCTTTTTTCGTGAAATGCCGAACAATATTGGCACGATGTCTTTGGGCCTGCACCCATGCAGCCAGGCAGAGTCCCAGAACGCACATTTTTTCCCATCTCCAATGATAATTGTGGTGCATGCCGCGAAAAGGAGCTTGTCTTTTTCATCACATGGCGTTTCCATTCCTACCCAGGGCTTGTCGGTAGACACCCATTGGTGCCATAGCCAACGAAGACGTAGTGCCCTGGCGAACTTATCTAAATTTGGTATACCCAAGCCTCCGTATTCCTTCTGTAGACAACTGCGAGTCCAGTTCCCTTTGCCCCCCCCCCCCCGTCAGCTGCTGGTCCCCCGCCCAAAGGAAGCGCCTCCGGAGCTTGTCAAGGTCCTTAAGCAACTCGTTGCTTGGCCTAAGCGCCGAGAGGAAATAAACTGGTTGCGAGGATAGAACAACCTTTGTGAGAGTCGCTCTGCCGGCTTGTGTCAGGTTGCGCCCTGCCCATGCTGAGAGTTTACCGGTCACTTTATTCATAAGCGGTTGGAAGTCCACCTTTTTCAACCTCTTGACTGAAAGTGGAAGGCCTAGGTAGCGCATTGGAAATGAGGCCCTGGCGACAGGAAGATCCCTCAGTAGACCATCCAGATCGATGTCAGCACATCTTATCCGGATGAGCTGTGTCTTTTGGAGGTTGGTACACAGTCCCGTGGCCTTCCCAAAATTTTGGAGGAGTCGAGCCAAGTTTGTGATATCCTTCCGTGTTGGCTTAATGAGGATTGCGGCATCATCCGCATAGAGGGAGGCCCTGATTCTTGCTGCCTTGCCTCCGAGTTTGGAGAGAAGGTTGTTGGCAGTTGCTTTGTCAATGAGGTGTTGCAGCGGGTCAACAGCCAGCACAAAGAGGAGGGGTGAGAGCGGGTCCCCTTGCCTGAGTCCCCTTCCGTGCTGAATTGGTAGACCTTCACAACTGACAAGGCCATGTCCCCCAAAAAGTTTCTTCTCTTATCTCTAGACAGCAGATGAAAAAACAAACAAAATTTGCATGTATCCCCCTCCTTTTTAGGGATCAGCACAATGTTTGCCTTGTTGGTCAAATTGAGGTCACCGCATCGCAAGCTGTGGAAGGAGTTAATTGCCGCCATCACGTCGCCTTTGATGATAGGCCAACATTTTTTAAAAAAGGTGCCGGTGAAGCCATCGGGGCCCGGCGCTCGGTCTGGGGGGAGCTGAGATATGGCATGGGCGATCTCCTTTTCATCAAAAGGCTTGTCTAGTTGCGATAGGTCGACTCTTGGTAATTCAATTGCGTTCCAGTTGATGTCATGCGTGCGCTGGGCAGGGGCAGCCATAAAATTGTCAAAATGTTGCTGAACAATTTCGCTTTTATCTTGATGGGAGACAGCCCATCCTCCTGCAGTTCTCAGCCGCTGGATGAAGTTTTTCCTCCGGCGTGCATTGGCCCTGAGATGGAAGTATTTTGTGTTTGCGTCCCCTTCTCGTAAATTTCTAACTCGCGAGGATTGGCGCTTACGCGCCCTCTCGATGACCGCCCAGCCGAGTAGTCTTTTTTTGAGTTTTGCTCTAATGCTGAATTCCGCGTCCGACAGCGGGCGAACCTCTTGAACTTTGTCCAGCAGCTGGATGACCACCTGAGCCATGTTGAATTTGAGCTTTGCATCTGAGATGAGCGTGGCGCTCCACTTTCTCAAGGCCTGTGCCGTGGTGTGCAGCTTGTGTCCAAACGGTGGAACGGCTCAGTGTGTCGTGTGGGGAGACTCCATACCTCTCTAACTGTTTCCTGGAAGCGTGGCAGGTTTGTCCAGAAATTTTCAAATTTGAAGCGTGACAGCTATCTATTCTGAATTACGCGGTTACTTATCGAATACAGTTTCAGTTCTTAAGGGACGAATCATGCCACAATAAACCACTCATCATACAGAGGTTTCATCCTTATTTCAACTACCACCGTTTTTCATATAATTAATCTTTGGATTATTTTCAAGTCGCCCTCTTTTATTCTGTCCAATACATTATATCCTTTCCTTGGAGACCACCATCTACCTTTCCTCAAAGGCTGAGACTTTTAAGATGCAAATATGTCTTAGAATCTAAGCAGTTTGCCTTTAGTACAAGTTCCAAACGCTGAACTACACTCCAAGTATCAGTGAAAAGCTTCAGGCTAAGAAACAAAGCACTATATGATTACACAACACATCGTCACCACCCTATCCGCACACTCTCTTGGACACAAAACGCATTATTAACAAAAATAAATCCATGCGTGTGCGCGAGAGAGCAAGGTCCACATACGGCCACGAGTTGGGGAGCTGACATGATCGCGGACGATGTCGTGCAGCGTGTGCCTAGCATGCTGCATGCCCGGCGCCTCGGTTCTGCGAGAGGATTAGTGACGACGAATTAGTGCCACGTTGGTTATTTTTGTTTTACATAGAAATAGAAAAATAATGTCCAAATTACTCCTTCAAATATGGTCAAAGTCTTAATAACCCCTTAAACTACTTTTTTTATTCATCTACACCCACAACTATTCAAGAAGTCCAACCACCCCTTCTTAGTTTTATCTCAAGTGATATTTTAAGTTAAATTTTATAGTGTTATATCACTCGTCATAATTTTTTTAAAATATATATATATATATTCACGGCCAAAAATCATATTCTTTCAGAAAATGTTGTATCAATACCATTAATTTATTAGCACATATCATGTTCCATAAAAAATAATGATGAGAAAATCACAATGTATTTTTTAACATAAGCTATGGTGTCCTCTATCTTCCGGTTTCAATTTAAAACAACAATTATGCATGGATAAAATAGATAAACCTTATGAAGAAAATATTAGACCGATTGATATAATTATGGGTGTAATTGAGAAAAAATAATTTAGGGGTTATCTGACTCTAGCGTCATATTTGAGGGGAGTAATTTGTACCTTTTTCCCTTAAAAGTATGACATTTTAGTGATGTACCTCATGTTGCTGAATTACATGGTTACAATTCAACATTTCTCTTAGCTCCAACACTTAAAACTATCACCTTATTCCCCGATAAGATCGAAACTCTCAAATCAGTTAGGACTGAGGTAGAGGATTTGAGAGGGACGTTTGTAGGGTGAGGATCGAGGCAGCGAGAAGTTGTCGGTTGCAGCGAGGGGTGTCTCACCGCAGGCTCATTGAAGATTTTACCTAAATCTAAAATTGGGCATCTATTATATTAATACAAGAGTGTTAAAAGGAGCCACCACGTTCGCCGAGAGGGCTAAGAAATTCCCACGTTAATCTAAAAAAAGAAAAATATGCACCGTCGGATTTTATGAAGATCTAACGGTGTATATTTATCACATTAATCTAAAAAAGAGAATAATATAAACCGTTGAATTTTATTAAGATCTAACGGTATATATTAAATTACGATGATTTGGTCAACCCGAGTTTCCGAGATACTCCAAATTGTAAAAGGAAAAGAAAAAAAAATCTGTTTCCTGATCGTTTCATGTTTTTTTTTCTGGTCACGTAAAAAAATAAAGGCAACATCAGATAATAATTGTTGATTTAATAATCCATGTCCTTTTCTTTATCTGTGTCCTTTTCTAGGAAGTTCCAACTTAAGAAACAGGAAAGATCATATCTCAACGGGAATTTCTCTTCGATCGACGAGATCCATCAATCAATTAGCCATCTAACTGTCGTTTGAATCAGAAGTTCAGGAGCCGCACACAGCCACGTGCTGCTACAGGATTTTGACATATCCCACGGGAATTTCTCTTCAGTCGGCGAGATCCATCAATCAATTAGCCATCTAACGGTCTAAACAAATCTAGAAAATAACATGAAAATCTAAAAAAGAGAAGAATATGGACCATCAAATTTTATAAAGATCTAACGATCTAGATAAATTCAAAAATTATCACGTTTACTAAAAAAATAGAAAAATATGGACCATTAAATTTTATGAAGATGATAAGTTAAAAAAACCATACATCAGCATTTTACATGTGCTTACATCATCATGGCCTTTTACCGTCCGATAGTTCCCTTCCTGTTCTCTTCCTGCGAAGCACGAGCAAGACTTTGGAGGCGCCCCAAGTCCTCCTCTCACAGTACAACAAGAGTAGCACTCCGGTTACGCTATATGTGGCAGGCTCCCAGGGAACGATATATGGCGGGCTCCCAGGGAACGCTAAGGCCACCTCGATTCTACCGCCTCCACGAAGCCTGCCCGCGAAGCTCCTCGGCCGCGGGAGCTGTCCGCACGCCCGCCGTCGTGGGAGCCCTCCACCGTCGTGTAATGGCCACGCTTCGCTGGGAGGCCACCTCCTGCGGCGAGGACCGGAGCGAGCGGAGCCCGAGAGTCTCACGTCGGGTGGTCACAACCTGCCGTCCGCGGCTGACGCGAAGACGGACGTCGTCATGAAGACGTCTGCCGTGTCGTGGCCGTTCGCCGTTGCGAGGCCGCGGGGATGCACCACCGGAGATCGGGGACGATGAAGGACGCGCTCCCGCCCGTCCACTGCCCCCGCTTGCCGCCCACTTACCCCCATACACTGAGGCGGAGGTCATGTGCGGAGGCCAGCCGTCGCCGCTCCCGCTGTCACCGTCGCCACAGGGGCTGCAGGCGCAGGCGCGGGCGGAAGTCGAGGAGTCAAGACACACCCTTCTTCTCGTCCGCCTCCACCCACGCGTCCATGACACCGCCTCTGTGGGGAGTCGTCGGCCGCCGTCCGTGTCGTCCCGTCCCCGCAGGTAAAGCGGGGGAGTGCAGTGGAGGGGACGGGGCGGGCGCCGCCGCGGGGAGGTGTCGGCCGTCGCCCGCAACCCGCATGGGTAGAGCACCGCCGCCTCTGTGGGGAGCTGCCGACCACCGTCCGTGTTGTCCCGTCCCACACGGGTAAAGCGGGGGAGTGCAATGGAGGGGACGGGGTAGGAGCCACCGCGGGGAGCTACCGGCCGTCGCCGTGGTCGTTCCGCATGGGTAGAGCGGGAGAGGGAGGGGCGGCGGAGGGCAGGGGAGGGCCGGCGGAGCGGGTGAGGTCGGGGGAGCCGTGGGAGATCGAAGAAAGATATATATATATATAGAGAGAGAGAGAGAGAGAGAGGGAGGAGAGGAGGGTGGGAGAAAAAAAGAAAATATCTCGGCGATGCGGGATAGGACGAACGTGTGGACAGGAATATCTTGGTTAGACACGGATAACCTCACGGTATGTGCATGTCTTTGTTTGCACATCTGCCACATGCGACGACCAGATATGACGCCGGCGTCTGCCGAGACCACACGTCACATTTTGAGGCACACAGGAGCTGGATGGCCCCGGAATCCTAGAGGACAAGAGGTTAGCTTTGAGTAGCAAGGTAAAAAAATTGGAATAATTTATTTTCAAATAAAAAAAGTTCTAATATGAGGATGATAAAAGGCTAGCTACCCGCGCTGTTTGCGGGGGCCACCTTGCTAGTTGTGTCTAATTATATGGTCACCTGAATAGAAGCATATGTCTGTGATGTCAATTACAGGAAGCCTAGGGGCGGGCCCTGATCCCTGAAATTGAGTCGGAACCAGTCTGGATCAATGAAGGGTGATCTTATGTGTGGTATATGGGCCGATTTGGAGCTACATGGCCTGGTTTGGGCTCATTTGTACTGCAGGTTAATGGAGTTTTCACAAGCATACTGTTACACAAGTTTGGATTTTTGACCCTGGTTTGGGCCGATTTGGAGCTACATGAACTCCGGTACTCATTCTTTTTTCGTAAATACAAAGGCGCACAACTGTGTGCATTTGTGGACAACTCTGTATGGGTCGCAAGTCTGTATTGTGTACAATTTGTGCTATGGATGCTCTCTACTTCAAAGCTGATCTATAGTTGTCCAGAAATGTTTTTTGGAGGCAGCATGCGCAGATTGAAGATAACAAAAAGCACACACAGGTTCCAGATTTACAACGACAAGACAACCAGGGATCATTGTTCTTCATTTATTCAGGATTGTGTTCACGGTACAATGGGGCGGACTTGCCCAAATTCAGAATGAGAAATGTTGCAAATAAAGCAAATTCGTTGCAAAGTCATGCAACCCAAGCAACGCATCAAACCATTGGAGAGAGAAAAAAATCAAAGGCAAACATGCAAATCGAGACAACAACAAATCATATGAACAAGAGCGACCAGTTCAGACGCACCACTCTGCTGGTGTACGTTGTGTGGCAGAGTGTGTCGATCATATCAGATGGAGTCGGAGACTCATCAGAGCAGGAGAGCCACTGCCAGAGTAGTGACGAGTGCCAGCCCGGCGGTGGTGGTGGCAGCGGCGGCGGCGCTGGGGCTGGGCGGCGACGGCGGGTTGACCTTGGAGCAGACCTGCCTGATCTCACCGTTGTGGTGGGTGAGCACGCGGAGCTTGCTCATGGCGATGAAGGACTCGGCGAAGTCGGCGAAGAACTGGTCGGAGGAGGTGGCGTTGGCCTGGGCGGCGACGTAGGCTTTGGTGGTGGTGCCGAGGAGCAGCGCGGCGTCGGTGGAGAGGAGGCCCTTGTTGCCGGCGACGAGGGTGTAGTAGTCGGTGTCGAAGACGGTGGGCGTGGGTGGGTCCAGGTACACGCGGGTGGCGTTGTCGCCGGCCTTGCACTGGTTGCGAAGGGTCGCCGTGTAGTTGGCGTCCAGCGTGGGGTCGGAGGCGCCATTGTTGCCGCCGAAGTTGTACAGCCGCGCCGACACCGTCGAGCACCGCGCCTTGCCGATCGTGTGCGCGCCTGCCCCGCCCGGCCGCCGGAGTCACACAGATATTAATTATTATACAGTAGTGGGCCAAATATTCATCATTGATTGATTGGATTGGATCCTCTAATAATAGCTAGCCCAGTACGTTTGAGGAAGAAATCATCTAGCAGCCCACGCCGGCCGGGTCGTACTCTCAGCACACGGCCCATCAAGACCCAGTATTGCCCTTTATTATATGTCGATTTTACATATTACACACGGCCCATCAAGGTAGTATTAAATTTTTTGATACTATGTTGCACTCAAAAAGAAAGATATATTTTACTAAAAGAAGAAGGTAGTGTGTGTGTGTGTCTATCTATATATATATATATACGCGTACCGGAGAGGACGGCGACGTCCTTGGCGGTGAGGTTGAACTTGTCGTTAAACAGGGCGATGATGTCGGCGATGGTAGCACCAGGGGCCGGCGAGTTGAGCGCCACGTCGGCGGCCACCGACCTGTTGCCGTCCCTCCGGCCAGTCGGCAGCAGGATGAACGGGCCTTTCGTCTGACGAATTGCAAGGGTCGATCATCAGATCGTCATCAATCAGTATGTGATCGTGGATGGATCATTTCATTTATGCATATCAATTAATTATATCGAATCGTTACTCTAGTAACGACTCGATCGATCAACGTACCAGCCTTACGGCGTCGCGCGCGGCGAGGGCGAGCGTGTCGGCGCAGGAGACGACGCCGGGGCAGGCGGCTTCGAGCTTGGCCTTGATGGCGTCGACGACGTCGTAGCCGGCGACGCCGCGGTTGAGCGGCGCGTCCTTCTCGGCGGTGTTGTTGGCGGTGGAGTCGAGCAGGATGGAGGCCTCGCAGCCGGCCACGAAGCAGTCCACGGAGAAGAGCCGGAGCACGGCGCCGGCGACGTCGGGAGACTTGCCCACCAGGGCCGTCATCTCCTCCAACACGATCTTCTCCGCCTGCGGGCACGTCGTGTTGTACACGCCCATCTGCAGGTGGGCCTCCGCCGCCGGCGTCGCTGCAAGGACGACGAGCAGCGCCACCGCCACCGCCACCACCATTGACGATGCTGCTGCTCTCCCCCCGCCGGCGGCCATGGATGGTGTGTCTTCCTGTTGGATGGAGATCGACAATGCAAGAGATTGATTGATATGGCTGCTTTCCTTCCTTTGGACACACACATATATACTGGTAATCCTGTGTAAGGATATGACTGATTTTAATTTGTAACTACATACAGTGCGCGCGCGCGTGGAGTACCTACGTACTGCAAGTACAACATGCATGGAAAATACATCAGCCGTTGACAAAGGCCGCCGGCCATCTCGATCGATATCCATCCATCCATCTGTATGTAGCTTGCAGCAGCAAGGAAGTACAAAGGTAGTACTTCCGCTAGCTCCTGCATTTGTACTACATCGTCAGCATCCACACAAGAACAACGAATGAAGAATGTCAACTGCGTATGCTTAATAATGTATGTTTATTTTGCAGATAATGTTGTGTAATGTAATCCAAAGTACCAAGAATATATGTCTTTAAGTATAACCAGTGACCATTTTCTGCATAAGATTCAACCAATACCCCCAAATTAACAACATATATTATACTAGTAGGAGAGCGGGTGGTATATATAGGTCAACTCCGGCCCTACCACTCGGAATACCCCCTTCCTTTTTTCTTCTTTAGCATATATGCGATTGAAGAATGTATAATCGATCCGTGACCATTAATTTCCCCCTTTTCCCATACGGGCAAAAAGATTTGACCAAAATTAAGTTCAGTATATATTAATATTCCATATATATATATATTATACAAATAAGGCATATTTTAGTATATACTAGTGAGGATTTAATATCACAAGCTAGAATTATAATATATTAATGAAGTAATTATCGGCAAAGAAAACCCTTCAAATTTTAAGTGGCATACAGTATTATATATCGTTAATACGAATGTCAGTCATCTTCACCCGCCGCAAAAAAGATAAAGAAATATTCACAATAATTGATGCAACACGGTCACATGAAAGTAACACTTCGAATATTTTCTTTGTCAACTGTGACGTATTTGAGTACATACATACCTGCTTTCACTATATCTAGGTGGTAGGTGCATACAATGCATTCTGGCTTTTTAGATACAAATATACACGGTGCATAGCTGTGTATTATGTCCAAATGCATACTTTTTGTTGGGTGTTAAAAAAGACAGGATATCTTGTAGTATATTACATGATGGATGGAGGAAAAGATATAGAGAAAAGCTGCTGCGGCTGCTGCACAGTTGGGCCCATAATGGGCCGAAATCACGGTCCACAGGAGGCCCCCTCACTTATGCCGACTCTTGTACAGCACAGTTAAGAGCTCATCACACAATCCCAGGATATACACACCGTACCACTGCTAGCTAGGACGAAAGTGTAACCTTGAAGAAAGGTTCGACAACGTGCCGGACACGGTCTCATGCATGCATAATATAAGGAACGCCAAGCCAAGCCAACAGCTGTCTGTAACTTGAAATGCAATCAAACAGGTAGCTAGGCTCTGAAAATTAGAAAGAAGGAAAAAATTACCAGGTATGCATCATGCCCAATAAACAATAAATAATGTGTGATGTATAGCTGGCCCCACTACAAGAGTGTATGCAAGAGAAGAATGAAATAAAATGTATATATCCTGGCTAGGTAGCTACTAGTTTAATTTGATTACAGCTGCAATACTAGTTCGTTCATCACGAAGCAAATGAAGCAATCGAGGTGCATGTAGTAGCAGCTAGCTACATACTGATGGTTGTTACTACTTTCTACGAATAATAATGAACATATGCAAGTACAACTGATCGATGATGAATCAGTAATCGATCAGTTGACGACGTTGCACTTGGTCCTGATCTCTCCCTGGTCTCCGGTGAGCACGCCGATGGAGGCCATCTTGGCCATGGAGACGGCGAAGTCGTGGAAGAAGTGGCCGTCGTACCTGCCGGAGGCGGCCTGCATGACGTAGGCCCTGGTGAAGCGGTTGTTTAACAGCGACGCGTCCGACCGGAGCAGGCCGCGCCGCCGCGCCACGTGCCGGTAGTAGCTGGTGTCGAAGGTGACGCAGCTCCCCGGGTCCAGCTCCGACGAGCTGTTGCTGCCGGCGGTGGCGGTGCAGCGCATCCTGAGCCTGTCGGCGTAGCGCGCGTCGAGGGTCGGGTCCGGCGTGGCGCACCCTGCGGAAGGGTAGAGGCGGTCGGCGTAGGAGGGGCAGTGCGCCTTGCCGAGCGTGTGGGCGCCGGAGAGCACGACGAGGTCCTTGACGTCGAGGCCCTTGGCGGCGAAGGAGTCGATCATGAGGCCGATGTCGCCGTGGAGCGGGGGCAGCTCGCCGCAGCTGCCGGCGCTGGAGACGCGGCCGTCGCGGCGGCCGAGGGCGACGGGCCAGGAGGGGCCCCTGGCGAGGGAGACGGCGTCGCGCGCCATGAGCGCCAGGATGTCGGCGCAGGAGACGGTGGCCGGGCACACCTTCTCGAGCTGGTCCTTGACGCGCGCCACCACGTCGAACCCGCGCAGGCTGCCGTTGGGCATCGCGTCCTTCTCCGCCGTGTTGGTGGCCGTCGAGTCCAGCAGCACAGAAGCGTCGCACCCCTGCCGGCAGCCAGCAAATACTGTAGTTAATTTACATTATTGTAATTGTACTACGTACATCATAATCAGATGAGGACGGATCGATGATTATATTTGGTAGCAAATTAGCAGGGACGACGAATTGAACCTGGACGAAGCAGTCGTGGTAGTGCAGCCTGAGCAGCGCGGCGGCGAGGTCCGGCGACTCCCTGACGGCCGCCGTGGTCTCGTTGCGCACAATCTCCTCGGCGGCCGGGCACGTCTTGCTGTAGTAGCCCACATCGAGCTGCCCTGCAGCTGATGCGGACAAGCACATCAACAGGCAGACCACTAGCAGCAGGGACGCCACTGCCGGCGGTGCGACGGCGGCGAGCCTGTTCGTCGCCGCCGCGGCCATCTGGGCTAGCTAAATGGCTGCAGCTTGCTACTGCTGAAAGTGAATGGGTACTACTGTGCTAGCTGTGGTTCAACGGGCAGCGAGATGGATGTCCACTGCTCCTATGTATAGTGTACACTCCCTCCCGTTTCTCAGCTAGCTCCTCGATGCATCAGTACATACGTATCTGTATCTACTACTCGATCTGTAGATGTATTTAACTGAATATAGTATGTGCTGCAGCTTCGATTCTCGCACACGGGTCGGTTGACTTTTGATTCAATTTTCTGGATTTGAAGCAGCTGGCGGCCCTGGCTCGTCGTTGCAGCTGGCAGCTCACTGATGATCGTCGATTTGTTGCAGCAGCAAGATTGAAGATTGAAGAATCTTCGCATCGCGCGCCGGCGCCGGCCTTAGCGGTGCAGACAAATATCTACAGTATAATGCTATTTTCTATGCGATGGCCGGTGATTCTGGCCGGGATTACTTTGACTATCTAGTAGTATCTGCGTTGTTCACGTTAGCTTCATTCGCATCTCCCTCAGCTCGCTTTCAGCTTAACTACTGTACGTACGTACACACGTCGATCTCTGAAACTGACGACGGAGCGCGGCCATACATATATACGCGCCTATATATTATTCTTTCCTAAATAATTAAATGACCCATGGCCCTCGACGTGTGATCGATCTGGCCGCACTGCCGGAGCCAGATGCTTTGCCGTGCGGCTCACAAAAACGGACGGCAAAGTCTTTACCGTGCGTATTTTGTCCAAGCGCACGATAAAGGCTGTACGGCATAGGTTTACACGGTAAAGGCGTCTTCGCTTTATATCGCGCGCACGGCAAAAACTCTTTGCCGTGCGGTAGGGCGGACGCACGGTAAAATAAAGCGGTCACGGTACGGAGACGGCGGCGGTGACGGCGGAGCGTGACGGCGGACGGAGACGGCACGGGGACGGTGCTGTTTGCCGTACGCCTGCCATCTGGGCAAACGTGTTCTGTTTGCCGTGCGCTTTGCCATGCGCCACGGCAAACTGTGGCACCTTTGCCATGCGTCTTGCATGTATTGCACGGCAAACATGCCATTACAGTGAACAGGAATGGCACGTTTGCCGTGCGCTGCATGCAGGGCGCACGGCATACGTGCCATAAAATTCCTGTTTTTTTTTAATTTTCGCTTTAAAAGGACCCCATCAACCAAACTTCACAGGCATCTTATATATATCATATAAAACATCACAGGTATTATGTATATAGCACAATAACCATCATTAAATCCATAATACATATAGATCCACAAACGAGTTCACAGTTTATTCGCGAGTAGATAAACGAGTTCACAATCGATCCTCGAGACCATAGTTCATCGTCATACAACCACAAGTTCATAACACGAGCTCACTGAGGAGGAGGTGGCTGGAATGGCGGCGGTGGGACGACGATCAAAGAAGGGAACAGCTCCCGGGGGTTTAACCCCGGTGGCGACACTTGAACAGTATTCGATGCCGCGGATTGATTCTACAAACAAAAAGGAATATTTTGTATCTAAGTTATTATGTCATTTCTATCAATCTCTAATATCTCTAGGTCTTTAAGCGAGTTGCATTGAAATGAAGCGAGGTTTGCAAGTGACTCACAACGGGAATTTAAAGGATAGATTTTAAAAAAATAGTAAACATACCAACAAATGTATCACTTCTTAATATATACTACAAAATAATGCTCTTTTTTTATATAATAGATAATATATTACCCGGCCTTAACCAGAACGGCTACGGCCAAACAAAATAAGAAAATTACATCTCATCATGAGGTCAAGTAATCCTAGATGACCACCAAGATCGCTATAACACGTTTACCAGACCGAGAACTGAAAACGCAGGACACCGGCCACCATTGATGTTTCTTCGAAGGCAACAGCACGAAGACTTGGTGCAGATAATGCTAACCAACCTACGAACTGTTACACCATCCAATGCCTCCTTCGCCCTGCGCTGAATACCAAACGTAGTGTCCACACGACCTTGGCAACCAAGAACTTCGACGACGTGCCTGCACTGCCGCCGCCGCCTGGAGAAACCAGGCTAGGTTTTCACCCAGTTATTGATCAACCGCGGGCGCAACAGAGGACGGTCTGACCAACGACTTCAGCAGCGCCTTCAACAAGGTATGTGTCAAACACATCACAGCCACCCGTCTGGCACAACATGCTAGGCAAGGATGTCCCCCAGATCGCCGCCACCACCGTCACCACAGTCGCCCTTATCTGAAGGACACCAGTATCTTCGCACAGCCACAGGACGACGCCATCGCAAGAAAAGACGCACTCCGGCCACCGTCGACGAACACCGCCACCCGGAGCAAGGTTCGGCCGGTAAAGGGACGGCACCAACCCGTGAGAAGGCGACTGCACGACAGCTAGCGAAATCCGCCCAGATTGCCCCCATAGGAGCGACGCGAAGCGATGAAGGCCTCACGCGCAGGCCGTCGAGCGCCGCAGACCCGCACGCGCCAACGGCCACAGCCCCGCGGCGCGACGCGTCGACGGATGGCCCGCCCACGCACCCGGAGGTCGCCGAGCCGACGGCGGAATCGAGCGTCCGTGCCGGCGCAGGGCCGAAGGCCGAACTCGCCATGACCGGAGACCTCACACCGCCGCCCCGGCCACCTCAGCGCCTTTGCTCCCCGTAGATCCGGCGAGGGGACAGCCGGATCCAGCCATGGGGGCACCGAATCCACGTCCCAGACGGCCGGATCCGGCCATGGGGGCACCGAATCCGCGTCCCAGCGCCACCACCGTCGCCATGGCCGCCGCCGTCGCACCTCACTCCGCCGCCCCGGAGAGACGTCGTCGGCTGCCGAAAGAGCCCTGCCGCCGCCGTCCTGAAGGCCCGCCCGGGCTTCCAGCCGGCCTCTTCGGCGGCAGCAGGGGAGGAGAGGGGAGGAAGGGGGCTGACTCGGCGGGGGCGCGTCGCCGCCCGGGACGCCTGAGCGAGCACAAAATAATGCTCTTGTGGTACAAAAATATACAGAGGGGCTAAATTCAAAAGTTTTTTTTAAATATTTGCCGTGTGCCACCAAGAGACGCACGGCAAACCTTGATCTTTGCCGTGCGCCTGAGCCAGACGCACGACACATGTACATGTTTGCCGTGCGATGCGCGTCTCGCGCATGGCAAAAGGCGGCACGTGCACGGCGCGTGCGACGGCCGTTCGCTCCGTGCACGAGCTGGGCACGTGACGGCCGTTCGCCGTGTGCTACCTGAACGGCGCACGGTAAACAGAAACATTTTGCCGTGCGCCGCCACTCCGGCGCACGGCGAACGTTAACGGCCGTCGCCACGCGGCGACCGGCCGTTGGTGGACGGGGCCCAGGTGGTTTGCCGTGCGTCCCTCCGTCGGCGCACGGTAAAGATTTGTTTTGCCGTACGCTTTATGTTTGACGCACGGTAAACTGCGCTTCTGCCGTGCACCGCTTGGTTGCCGTGCCTTGCGTTGTAGGCGCACGGTAAAGGTGGTGTTTGTCGTGCGCCCGATATTTAGCTCACGGCAAACAGCCAGGCGCACGGCAAACTAGCGTTCTCCGGTAGTGCTGGTAAGAGCAATGCAATGTCATGTGTGAAACCAATATAATATTATTCAGGGTAGCAGGGCATTACACGTCGTGGTGAGATCGATAGCAGAGCCATGGTGTCGTTGGCGAATGGCGGCCCATGTTCAGTTATTAGGTAGTACGTGGCCACGCATTACCCATATCATATTGCCGCCCATTCAACGTAACGTTACGTTACGCTGCACACAACAACAACGTCTCGTAAGTAGTAAGTATATATATCCTCCTGCTGTGAATGGGCACCCAATAAGCAATGCAATATTATTCAAGCTAACCCTCGCTAGCTCTCAGTATTGGGTTATATATATATATGTGTGTGTGTGTGTGTGTGTGTTCATGTTTTCAACCACATGTAACCCTAATTGATCGACCTACCGTCTTGGCAAACGATCTTTTCTTTGAAAGAGAGAACTTCCAGTTCGTCGTAGCTACAGTCATGTCTACTTTCCAACTCCAATACGACTATGAGATCGTGCACTTTTTCAACCATCAACTAACTAAAACCGTCCACTTTAATTTTGAACTTTGGTTTCAATCTTAACGTTCTCTTTGGGTTATGACGACGCAAGCTAAAATACCTTTTCTACTTTTAGAATTTGAGGTATGTTTCTACAAACACTTCTGGTTTTTATTTCCACGCCTACTATGCAATATATATGAATAACCCAATAAATATATCTTGTAAATTCGATAAAGACTATATACCACCTTTCAGTGTAGCGATTAAAACTCAGTCTCGAATTAGTAAATGATGAAAGATTTGGTCGACATATATAGAATTATGAGTAACCAAATGGAGTGAAGCAAAGCTAATCATTAAGATGAAAATATTTTATTTTAGTATTAAACATATCCATTTTTGTATAAAAAATATTGATATCATAAATATACCTCAGCATAGGGGGAATTTATTTAAGTTTTTCAATGGATTTACTAAAATTTAAGATTCAAATACGAATCTAAAGAATTGGCCACGTCGACCCCACGCTCACTCAAAACCATTCTAAATGTGAGCTAAGTCGGGGAAGTGAATGGTTATAAAAGTTGAATGTCAAAAATCTAAAATTGTGGCTGAGAGTTCAGAACTAAATTCAGCTCTTAGTTGACTGTTGTGACTGCTTTTTCTTTGTTTCTTTTTTTTTAAAAATGAACGGGATGGCAGCTGCCAGCTGATATCATCCAACTATAGAAGGCCCTTCTCTGTTCTAGAGCAGCAGGCTCGAAGCCCAAGATTCTGAAAAGACCAGCCCAGATGACAATATAGCCCAGATGACCGCCCATACCGGCCTGTCGTTGATGATGGGCTGAAAAGCCCAGCAACTCCAAAAAGCTTAGCTGAAAGAGAAATCCCGCTAGCTGCAACATGTGGCCGCTGGAGAGCTGAGGTTGCAGTGCGCGGTCCCTAGAAAAAGAAGACGATTTCCTCTAAAGAAAGCTGCAACATGTCAAGTTTTCTGTTTTCTGAGAAATTGAGTTAACTTGTCTGGCTTGAGAAAGTTAGTGGAGCATTGTTATTGGCTTTATAGTTGGTGAAGGAAACGCTAAGGAAATTGACTTTTTTCGAAATAGTTTACACGTGCGTACGTATTCGAGAGAAAAAAAAAATACTTGACGCATACAACTATTATTGTTATATCTAAGAAATCCCCACCGTATCATAAGCTACAAGACGTGAGGAGAAAGGGATATACGTGTACGGGTGCACGAGAACTAAATACGGTTACACTGACCAAGCTAGCCAGGCTGCTAACAAAAACCCTTCAGTTTTTTTTTTTCCTTTTTCAGAAGGATTATTTCTGAACAAATTTCCAATCCAAAATCCTTGTGCAAAGGTACCTGTCGGGTTTGTTGAGGTATCGATCGAGCCCATCGTCGAAACCAAAATGGAGAGGAGCAGTGGCTTGTAAGTATAGGCATTGATCAGTATCTTGTGCATTGCTGCAAAACGTGCGCATCCACCGAGCGTAAAGAATGAGCAACAACGTCGTCACACCAACAAGCCATATACAGTACATACTAAATTTTATCTATCCGGTAAATAAAGAGGACATCGATCATCACTCTATATGACACCGTAATATATTGTGTTTATTATTTACCGTTTACCTTGACTGTAATTATTAATTACATCATATCATCACCACAATACATATAAAAGGAAAAAGAATAAATCCAAGAAATTAACTGAGAATCACACTCACTCTACATCAGTTACGCACATACACATAGGTTGGGTGGCAGCACCCAGAGTCAAATTAAGCAAAAGAACCTTAAAACTCGACACATGCAGAGTATATGTATATTAACGAAGCAACGAATTGAATGAAGCAGCCAGAGCAGCAGGAGCAGCAGCAAAACCAGCCAGCAGGTGGGGATAATCGGATCGAATGAAATAATCAGTTGACGAGGTAGCATTTCTTCCTGATCTCTCCCTGGGCGCCGGTGAGCACGTCGACGGTTGACATCTTGACCATGGAGTCGGCGAAGTCACGGAAGAACTCGTCGGCGAAGAGGCCAGTGGCCTGGCGCTGGACGTAGGCCCTGGTGGCCGGGTCGGTGAGCAGCGCGGCGTCGGAGTGGAAGAGCCCCCGGCGTTTCGCCACCAGCCTGTAGTAGCTGGCGTCGAAGCTGAGGAAGCTGCCGGGGTCCATCTCGTTGAGGGTGGTATTGTCGGCGAGGCTCCGGCAGCGCGAGCGGAGGCGGGCGAGGTAGGCGGCGTCGAGCGCCGGGTCGACGTCGGCGAGGTTGTTGGCGCCGGTGAAGTTGTAGAGGCGGTCGCTGAAGAGGTTGCAGTGCGCGGTGCCGAGGGTGTGGCCGCCGGAGAGCACGACGAGGTCCTTGACGCCGAGGCCCTTGGCGCCGAACATCTGGACCAGCTGGGTGAAGTTGGCGGTGGGCGGGGGCAGCTGGTTGGTCTCGTTGGCGACGGAGACGCGGCCGTCGCGGCGGCCCAGGGCGACGGGCCAGGAGGGGCCACGGGCGAGCACGACGGCGTCGCGCGCCATGAGCGCGAGGACGTCGGCGCAGGAGACGGTGCCCGGGCACGCCTCCTCGAGCTTGTCCTTGACGCGCTGCACGGAGCCGAAGCCGCGGAGGGTCAGGTTGGGCGTCGCGTCCTTCTCCGCCGTGTTGGTCGGCGTCGAGTCCAGGAGCACCGACCCGTCGCACCCCTGCATGCATATATTGTCCATCATATCATCGATCACTTGATGATCAGCTGCTTCATATATCAGGTAGTCAATCATCTCCATGGACGAGGTCGTACGTACCCTGACGAAGCAGTCGTGGAAGTGGAGTCGGAGCAGCGGGCCGGCGAGCGTCGGCGCCTCCTTGAGGATCTGCACCATCTCCTCCTTGACGATCTGCTCCACGTGCGGGCATGTGTTGCTGTAGAAATCCATGTCCAGCCCGCCGCCTGCAGCAGCAGCAGCAGCAGCCATGGTAGCCGCCGAGAGGACGAGCGCAGCAACGCCGCCCACCATGATCATCATCGCCGCCCAGCTTCTAGACGCCATGCCAAGCGGCTAGCTAACTTTGGTGGATGCTGGACCAGCTAGCTAGCAGGCCGGGCAGAGAAGATCGAGAAGCTAGAGAGCGAGCTCCTTGAGTTATAGGGCTAGCTAGCTGTGGGAGGACGGTATGGGGCTGGTCACTGCTTATATAGCTTCTACCAAAGTACATTTACACTGGGACGACTGTAGTATTACGTACTTCTGTTTAATTTAGCTGCATGATGTCCCAACAAGATCATATCGATGAATTAATTCAGATGCCATCATTTTCTTCTCCTAATTATAATTTCACTACGGGAAACCGGGTGTTTGCCGAGTGCCTGGGGCACTCGGCAAAAGCCCTTTTACACTCGGCAAAGAGCTTCTTTGCCGAGTGTGTTTTTTTGACACTCGGCAAACACATTTTGAGAAAATATAAAAAAATGCGGCCGACACTCGGCAAACACATTTTGAGAAAATATAAAAAAATGCGGCCGACACTCGGCAAACACATTTTGAGAAAATATAAAAAAATGCGGCCGACACTCGGCAAACACATTTTGAGAAAATATAAAAAAATGCGGCCGACACTCGGCAAACACATTTTGAGAAAATATAAAAAAATGCGGCCGACACTCGGCAAACACATTTTGAGAAAATATAAAAAAATGCGGCCGACACTCGGCAAACACATTTTGAGAAAATATAAAAAAATGCGGCCGACACTCGGCAAACACATTTTGAGAAAATATAAAAAAATGCGGCCGACACTCGGCAAACACATTTTGAGAAAATATAAAAAAATGCGGCCGACACTCGGCAAACACATTTTGAGAAAATATAAAAAAATGCGGCCGACACTCGGCAAACACATTTTGAGAAAATATAAAAAAATGCGGCCGACACTCGGCAAACACATTTTGAGAAAATATAAAAAAATGCGGCCGACACTCGGCAAACACATTTTGAGAAAATATAAAAAAATGCGGCCGACACTCGGCAAACACATTTTGAGAAAATATAAAAAAATGCGGCCGACACTCGGCAAACACATTTTGAGAAAATATAAAAAAATGCGGCCGACACTCGGCAAACACATTTTGAGAAAATATAAAAAAATGCGGCCGACACTCGGCAAACACATTTTGAGAAAATATAAAAAAATGCGGCCGACACTCGGCAAACACATTTTGAGAAAATATAAAAAAATGCGGCCGACACTCGGCAAACACATTTTGAGAAAATATAAAAAAATGCGGCCGACACTCGGCAAACACATTTTGAGAAAATATAAAAAAATGCGGCCGACACTCGGCAAACACATTTTGAGAAAATATAAAAAAATGCGGCCGACACTCGGCAAACACATTTTGAGAAAATATAAAAAAATGCGGCCGACACTCGGCAAACACATTTTGAGAAAATATAAAAAAATGCGGCCGACACTCGGCAAACACATTTTGAGAAAATATAAAAAAATGCGGCCGACACTCGGCAAACACATTTTGAGAAAATATAAAAAAATGCGGCCGACACTCGGCAAACACATTTTGAGAAAATATAAAAAAATGCGGCCGACACTCGGCAAACACATTTTGAGAAAATATAAAAAAATGCGGCCGACACTCGGCAAACACATTTTGAGAAAATATAAAAAAATGCGGCCGACACTCGGCAAACACATTTTGAGAAAATATAAAAAAATGCGGCCGACACTCGGCAAACACATTTTGAGAAAATATAAAAAAATGCGGCCGACACTCGGCAAACACATTTTGAGAAAATATAAAAAAATGCGGCCGACACTCGGCAAACACATTTTGAGAAAATATAAAAAAATGCGGCCGACACTCGGCAAACACATTTTGAGAAAATATAAAAAAATGCGGCCGACACTCGGCAAACACATTTTGAGAAAATATAAAAAAATGCGGCCGACACTCGGCAAACACATTTTGAGAAAATATAAAAAAATGCGGCCGACACTCGGCAAACACATTTTGAGAAAATATAAAAAAATGCGGCCGACACTCGGCAAACACATTTTGAGAAAATATAAAAAAATGCGGCCGACACTCGGCAAACACATTTTGAGAAAATATAAAAAAATGCGGCCGACACTCGGCAAACACATTTTGAGAAAATATAAAAAAATGCGGCCGACACTCGGCAAACACATTTTGAGAAAATATAAAAAAATGCGGCCGACACTCGGCAAACACATTTTGAGAAAATATAAAAAAATGCGGCCGACACTCGGCAAACACATTTTGAGAAAATATAAAAAAATGCGGCCGACACTCGGCAAACACAGAGTTATTGCCGAGTGTCCGAAGAAATACACTCGGCAAAGGTTTAAACACTCGGCATACGTCGGGTTTCCCGTAGTATATTATAATCTAGAAAAGAAAAGGCCGGGTGAAATATATGCAAATTAGTCCCAGCCTCTTAATTAAATTGCTGTGCATGTACACACACGCACGCATGCTCCCTGCAGGGTCGTTGCTTCTAGCAAGCATTTCTCAATCTACACGCATGCATATGCAGCTGGTAGCTAGCTGCTGGCCGGCTTCATTCTTGTTGCAGCGTCACGTTGTCATGCATGGCCTTTTTAGTTTTTGTAACTTATTGCACACCTACTACTACCCCGGCCTGAGCCCTGAGTGGAGGTGTTGTTTTTAGTTGTTGTATATATGCGGATGCATGGATTCAGAGCTGTACTTGTGTGGGCTAAATTAGAATAAATTTGTTGAGAGTTTGTTCATCTGAACTGCATGCATGGCCGGTCTAGTGTGTGAGGTCGATTGGGTAGTACTACGTAGTAGGAAAATCTATCTAATCCAGGCAACATATATGCTAGAGGGAGGGTATGGGTATCAGCAGCTGGATGTGCATGTGATGTGTTGGTTTGAAGAGGAACAAAAGCAAATAATGGTGGATTGGTCCCATGTAACAACTACTGCAGGCAGGGCTTGAGCTAGCTGTGCCCCGCATGCTTACTGACTCCAGCTCCCAAATCAATCACTTATGCGCGCGCGCGCGCTGGTTTATTTGTTGCATGATTGACTAACTGTGACGAGTACATCAAAGCGGGATATATATATCGGATCCCCCAGGTTACTGCGACCATCAAAGCGGAACGAGTACTAATTACTCCCTCCTTCCACGTTTATAAGGCATGAGATAACATGACACGGTCTCCTAAATCATACTTTGACTGTTCATTTCTTTTATATTATATTAGTTATGGTTATGAATTTATACTCATTGGAAAGTACCTTTGAATACAAATCCAACCATGTCAAATTTATATGACAAAATGCAAAAAATGATGGACAAACTACTGGTCAAAGATCGTAAAGTTTGAATCTCGTTTTGCGTGTGCGCCTTATAAACGTGGAAGGAGGGAGTAGTTGCCTATTGCAGAACAACATACATCAGATGCATGGACTTAACATCAGATGCTTAATTGTGTTCTACTCCAGGTGATCGAGGGTAAGTCCAATTTGAATTTAATATGATGCTACCGCGCGCGCGCGCACTAATCGATCGATCTTGAATATAATTTTCCTTTTGTTCCGTACTTATTAAAAAACGATGGATCGATCTTGAAATAATGGCTCTCTATATCTATTATAGCTGCATGCTGAAACATGCATGATGCATGTGCAACAAACAAATTAAACAGTACTACGTTGTTACTTTGAGCTAAAATAATTATAATAATATTTGCAACTACAGTATACTGTTAGAGGGGCCGCGCCACTGCACCAGCCCAGGCTGTAGTAGTAATAATGTAGTGTATATATATATATTATTTGTATATATTCCCTGGAAATCAAAGATATATTAACTGGAACAATTGCATGCATTGCAATGCAAGGCGAAGCTAGGCGTGCGCGCGGTGAGACTTTTCGTTCGGTAGGAAGCAGCAGTCAGTCGGCGACTTTGCATCGAGATCGAGATCGAGATCGAGATGGATCATCGATCTCTCTCTCGTTTCATATATGAAGCAAGGTAATGCAAGCGCGTACGTGCTTATTTGGTGTTGCAAGGAGCCAGCCATACATGCAAGTTTCCTGCGGCCGGCCAGCAGCAGGCCGGCCTGGAGATCGAGCAATGAGTGGTACGGTTGCTGCGGCCGTAGCTTGAAAGGAAACGACCCACCTGCATGCCCGTTGCTGCTGGCCGGCACCCTGTTCCTTTCCTTTCCTGCACTGCACGGATATGATATATCCACTGGCCGGCCGGCTCTAGCTCGATATATCCACATCCACACAAGATCAATATAACGCAAATGATAAACTACGCAGTATGTACCACATATATACTATTTCTGTTAAGCGTTGCTTCCAAGGCAACAAAAATCAACCGCCGCTCGCCGGCCTGTGATGAGTTGACTGACATCATCTACTCCTATACTACAGCAAGCAGTAGTAGTATATGGCACACAGACACGTAGACACAGCAGGTACCCTGTCGCTTAATTTGCTACGCTTGCATTGGTAGCTCAAGTGAAAGTCCGCCTCCACGTGGCTCTCATCGGTAGACGATGCTGATTGGCCACAGGATCCAGTTCCAGGAATTCAGGCATGCCCGCCACCCAGTGACGCCCAGGAGTAAGTGTCACTGCAAGTCACGTACCCGGCCAGCTCGCTCTGTGACCGACCAATTCATTCCATTCATTCGATCGATCTGCATGCTAGCTTCGTATTGAACCTTCTCAGGAAACGTACTAGCTAGATGTTAACCGTAACAACTAACAACAGCTCGCTCCATATGAAGGAGACAACATACTTTTGAAGAAGATGAGCTAGCTATTATTAGCTGCATGATGAGATGAGTGCAGTGCATATATGCATGCATGATTACCTGTAAAGAAGACCGGCCGGGGACTGTCTGCTGGTCCATATCGATCACCTCACCAATCATGATCATTGAAACCAGGAATTTTCAAGAACAAGTAGTGTGTGCAACGCATGGTGAATTATTGACAACAAAAGGAGGAGCAGTTAGAAAGTTGCTCATGCTGCAGTGAAAGGCCGGCCTATTTCATTGTGGAATGCAGTCCGCGCCTAGCTAGTCCACCACTCCAGAATCCTTTCCCTGAAAAGTCAGTTGTCATCGTGCATGCATGCATGCATGCTTTGCAACACTACTAATGGGCAAACATGTTGCATTAGTCCGAGCACAGTGATGGATCCAGATCGGTGCCAACTTAAGCAGTGCATATGCAATTGTCCGTCAAATTTCAAGCCACAGTACATACAATCCAACCACCAAACCATGAACAAAACTTCATCTACTATAGGCAAGCTCTAAGCCAAATAAGTGCCGACACTAAAATATATATTTAATTAGTTTAACTAACTAAATGTACCATGAAAATGTACATCTTTTCAGATCGTGTATTTATTTCCCTAAAAACTTAATTAGAATTAAAGTAACTAGCCCACCAGCCCGTGCACCTGCACGGTCTAGTAGTTTTAAATACAGATGAGTAATTGAGGTTTAAATTAATTAAATGAATGTTTAAGTTGTGGTATATTAAACCAAAACTATTTCTATTTTTAATAGATTCTCGAATATGCTGCGCATCTTTGTATTGACCAAGAAAAAATTTACAGAAGAGTTTACACCACGCGGATTTGAACTTTTTGATAGCAAGATTATTCGAACCCTTTTTTCTTGAGCAAATAATTATTTGAACCCTTTGATTTGGAAAACTATATACAATATTTAGTTTTGACAATTGTATGTCATGAACTTATGAAATGGAAATTGTCGCCAACAATATGGAAAACATACTTCAAAATACTATCTGGGTATAGCTTGAA
Organism: Echinochloa crus-galli; assembly: GCA_900205405.1. Classification (NCBI taxonomy): domain Eukaryota; kingdom Viridiplantae; phylum Streptophyta; class Magnoliopsida; order Poales; family Poaceae; genus Echinochloa; species Echinochloa crus-galli. The sequence continues at coordinate 569,841 of OAMR01000625.1, read as the reverse complement.
GTAATTGCTACTATTTTAGTATATTTTTAAGTACACATCAAGCTTTAGATGATGCCAATCTATCTACCAATTAGGCAATCACCACAAAGTGTTGCCTTGCCATGGTACCGACTTTACCAATCATGCAATCACCTCAGTCTTCCGTGTGTTCTCTTGATCAACAAAAACAAAGGAACCATTTGCCTATGTGCGCTTAACTGATAAGGCTATCTTAGGCTACATTGAGCTTACATGTTGAGATGATCTTGATTTCTGTAATTTTCGTCTGGAACTTCCGAACCATCTGTCAAGGAGCATCACTAATTCTAGAAAAATGGGTAATATAGCATTTCTATCAAATTCTTCTTTATAGAGTGTACTCATGTCTTAGTTACAGAATAAAAAATCACATGGTTCTGCACCACCAGTGGCGAAGCCACCAGGGGGGGTAGGGGCCCCCCTACCCCCTTGCAACCCATGGAGCCCCCCCTAAGCCCACCCTACAAATTTCAACCATGGATGAAGAAGAAGAAGGAAGAAGGAAGGAGGAGGAAGAAGAGGAGGAGGAGAAAAAAGAGGAGCATCATTCTTGTAATCTCTTAAGACACTAACTGCATATACCATGAGTACTGTTTTTCAACATGGACGTTGTTAATTTGCATGACTTGCCTTAATTATGTATAATGCTTCATCTTTCTTTATTAGATTATTACCAAGCATTGCAGATTTTCTCTCATTAAGAATCAATCGGTCATGCATAACTATTTGCATTGTCTAAACAATTAATCCAAACTGAATAAAGAAGATAAAATTGTTAGAGTGTTACATACCCAACACGTAGAAGGATCATGGCATCTCCACTGGTATGAATGTACTGTTACTAATCACAGTACTCCACATGGGACACTATTGTCAGCATGCTTGCTTTTTCTTCCGGCCTAAGGATGCATGACACCAGATCGATCAGTCTTGTGTGCATCAGGTTTGCTGCGCTCTCACTACGTTTCCGGATGCATGCGTTTGCCATCTGCAACTTGGTGAGGACCCGCGCAGCACCTACCTTCCGCCGCTCTCGCAGCCTCTCGCGCCGTCGTCACCGCAAACAATGCTGTAGCAGCGTAGTAGCCACCCCCGTCTCTCTTGCAGCATGCTCCTCTCTAGGTCTAGGGCCAGGCGCACGGCCAGATCTCGCATATGACGGCCTGCACCAGCAGTCTAGATCGGTCACACGTATGGGCTGCCGCTGCATCGGCACACACACAACGGACTCCCCGTCGTCGAAGTCGTGGTGCACATGATAGACAGGCCTCGCAGGGACAGACCCATGCCTATTACGGCTAGCACTACGGGAAACCCCGTATATGCCGAGTGTCTAGCTCTTTGCCGAGTGTATTTTTTCGGACACTCGGCAAAGAAGCTTTTTTGCCGAGTGTATCATTTTGACACTCGGCAAACAAAAAACACTCGGCAAAGAGCTTGTTTGCCGAGTGTCAAAATAATACACTCGGCAAACTAGCGTCTTTGCCGAGCGCGACACTCGGCAAAGGCTAGCGTCTTTGCCGAGCGCGACACTCGGCAAAGGCTAGCGTCTTTGCCGAGCGCGACACTCGGCAAAGGCTAGCGTCTTTGCCGAGCGCGACACTCGGCAAAGGCTAGCGTCTTTGCCGAGCGCGACACTCGGCAAAGGCTAGCGTCTTTGCCGAGCGCGACACTCGGCAAAGGCTAGCGTCTTTGCCGAGCGCGACACTCGGCAAAGGCTAGCGTCTTTGCCGAGCGCGACACTCGGCAAAGGCTAGCGTCTTTGCCGAGCGCGACACTCGGCAAAGGCTAGCGTCTTTGCCGAGCGCGACACTCGGCAAAGGCTAGCGTCTTTGCCGAGCGCGACACTCGGCAAAGGCTAGCGTCTTTGCCGAGCGCGACACTCGGCAAAGGCTAGCGTCTTTGCCGAGCGCGACACTCGGCAAAGGCTAGCGTCTTTGCCGAGCGCGACACTCGGCAAAGGCTAGCGTCTTTGCCGAGCGCGACACTCGGCAAAGGCTAGCGTCTTTGCCGAGCGCGACACTCGGCAAAGGCTAGCGTCTTTGCCGAGCGCGACACTCGGCAAAGGCTAGCGTCTTTGCCGAGCGCGACACTCGGCAAAGGCTAGCGTCTTTGCCGAGCGCGACACTCGGCAAAGGCTAGCGTCTTTGCCGAGCGCGACACTCGGCAAAGGCTAGCGTCTTTGCCGAGCGCGACACTCGGCAAAGGCTAGCGTCTTTGCCGAGCGCGACACTCGGCAAAGGCTAGCGTCTTTGCCGAGCGCGACACTCGGCAAAGGCTAGCGTCTTTGCCGAGCGCGACACTCGGCAAAGGCTAGCGTCTTTGCCGAGCGCGACACTCGGCAAAGGCTAGCGTCTTTGCCGAGCGCGACACTCGGCAAAGGCTAGCGTCTTTGCCGAGCGCGACACTCGGCAAAGGCTAGCGTCTTTGCCGAGCGCGACACTCGGCAAAGGCTAGCGTCTTTGCCGAGCGCGACACTCGGCAAAGGCTAGCGTCTTTGCCGAGCGCGACACTCGGCAAAGGCTAGCGTCTTTGCCGAGCGCGACACTCGGCAAAGGCTAGCGTCTTTGCCGAGCGCGACACTCGGCAAAGGCTAGCGTCTTTGCCGAGCGCGACACTCGGCAAAGGCTAGCGTCTTTGCCGAGCGCGACACTCGGCAAAGGCTAGCGTCTTTGCCGAGCGCGACACTCGGCAAAGGCTAGCGTCTTTGCCGAGCGCGACACTCGGCAAAGGCTAGCGTCTTTGCCGAGCGCGACACTCGGCAAAGGCTAGCGTCTTTGCCGAGCGCGACACTCGGCAAAGGCTAGCGTCTTTGCCGAGCGCGACACTCGGCAAAGGCTAGCGTCTTTGCCGAGCGCGACACTCGGCAAAGGCTAGCGTCTTTGCCGAGCGCGACACTCGGCAAAGGCTAGCGTCTTTGCCGAGCGCGACACTCGGCAAAGGCTAGCGTCTTTGCCGAGCGCGACACTCGGCAAAGGCTAGCGTCTTTGCCGAGCGCGACACTCGGCAAAGGCTAGCGTCTTTGCCGAGCGCGACACTCGGCAAAGGCTCCGTTACAACTAACAGACGGCCGCCACCGTCGGCGGGCCGTCTGTTAGTGCTTTATTTTGCCGAGTGTCGGCTTCTAATCTCGGCAAAGGCTTTGCCGAGTGCCCGACAGAAGACACTCGGCAAAGGGCCTGTTTGCCGACACGAGCTATGCCGTAACCCGTGTTAAAGCCCTTACACTCGGCAAAGGCTTGTCCAGGGGCCTACCCCTAACGAGTCTTTGCCGAGCGCAACACTCGGCAAAGGTTCCGTTACCGCTAACAGACGGCCGCCACCGTCGTCGGGCCGTCTGTTAGTGCTTTATTTTGCCGAGTGTCGGCTTCTAATCTCGGCAAAGGCTTTGCCGAGTGCCCGACAGAAGACACTCGGCAAAGGGCCTGTTTGCCGACACGAGATATGCCGTAACGCCTTTGCCGAGTGTATTTCGGGGTTTGCCGAGTGCCCCAGGCACTCGGCAAACTCCGGGTTTCCCGTAGTGTAGGGTTAGGAAGCCTAACGCGATGAGATTGGAGGGGCACAAAATCGTATTCCTTGGTTATTGATAACTGCCGAGCGAGATGCCTCAAAAAAATATGTTATATAGGGAGATTAACAACTACTTTTCAATTAATTTCCTGAATCTCTTTTCTCACGTGTTATTTTGAGGCATGTGTTATTTTTTTACGGTGGCATATGTAGGTAATTTATAACTAACTATTGGGGGTTACTTTATGCAATTTTTCATAATGGCAATGGTGGGTAATTATTTTAAGATCAAAATAGATCCAATGGATATTATTGCCTATGATGATGAGAGCCTGCCGAATTAATGGCCAGGTGTTTCTGATTATTGTGAGAATTTTTAGGATTTATCTCTTTTTCTAGCGCGTCTCGTGAGTATTAACGTGGAGCAGCCTCCAATTAGTAAGGTAAGATTTTGATTTAGGATAAATGTGAAGTGACCAATAATTTGTGACGATCATATCGATGCCCTGACCCGGCCTCCTCATAATCAACAAGTTATTTTCTCTAAACACACGGTTCATATGCTGACATTTGCATATACACATGCACAGTCACCGTTACAAATTAAAAGTACACACTGGTACTAGTAGCCACATTAGTCTGAGACTATTTGAACCACGTACTTACATTCTTAATGACGTGCAGGAGCGAATATACACACACTAGTGTATATATTGGTGGCCTAGTGGCCGGGGAGAGTATATTGCATCTACCCATATGCTTTTTTAGGCCCATTTAACTAGGCTACTGGGCCAATGTACTTATGTTATATTGTTATGCATGTCAGCTCTATTCCATCTCTCTCTTTTTGGTAGGACTTGAAGGAGCAGCCACCGAGATATTTGGGCTTTTGCAGATGAATGTCGTCAGTCAGAATGGGCTGCTGCTGCCTCCTTGGAGTCTTGGAGATGCTGGTACTGGTGCAGGCGGAAGCGTTGCAGGCCGAGCTTTCGGCCCGTGAGCCTGACGTCCTCCCTGACCTGGTTCCGGTACTCGCCGAAGGTGAAGCTCTTGTAGCGAGGGGGGCCGTCGCCGGAGGCGGTGCAGCGCGGGCTGATGAGCGTGTCGTAGGCGGGGCAGAGGAAGAAGGCGACGGAGAACCTCTGGCGCGCGGCGCTGGCCACCACCCGGTGCTCCACGCTCCGGTACCGGTCGTTGCTCCACGCCTGCAGGAGGTCGCCGACGTTGACGATCAGCGCGCCGGGGTTGGGCTTCACGGCGAGCCACCGCCCGGACTTGAGCAGCTGCAGGCCGCCCACGCCGTCCTGGTGCAGGATGGTGAGAGCACGTCGCTGTCCGTGTGCGGGCACAGCCCGAACGCGCCGCCGCCGCACGGCGGGTACCGGTTCAGCCGCAGGAAGCACGTGTTCTGCGTGCACCGCGCCAGTAGCATCATGTCGTCGTCGCCGGCGCCGGCACCGCCGCCTCTCTTGATGAGGATCCCCGCCAGGTGCAGCGCCAGCTTGGACATCGCCGTGGACACCTCCTCGATGATCACTAGCCTGGTCTTGTTCTTGTCGCCATCACCATCACCACCGGCGGCGGCCATGGGGATGTGGTAGGCCTCCGACCACGACAGCTGCGGCTCCAGGCACGTGGCCGTCGGCGTGCCCCATCGGTAGCTCTCCGGCGAGAATCCCAGCAGCGGCTGGCGCACCTTGCGGTCGAAGGGGCGCCGGAACACGGCCACCTGCGCGTCGTGGAGCTCGTCCAGCAGCGCCTGCGGCACGCCGTGGTTGGTCACCTGGAAGAAGCCCCATTCCGACGCCGCGCGCACGATGCAATGCTCTGCTGCGTCGTGCTGCAGGTCGATCACCGGGAGGCGGTGCTGCTGCCCGTCGCCGCCGCCGTCCATCGCGCTGCCGCCGCGCGCCGTCGTCCGGTGGTCACCATCATCAACAACAACATCCAGATCCAGTTGTAGTCGGTGCTCCAAGAAGAGATGCTTGTACGTGGCCATCAACGGCGGGTTGGAGTCGTCGTCGTCGTCCACCATTATTGCCGTCGATGACGACGACATCATCTTAGCAGATCGAGGCCTGCTGCATCATCATGCATCATCTGCGATATGTTAGTAGAATCGTGCCCTCAAATTACAATTCATCGGTGGATCATGATCATGTCGGTGCTGCTCTACTCTATACCTGATCCTTGCTTGTATCTATAGACTCGATCAAGTCTATCTATAATTAAATGTCTCTGTTGTCTGGAAGGAGCTAGCAAGGACGGTGGTCTTGTCAAAGACGACGACGATGCACGTACATGCCAAAGCAGAAATAATTAATCGAGCTAGCTCACAATTCCAAATTCTAAACCATGCGTGCATATATATAACTAAATAAAAAATTTGATCAAATTAAGATGCGGCGAACTGATATATCATAGAGAGACGACGACAAATTAAATCAATATGGCATGCCGCCTTAATTACCTTGCAAGTAACTGCGTCGATCAGAGTAAACATCACTGCCACATGCATGCATTGTCTGAATACATAAAAACATACACGTCCAATGCGCATAGGAATGAACAAGAAAGAAAAAAAAATACAGCAACTCAAAAGATGAAACATTCTCAGAATCTACGCTGATTATTCTTTTGTCTTCGCCGTTGCCGAGACTATATTCACGTTTATTTTAGCTAGCTGAACCCAGGGACGAGACCAAGCATTGTATAGTTTAAGAAACATATGTTAATTTAAGTTCCTTCTCAGCTCAGGTGATGGTATACGAAGTATACACATCTGCAGCATGTGTGGTGATTGTTGTTTATGCTGCCTCAGATTTTTGCGCAGCATGTGCAAGCATACTGACTTTTATGTGGCTGTATTTGTTTGTCCTCTCTGTGACCGCTAGCTAGAGGGACATCTGCACGTTTTGTTACTGACCTGATCATATCATCAGTAAATAACAACACATCTATGCATCTTATCTGTCCTGAACTATACTAGTATGTTCACGCTCGATCATATATATATCTTCTTGCTGTGCTTTTGTAATCTTTTGTTCCCCATCCAATTCAGTACAAATGGATGCATATGGCATCTATACGTAGTGCAAGTGCTAAAACCATGCGGATGATTGGTAGACACGACCGATGAATGAGCCGATTAACAGGAAAGCAAGATCCATTGACCATTGATACAAAGACATATAATGGCATAATTAGATAGCAGCACTGCAAAATATGCACTCCATAGAAACTAAAGATATTTTTTATTTTGCAAATCCAATATTTGAAGAATACTATATAGGCATAAAAACAGTGAACGTTTCCGATGGAACATATATGTAGCTTAGTTTGTGCTTGCAGTTCATTATTAATCAAAGAGTCTTTTTGCGAGGTATTAATCAAAGAGTTTAATTTATGGTCTATATATATATATATATATGAACAATTAAGTGTGACAAAAAATTGAATCAGCTGCTGTAGCAAATTTATTGCATGTATTAGCCGTATACTGACGATATGATGGAAATTCTTTCAGCACACTTAGGCAGCATGCATTTCAAAAAAGAAAAGAAAAAAAACAAAGGGACCGCCACCACACACAGATACCTGCTGTGTGCTTGTACCTCAGCTCTGTGAGGTTTTGGTCCATATCTCTCTAGATATCAATATCTTCTATGAGATCTATTCTTAAATCCTCCTTTATGTTCTGTTTATCTAACTTTAAACTTATTAAATCTCCATCATATTACTAATCATTTTTTGAGCAACAATACGGCAGGCCAGAGGCCGACCTGAACTTCTCATTAATTGGGGTGGCAAAACCACACCGCATAACAGCCTTCGCCCCATGCGCCGCCGGCCGCACCCGCTGACGAACGCAGCAAGCCAGGACCCGCCCCGGTCCCTGTCCGCCGCCGGCCGTCGCCAGGCGCAGCCGCCCGCCGCCACAGTCGCCGCCCCCCATCCACCTCCTCCCCCCTCGGCACACCAGAAGAACCGCGCCTCCCCCGGCGCAAGGCCACCGGATCCGGACGAGGGTAGCCCGCCCGGATCCGTGGCCAACCACCGCCGCCGACGAGGGAGGTCATCGGCGCCGGCGAAGGTCCCAAAGGGACGGAAATGGTCCCCCGTGACTGCCCGGCGTCTCCGGAGGGGAGGAAACGCCGCGCCACCGCCTTCCTAGGGAGCGGCTCGGGCTTCCGTCGCTCCCTCCGGCGGTGGCTCGGCGGTGGAGGACGGCGGGGAGAGGTGGGCGGTGGCTCGGGACGGCGGGGAGAGGTGGGCGGTGGCTCGGGACGGCGGGGAGAGGTGGGCGGCGGCTAGGGTTGGCTCTGCCCGAGTCGCCGCGCGGGGGCGACGCAAGCGCCGACACTCGGTATATCTAAGGACCTACATTAAAAGCCTAATGGGATGTATATGCGTGTGCTAAGCTCCATATTACTAATCATGATTAATATGATCGAAAAGGGGATGGAAAAGGGCATTCGACCATCTCAATATTGGATGGAGAACACGGTAGAAGATTGCAAGTAGATCGAAGGAAGAAATGAAATCAGATGGGAAATGAAAGAAGTGATCGAGAGAGATTAGTGTCAAACCTTGATGCGAATTATTAGGTTGTGTGCACTGCAGTGGGTGGCGCGCTCTTGGGGTCTTGGGGAGTATTCTGATGGGTCGATGATCACAAGCTATATGTACATGGTTATGGTGGCCGGGCTTATATGTTAACTGGGGCCGGATGATCTCTGAGCAAATTAAAGGTGCAGCTCTGGCTGGTTTCTCTCTCTATGTAACCCTACCTCCCCAGAAGATTTCCGGCCGCGGCCGACGCGTGGCAAACGCGCAGTGGTGGCGCCCATCCAGCGGCTCCCGCGCGGCGCGTGGGCTCCCCTCCCGCTCGCCACCGCCCTTCCCTTCCGGCCAGGGCCCCCTTTTCCTCCCCCACCGGCGGCTCTCCTCCTCCGGCGGAGCGATTGGTCACACGGTTCTTGACGGCAGACCGCGGCGCCTCCGCGGCAGTGTGCGAACAAGTGCGTCGGCCGTCCGCGGCGGCCAACTGCAGCGACGGCGCGGCGGGCGGGCTCCGGAGGTGGTTGGGCGTGCCGCCTCCCACCCACCCCCTCCGCGCCGCTCCTCCGCCCGCGTAGGCCCTCCTCCCGCGCAGGCGGCGCCCTCCAGGTACAAGGCGGAGCAACAGCTTGCCCAACAGGGGCACACCAAAGCTGCCGTCACTGCAGAGAAGACAGTTGTTTCATCGCCGGGGCGGAACAAGATGGGAACAACGAGCGGAAGCAAAAGGAGGCCAGGGCATGGTTGCGGTTTTGCTCGCTTGGATCCGAGCTCGCCCCTCTTCCCTCCCCTCCTGAGCCACGTCGCCGCCTCGCGAGCCCACCTCCCTGCACATCTTCTACAGCCGCGGCTACACACCCTCATTAAGGTACTTCACTGCCGTACAAAGATTCTTTCCATCATCTCACCCTTGAGTGTGCTGTCGCGGCGTCGCCATCATCACACCACAATTATCTCCTCTTCTCGATTGAATTGCCCTGCTCTACTTTCCCTTCCTTGCATTTTGGTTGTGCCCCGGTGCTTCTGCGCGCTTGCGGCTTCTTCAACAAGAGAAATTTCTATTTAAGGAGAAGGTTTTCCATTTATTACTGTGGGTTTCCTGTCTTCCGATTTGCGTGACAGGTAAAAGCTTCGGTGTGTATGCCTGCCTGTTTCGAGATGGGGAGCACACTTCAATCCGTCTTTATTCGTCAACTCCATATGATGATTTCTTCTTAGTATTTGACCTCACCCTTCTCGATTTGGTGGATGAACTGAACTTATTTGTAAGGTATGCTGCTTTACTATGGCAAAAGGAAGTACATTTGAGATGAAGGTTATTATTTCTTCTTAATTGCATCAAACAAATCTACCTGTGCCAAGGCTTGGAACTATGAATCCAAAGTGACTTCACAATGCAGACCTCATTTTCTTTTTAGTTAGTTAGAATAAAGAATCGCCTCATCATTTGGTTTCCTTGCAGGAATTCATCCTGTCCTCCTGTACGAATTCAGGTTATGGACCCAACACTGAATATTTGGTTTGGGGATCGATTGTTTCCTTCATCATATTATGTGTATCGCTGAGTTCTTATTGCATTGTTATCTGAAGCTCCAAACACTGTCAGGCTCCACAAATGATGGCAAGGTTTCTGAATTTGGTGGGCTATATCCCTTGCGACTTAAATCCTTGCAGTCATCTCAAGTCGTGCTGCTTCCAGAATAGGTTAGACTATTCACTTTGCTAAGATAGCGGCTGACGACCGAAGCTTGTACGCGGGGTTTGATGGTTGGGCCACAAAACCATCGGAGGACGGTTTTTCGGTTTGGGCCTCAAAACCAAGTCCGAAGGCCCAACGTGACGGAGACGGTGATCCGGGCGCGTTCGGGAAGCTTCGAAGCGGTGGACACGCGGCGGGATTCGGGAGCTTGCTTCGGAGGGAAGCAAGGCCGGATGGACGACGTGCCCAGCCGGAAGAAAATATCTGCAGCTTTACCGTTTTGCCCTTGAGGGTGTGTTTCTTAGGTTTAAGTTGTAGGGGGTAATTTAGTCTTTCGGCGGCGGCCATATATACTCACCTTGGTGGGAGATGGCAGCCATCTCTTGGAACCCTAGTTCATTTGCTTGTTGTTTCTCTTAGGCTAGGGTGTGCTTCATGTGAGAGGGATGAGAGGTAGAAGAGAGTGGTTACTCTTTGTCTCGAATTTCCTACAAGGGTGGGAGGATGAGGGCGGCTTTCTAGCCTTGTATAGATGTTGTCCTCGTGATTTAATCGAAGGATTTCTTCAATCCCTTTGTGTTCTTCGTTTTTCCTTTTCGGAGCTATTTTTGTGGATTTCTTGTTCGTCCGATTTGAGAGGTTCTTCTTCGGGATTTCTTTGAGGGAATCACGTATGAGTTCCTAGTGACTCTTTGCTTGGTGATCTCTCCCTCCGAAACCCCTTGAATCGCTCTCAATTTGATGTTCTTTGGATGAACTCGTGAAAGGATGGTTGGTTCGTAGATCTTCGATTTCTCCCGATTTAGTGCGAGCTTTGGGAAGATTTTCGATCCATGACTAGTTCATGATGTATATCTCCTTTCCCCAAAGTTTCGTTTGAATCCGTGGGACAAATCGCGAGATCGATTGGAGTTAAGTTGGGAGTCTCTCGCGGGTGTCTTGGTGCTGTTTGTTCTGTTTTCACGACGTGTTTCGCGGACAGTCCGCCCGTTCTCCCCCGGACAGTCCGCCGGTACTGTAGCGGACAGTCCGCTGGTACTGTAGCGGACAGTCCGCCGGCACTACAGACAGTCCGCCGGTACTGTAGCGGACAGTCCGCCGTGACCAGGCAGTCAGGATTTTGTTTCGCTTCCGCTTTGTTGTGTTGTTCTAGCTTGTTCCTATGGTTGGTAGGTCCGTTGTGACTACGCTACCTTGGTAAGCTCGTGAGAGATCCTTTGGAAGTGATTTTTGGGATATAGGCCGAACTTCGACAGGAAATTTTTATCGGCTCCCATTCACTCCCCCCTCTTTGGTCGCCGTTTCGATCCTTCAGAGATAACAAGCCACTACTCGCGACGAACAAACTAAAGGGCCATGAAACCATTACAACTCGATTGGACTTGACCTTTCGCGGAGCCTACGACTCCAACAAAAACGGCTACACGAAGACTCCAAACAACGCCTTCAGGAAGGCAAAGGCGCGACGGCGCCAACGTTTGCTTTTCACCACGGAGACCTTCCACGAACCGCCGTCGAACGAGACACTGCAGACAACGCTCTCAAGAGGGAAGAGCAACCGTCGTTGCCCGACCCGGCACGGGGTCGAAACTTATGCTTGAGGCTCTCAGTCCGACGAGCCGAGAGCACATGTACCCAGGGGCGACGCCACGTTATGTTTCCCTGGTGCCAATGCACCAGGGTAAAATTATTTTTACCACTAACTAACCTCAAAATTACCATATAATCTTAAGAAAATATACAAGATTCTTGAGTTAGTGCACCAGGGTGAACCTGGTGCTAGCTTCGCCCCTGCCTGTACCAATCCCACTCACTTCCATCCACCACCACCATCGCCGCCGCCGAAGCTCGCCACTAGGTTCCATATGCACCCGATGGCAACACCCGACACGTCGGGGAGGATTGGAGCCCTCTAATGGCTCCAAAACTCCTATCGACCCCTCGATGGGACGACACCGTGCTTCACAAAGTGAGATAGAAACCATGAACCCAGAGGCGTGGACTTGACGTGGCTACGGGAACGGCTTTGACGGTGACATGGACACAGAGGCGGTACATCGGTCAAGATAAAGCCGTAGGAGGGAGCCAGGATGGGAGACGACACCTCCCCAGACGCCGCCACCATCAGGGAAACGCCAGCACTCGTCCCGCCCCCGATCGGAGCCGCGAGCCACGAAACCAGGCATCACCGAAACGCCACCACGGCGGTATCCGCTGCCGCCGCCCCACCACCGATGTCTGCCACTCTGGTTAGCACCAACAGGGCCGGGGCACCAATCTAGGGCTCGAACCCCCAGATCCGGCCGCCCCCGGAGAAGTCGCACCAGGGGCAGGACTCGCCCAGGTCGTCACCGGGTCGACCTGTCGTCCGGCCGTCTTCACCCGGACGCCGCTCGCCCAGGGGAGCCTCGGCGCTGGGGCCCGAGCTGGCCACTGTGCGCCCGCGAGCCTCCCAGCCGAGCTCCAGCCG
>OAMR01000625.1:488928-530818 GCA_900205405.1 Echinochloa crus-galli | reverse complement strand
CTGCTTTGTTCTAATGATACACCAAATTGAGAACTACACAAGGGCTAAATGCGCAAAGGAAGGAACACAGTACACGCTCCCCACGGATCAAACTACTTTGACTAGCCATTTCTTTGAATATTTAATAAAAATCATAATAAATCTACTAGTACCATCAACTAGCCTTTTTTACAAAATTGTTACGTACCCTATGATGGCCAAAGTTTAAATGTTTGACGGCTTAGGCCTTCTCCATGGCAAGAGTCAACATCCAGCTCTAAGCACTTTAGACAGCTCCTCCAATGATCTAGCTCTTGTCACATAGCTCATAACATAAATCTTGAAATACGTGTATGAGACTATCTCTTGATCAAAAGTTAGCTCTTTACTTTTAATGCCGCTCATGGATTAAAAAATTCTATGAGCTAGCTATGAGCCAACCACTGGAGGAGGCCTTAGGATAAATCTCCAGTTTGAAATGTGTGAAACCGTGCGTGGGCAGCTGGCAACCAAATCCCTATGTAGTGGAGGCGCGACGCCGGCACGCCCAGCTCCTCCATCATGTAGCTGCGGGCGAAGGAGCCCACCTGGTAGCCGATGGGGTCGTTGCTGGAGAGCAGGCTGTCCAGGCCCTGGATGCCCGTCGACAGCTGCTGCACCGTCAGGATCGACGTCAGGCTCGCCGTGTAGCTCGAGTTGATGATGAGCACCACGAACAGCCAGATGATGAGGACGAAGCGGCCAAGAGTGCTCACAGTGTTCTCTCCTGCCATGCCGCCAATTCATGATGCAGTCAGTCAGTCAGTTTTATATTTATATATATGTATATATGTATATATAATAAAATTCAGAACTCACTGTGCGCGAAGAACATTGTGGAGAAGCTGAACCAGAAGATTGTGACGATCTGGTTCCTGGGCGATCCCCTGAAGTCGGGGTTGAAGCGGTGCTCCAGGATCCAGACGACGGCGCCGACGAAGAGGAAGAAGCCGCCGGTGATGGCCCACATCCCCGGCGTGAAAGGCTTGAGGAAGGCCCACTCGTTGGAGCTCGTGGCCTTCACCGTGGACACGATCACCAGCCCGGACTCGACGTACGGCTGCGTGAAGTCCACCACGCGCGTCCGGTTGGTGACGATGGAGATGTCGCCCACGGCGGCGTCGAAGCTGCCGTCGGCGACCCTCTGCACCAGCTCGCCGTAGCTGGGGTTCCGGACGCCGTCGCCGAAGAGGACGAAGGACACGGGCACCGGGTACGGGAGCAGCGCCACCGCCGCCTTGAAGACGTCGATGCAGTAGCCGCTGACGCCGTCGGGCCCGCCGGAGGAGTCCTTGGACACGAACTGCTTGTAGGTGGTGCGGTACGGCACGCCGATGCGCAGCGGCCGGCCGTTGTTGGGGAAGACCCACCCGCGCGGCGGCGACGTCGTGTCTCCCGGCGGCCACAGCACGCTGTACAACATCACCTGTTGTTGGCTGGTCGTCGTGTTGGTGCCGGTGCCGGGCTTGGCGACCGAGAGGCGGCGCGTGCTGTTGCCGGCGGAGTTGGACGACCAGTAGCCCACCCGGCGCACGCCCGTGCCGCCGACGTTGAGGATCTCGTAGGCGGCGGCGGCACCGGCGGCGTCGACCTGCACTTGGCCGGTGACGCCGGTGAAGTTGGCGAGCATGAGCTTGCGCAGCAGGCGGTCGCCCTGGTCGAACACCCGGAGCGTGCTGAGGCGCAGCGCGCTCCCGTTGGCGTCGCGGAAGCTGGGGTCGGCGGAGAAGGAGATGTTGCCGCCGTCGCCGAGGAACTGGTCAATGGCGCGCGCCGCCATCCACACGGCGTCGTAGGCCAACAGCCCGTACGCGTTCATCATCCTCTTGCTCTGCCTCTGGCGGAACCTGGAGAGGACAGACCTCTTGGCGTCCGAGTCCGGGGTGTACTGGCGCAGCGTCAGCACGCCCTGGATGATGCTCATGTTGGCCTTGCCGACAGAGCTGTCAATGGCGGAGGCGGCGAGCCAGTCGGTGGCGATCCAGACGTAGCCGGTGTCCATCATGCCGAGCGTGCCGGCGGCGGCGAAGATGTCGAGTCCGGAGTCCGGGCTGGCGTGGACGACGAAGACGCGCGACTCCATCATGTTGGCGCGGACCAGGACGTCGGCGAGCGTGCCTTGGTCGGCGCCGGGAGGGAAGGCGGCCTTGTAGGAGATCCTGGCGCGGAGGGCGTCGAGCGCGTCGCCCAGCGCGTCGACGGCGCCGCGGCCGTAGTCGTTGTCGACGTAGACGGCGGTGACCTCCCGCCAGCCGAAGTGGGCGACGAGGTCGGCGACGGCGGCCATCTGGGCGGCGTCGTCGCGCGCGGCGGCGCGGACGAAGAAGGGGTACTGCGCCGAGCTCAGCGCCGGGTCGGTGGCGGCGAAGGACACCAGCGGCACGCGCAGGTGGTTCGCCACGTGGGACACCACGTGCGCGATGCCGGAGGATTGGGGGCCCACCACCGCAACCACCTGCTTCTCCATCAGCTCCAGAGCTGCAACGCAACCATTAGCCGATTAGCAGGCCCATCAGCCGTTTAGTTGTTGACTAGCAATCAGGAATGAGTTGACTAGTACAAATAAAGCCTAGCGTCATTGACACGCACAGCACAGAAAAGCAGTTGATTGATTCGTTTCGTTGCCTGGTTGATAAAAATAATGGAACACGTACAGTACACTCTCCCCACGGATCAAACTACTTTGACTTGCCATTTCTATGAATATTTAATAAAAATCATAATAAATCTACTAGTACCATCAGCTAGCCTTTTTGTACAAAATTACGTACCCTATGATATATGGCCAAAGTTAAAAGGTTTGACAGCTTAGGAAAAATCTCTAATGTGTGAAACCATGTTGATAAATCTCTAGTTTTGACGGCAGCTGGGTAATCAATTCTCTCTTTGTAGTGCTCATCGACCACATTAGCATGTTATAAGCGAATGAAGGCGTGCAACGCATGGAGGTTGACTACAACAACTAAAAGTTGGTTGGGAAGCGGCAGGCAAGCCGGGCCAGCGTTTACCTTGCAATTCCAAAACGTGGAGCAAGGGGGCAAAAAAAAAAACAAATACAAGACAGCAACAAGTTGACACCAAATTGAATACCCCACTCGATCAGATGCATACATGGCAACAACCACCAGGCGGGCACTCAAATGCATGTCGTGATGAACACAAGAAGAAGATCGAGGAAGAGGAATGATTTTGCTTGGTTTTGCAGAGAAAAGGAAACAAAACTGAATGAGCACTTGCTAGTTGGTTTGGTTGGTTTCAGAAAAAAAAAAGGAATCCTCGGAGAGATGTTGACTGACCTTGTATTGCGCCGACGAATCCGCTGCACTTGGTGTCCTGCATGAGCACGGTGAGGTTGGTGCCCCTGAGCACGGTGGCGTCGCTGTTGATGTCGTCGACGGCAAGCTGGATGGCAGCGGCGGCGGAGGTGCCGATGACGGAGTCGAAGGTGAAGAGGGCGCCGATGGTCACGCTGGGAGGCCGCGCGGCGACTGCTATTGGTATTGGTATTGGTATGCTGCTGCTGATGATGCACATGCAGAGCAGCAGCAGCAGCATGCGGAGGAGCATACTCATCGGCGGCCTCCTGCTTGCCATCTCCTCCGATCCTCTTTTTTATCGATCTGCTTGCTGCTGCGGTGCTGTCTCTCTCTCTCTCTCTCTCTCTCTCTCTCTCTCTCTCTCTCTCTCTCTCTCTCTCTCTCTCTCTCTCTCTTGTATAAGAGACAGCTCTCTCTCTCTCTCTCTCTCTCTCTCAAGAATTGAAGCAGCCAGCTACTACGGCCATCGCCCATGGAGCCCCAACCTCAGACCCAGGGGCGGCCATGTCAACGGCGACGGCTCGGCTTGGTCAACGGACAACCAACACACAGAGAGAGACAAGGAGCAAAGCAAGCTAGCACCGACAAAAAATGAGGGAGGGAGGTTAGAGACAACTTGGGGGCAGGGCAAGCCACAAAAGACCCAATACCACATCAGCCAACTGATGGAAGAGAAGACGAGAAAAAAAGAACCAGGAACCCACCCACCCAGAGAGAAGGAATGAAGCAGATAGGAGATAGATGTTCTTGTGCAGTCGTGCCTCCCAAATAAAGCAGACGGCCAGCAGTGCTACTGCCGCTGGCCACAAAAGAAACAAGATTCGATTCGCAAGCTAAGGCAGAGCAGCTAGAGGTGTTGCGAGTCGTCTCGTCAGCAGTGCCAGTGAGCAAGCAAGGAAGAAAGGATGATGCCGGCGGCTTCCTGCCGTGGTTGGGTTGGGAGCGAATCCCTTTCGCTTTCGCTTTCGCTTCGCTGTTTGGCCGGGGGTGGATGGATGGATAGATGGGTGGAGACTCAACTGCAAGCCGTCTCTAGCTGAGAGATCAAGATTTTTTTTTTCGTTGGTGTTGGTGCTCGATCAAGAATTGGTGGTGTGTGATCACAGGAGAAGAGTGAGAGGAGCCATCATATCACACTCACAACGTACAATCAGACACAGTAGCTATCATGCATGATACCATTTCATGTCGTCTGATCCGATCCGTCCCTCTCATCTCGTAACTGAAACGTACGATAATCCATCACCCTAGCTACTACCGCTTACATACCGTATCGGATTCTCCCGGCCTTCTCTTTCACATACACCAGTACATACATATAATCATACTGATCGAGGTGAGTATGTAGGGGATTGCGATGCCACGACAGCATTATTCTCTATTGTACGTATTCTCTTCTCTGCTTCCAGTATATATAGTATATCATATTGGTACCGGCACACCAACTTGCAATGCATCCATCTAAATCTAATCTAATCCCAAAGCTTAGCTTAGCTTTGCTCTCACCTCGATCGGTCACATGATCTCTGTACTCGATACTATTGCTAGCACTACTCTGACACTGTATACAAGCAAGGGAGGCAGGCAGCAGGCCCAACTAACATGTGAATGGAAATTTAAGGGACACCAACAGACAAAGGCCCTGTTTAGTTCCCCATCCATCACTAAACTTCTAAAAATTCTCTCTCCAAACTTCACTTTTCACCTATCACATCAAATCTCTCTCCTCGTACATGGAGCACTAAACATGGGTAAATAAAAAACTAATGGCATGGTTTTGATGTACACGACGAGACGAATCTTTTGAGGTCATGGTAGGACAATGTTTATCACAAACAAACGAAAAGTGCTACAGTGCGCTACAGTGTCCGATGTGACTTTTTCACCCCACTTTTTACCTCTTTTCATGGAACTAAATACCCCCAAAGTTAGGTTGCATTGAGAGACCAGACCAGAAGAAGGTAGGCCCTGCTATTCTTTTGGAACTTGGGAGGGGTCCCTCTCTCTCGTTCCTCAACACAGAGATCGATCCACAACAACCAGCTGCATGCAGCTCTACTGGTCAGTCTCTCCAGTCCACCCGTGCACTTTGGGCGCATCGATCATAAAGCTATTTCAGCAAGAATATCAGCATCTCCATTTCTCCAGGCAGCGTTGTTTGTGGCTTTGGATGGAAGCAAGGAACACAATCTCTTTTCTGAGCAGGGAACACAAAAGACAAACCCGGATCCCCTGCTCAGTGTAACATACTACGATATATTCTTTTGGTTTGTTCCTCACAATATCTCTAGTTAGGGTTGGCAGCTTTCCTTGTCACTACTTCCATTTAGTTTGTTCCCTTCTCACTAGAGGGGACTATAGGCTAGAATACATCAGTATATTTTTAGAATAGAATAAAGGTGGTGCATGCACTGGCCTTGGCATTGCCAATTTGGCATCGTATCCGGCCTACTCCATCGATTCATCTCTACTTTGTTGAATGAATATTATGTGCAAGGCGCACAAAAATGTCATGTTTATGCTTATGTTAGAAATAATATGCATGTGGGATGTGCATGCTTCCTGCCTACTCCTGCTTTCTTGTTCCAAACGCCCGTGTGAACTGATCCAACGGACTTTACTAGTTTGTTAGTCACAAGTCACACTGAGGCCTTGTTTAGATGTTGAATTTTGGAGGGTGGATTTGGGAGTATGATGTCACTTCGTAATCATTACGTCACTGTAGCATTTCGTTTGTATTTGTAAAAAATTATCCAAAAATTGATTAATTAGTCTCAAAATGTTCGTCTCGCAGAGCACAACAAAACTATGTAATTGGTTTTTGATTTCATCTACATTTAATACTCCATGCATGTTATGACATTTTGATGTGATAGAGAATCTTCTTTTTCATAGTAAATTTGGGAGTATAATTTAGGATCTAAACAAAAGTCCTGAACCCGGCCAATACAAAATACGCACTGGGTTATTTTGTCCGGTCACCTACTGGATGGGTTGGGTAGCTGCTGGCAACTAGGTCTTTATTGAAGACAAAGACCCCAGCATGCATGCAATTCACCCACCACATTTAGTGTGCTGTGCCATTTGTTTAAGACTCTACTGACAGTCCGCTATCAGTGAATATAAGGTCGTTCCTAACTCAATTACTAAGGTAGTATCCCATAGTAATAGTAATAGAAACTACTAGTAGTGTCGTGGGTTAAAACCACCCTAAAGTCAGTTTTAATGCACAGTTTCATCACTTACCAAGGCTAGAAACTATCTAAAACGAGCTAGATGAATTTTATAAACATAAAACTGCTTTTACATGCCATAAAACTCTCTTATCTCTCATCTACAATGTCAGCAAATTTCATACCACCAGACTCTATAAAATCCCATTCAGACTAGCCTAAGAAGGGAAAAGGCTCTACATCTCTATGCGGAAACTTTTTGTTTGGATCAATTCAACGCATATTGTTGGTTCACCTTGTAATCATTTTGATATGCATATCTTGGTCTCGTATAACACAAACTTGATATACAAATCATGCATGGAGTGTTTTCTAGACGACCTAGACCTTATAAATTTGGTTCCTGCTGGGTCAAGCAAGTCGCCAATCAGTAGTAGGACTGTAGGAATAGCAACCAATGTAATGCATCATCCAGTACTACTGTGACTGCTGAGTACAACCATCATAACTGCAGAGGAAGATAGAATTTTGCAAAGTCAGTCAACTCTGCATGCACCCCCCACACAAAAACATAAAGGCAATCCCAACCCATAATATCCATAGATAGTGTCCATGATGCCATATTAGCAAGATACTACTTTAGACATTAAATTCTCTAACCTATAATTTCTTAGTATGGGTCTTCAATAAATTCATCATCCCTCCTCTCCACCAATCGTATTTGTTTCTATGGAGGGTGGATTTGGGAGTATGATGTCACTTCGTAATCATTACGTCACTGTAGCATTTCGTTTGTATTTGTAAAAAATTATCCAAAAATTGATTAATTAGTCTCAAAATGTTCGTCTCGCAGAGCACAACAAAACTATGTAATTGGTTTTTGATTTCATCTACATTTAATACTCCATGCATGTTATGACATTTTGATGTGATAGAGAATCTTCTTTTTCATAGTAAATTTGGGAGTATAATTTAGGATCTAAACAAAAGTCCTGAACCCGGCCAATACAAAATACGCACTGGGTTATTTTGTCCGGTCACCTACTGGATGGGTTGGGTAGCTGCTGGCAACTAGGTCTTTATTGAAGACAAAGACCCCAGCATGCATGCAATTCACCCACCACATTTAGTGTGCTGTGCCATTTGTTTAAGACTCTACTGACAGTCCGCTATCAGTGAATATAAGGTCGTTCCTAACTCAATTACTAAGGTAGTATCCCATAGTAATAGTAATAGAAACTACTAGTAGTGTCGTGGGTTAAAACCACCCTAAAGTCAGTTTTAATGCACAGTTTCATCACTTACCAAGGCTAGAAACTATCTAAAACGAGCTAGATGAATTTTATAAACATAAAACTGCTTTTACATGCCATAAAACTCTCTTATCTCTCATCTACAATGTCAGCAAATTTCATACCACCAGACTCTATAAAATCCCATTCAGACTAGCCTAAGAAGGGAAAAGGCTCTACATCTCTATGCGGAAACTTTTTGTTTGGATCAATTCAACGCATATTGTTGGTTCACCTTGTAATCATTTTGATATGCATATCTTGGTCTCGTATAACACAAACTTGATATACAAATCATGCATGGAGTGTTTTCTAGACGACCTAGACCTTATAAATTTGGTTCCTGCTGGGTCAAGCAAGTCGCCAATCAGTAGTAGGACTGTAGGAATAGCAACCAATGTAATGCATCATCCAGTACTACTGTGACTGCTGAGTACAACCATCATAACTGCAGAGGAAGATAGAATTTTGCAAAGTCAGTCAACTCTGCATGCACCCCCCACACAAAAACATAAAGGCAATCCCAACCCATAATATCCATAGATAGTGTCCATGATGCCATATTAGCAAGATACTACTTTAGACATTAAATTCTCTAACCTATAATTTCTTAGTATGGGTCTTCAATAAATTCATCATCCCTCCTCTCCACCAATCGTATTTGTTTCTATCTATAATAAAGATACTATCATCTCCCAACCCAAATTTGGTAGTGTCCTGTGCATAGGTTCTCGTGTAGAAACTGGGTCTCATGTAAGACCCGGTGTCTTGCTTTTTTCCTCCTCTCTCCTATTTAATATAGCGCCACATAAGCTAATAGTCCTATGTGTCACTCTATTTAATGCTATGGAAATCATCCTAGTTGGAGGGTTGGGACTGCCCTAATGCTACTAGTCCTTGTGTCTGTCCTCAATATATGTTCATCATTTTGTATGTCTTACAATTCCAACCTGCACATGCATGTCCGAAATAACTACCTTCTTCAGACATGATTTATTTGCCCACCCGACTGGACATGTATTATGGTATCTTACTATTACTAACTGGAGTCTCATTTTGAAGTAGCCTCCACGTTAATTCTCACGAGAAGTGCTAAAAAAAGATAAATTCTAGAAATTCTCACAAAAATCAGAAACATCTGGCCATTGATTCGGTATGCTCTAATTAATATAAAAGATAATAGCCATTAGATCTATTTTATTTTCTAAATAATTACCCACCTCTGCCATTATAAAATAATCTAAAATACTCCCTTATATTTCAATCTAAATTATCCATAACTGTCATTATAAAATAAATTGATATATATGTTTCGTTGTTTTTTATCTCCCTCATGTAACCAACCAATCAAACGTAAAGATTCCCGACATGCTAAGATCCTAGCTAGGAATTTAGGATTTGTGATGCTCATCTAATCACGTCATCTATACACATGACCCATGCACATCTTACTATTACTAATTGGAGGTCCCCAGAAGCGCTAGAAAAAAAAGATAAATCCTAAAAATTCTCACAAAAATCAGAAACATCTAGCCGTCAAATCAATATAATCTATTATTATAAATAATAATAGCCACTATATCTGTTATGTATTTTAAAAAAATTACCCACCTATGTCATTATGAAAATAGACTAAAGTAACCCCTATATTTATATCTAATTTACACATGTCTGCCATTAAAAAAGATTTACTCCTCATCTATGCCGTGCACGACGCGGCTACGTTAACAGTGTCGTGCTATGTGCTGGTGGTGTAGGATCGGAGAAACCTGATAATCACATTCATCCGGTTGCTAGAGTGTCTGCCATGCGGATAGTAAAATCCATACAGGAAGCAGCCCCCCGGCACCTGATATCACGGTGGCAGGGCTAACGGGGACCGGCGACAAAGTGATCCGGCCTGCATATATGAATGTGTGTATGTATGTGTACACTTCAACTACGTAGTGGCATCATCCTCAGATGATTTGGTTGCCTTGCCTTGAAACTTTGCAGTGATATGCATGCTGCGAAATGAGTATACCTTGATTTGCAGGTTCGCTGGGACAAGTAAGAAGCAGATGAAGGCCATTGTAGTCATTCACGGCCACGCAAACCTCCTGTTGATCCTTCATCCAAGGCAATTCTGTTTTTGTATATGTATCTGACTAAAGCAATTGAGGCATGTTCCTAATTTGAGATGCTTGATTTCAAGTTTGCGTCTTCTATCACAAGCTAGCGAGCATGGCTATATTAGAACGTGAAGGAACAAGATGTGAGAAATAGTAAGACCATGGCTAAATTTTCTAATAATACACGTTCATGTAGTGTTCTAGTGGTGTCCATCTAATTATATAAATACCTACAACAATAATAAAGAAAAAACATACTGAGAAGTGTATGAAACCGATCAAACAGTTGTTGACGTTACTTCTCCTAATTCCAATACATACACATTTTCAGAGAACCAAACTAACAGCACGACTTTCAATCACAACTACTGTGAGTAATTAGAGGTAACAAGATTATATTTCTCTAATATATCTAAAATTAGTTAGAGTAAAAGGCACTGTTGGAAACTTATATTTCAGCTCTTAAATTGACAAAATGAGGACTATCAACGAGCCCGACAGGCGCTGCAAATAAGCCCATACCAATGATCATTTTCTATAAATTTCTGAATGAAACGAACGAGGACATATATACGAGCTGCAAATAAAAGCACGTACGTTCTCATAAAAAGAAAAAAATATATGGTGAAGCAAATAAGTACAGGAATCTTCCGGTTCCTTCTCGCTCGCCGGTCGTGTACCCACCCCTTCGCCCGGCTCTGCTGCTCGCCGCCATGGCTGTCGCCGCCGCCGCCCGCCGGTGGCCACGTCGCACCAGCCCCGGGCGGTCTGGTGCCGGTGACCGCCCCAGCTCCGGATCCACGGGCGGCTGCTCCTCCCCGCGCCTGTTTCGGTGGACTCGTCGCCGGCAGCCTCCCCTCGCCAGATCCGTCGCTGCCAGCCCGCTCCCGCCGGATCAGCCTTCCCCTCCGCCGGATCCGCCACCTCCACCACTAGATCCGCCTCCCTTTTTCTGGTTCGGCTCTGGGCCCGTGCTGCTGCCCGTGCGGAGGTACGGTCTCGGTCTCGCTTCGGTCGCCGGCTTGCGGAGGTACTCGTCTCTCGTTCCAGGGATTACCACGCCGTTGGTGTGGTGAGTTGTGGTCGTCGTTCACTCTGGTGAGATGTCCTGTGGGGGGAAGGGGATGGCGAAAGCCCTGTGATGGCGACGCCTTCGGGCGCCGTTTTCCTTGCTGAAGGCATCATACGTTTCCCTCTTCCCCCTTTTCCATCTCCGGTGATCTTCCGGGTGAAAACCCTGACCATTGGTCGGACAACGACGGCGCCTTTGGCGTCGCCCCCTCCCTTGAGGCGTTGTCTGGGAAGCGATTTCGACACCCCCGATGGGCTTTGCCTCATCTCTTATCTGGCGGTGGTGATGGTTGCTGGTCGTCCCCATGGTCGTTTCAACTCCTGCGCCTGTCTTCGCTCTCATTGTCCACCTCGTCTGGGTTGCTTTGGTCGTCGTCCTCGTCGTCTGGCGGATGCTTTGCCGCCGTTGCTCTGGCGGATGCTATACCGTCGTGGTCGTTCTGATTGTCCTGCTGCTAGGCGGATTACCGCTGTGGTCGTCTTGGGTGGGTGGATGCTTTGCCACCCCTGTTGTGCTTCATCATCGGTTCGGGCGGATGCTTTGCCGCCGTGTTCGCACTGCTAGGTGGATGTTTTGCCACCGTTGTGACCTTTTGCGCCCGTCACGAGGCTATCTGTTGCAGGTTCAGGAGTGTGGTCGTCTCTTGGTGGTTGGGCGTGGGTACGCTGGAGCCTCGGTCGCTTGCTTCCAGTTGTTCTACTGGCCATTCGTTTCCCTGGACGTTTTTTTGGTTTTTTCTCTGTTTTTAATCCTTTGTGCGCTTGTAAAGGTCAACCCCTGTTTGGCCTGGGACAAGTACTGTCTGTAAACTGCTTTCTTCTTAATGAAATACGTGCTAAGGCACGGTTGCGAAAAAAAAAGCAAATAAGTACAGGGGCGGGGTGGGATTGGCCAGGGCATGCAATTCCCACAGGAAGGTAGATGTATAAGCATGATCCCTCGTTGACCCTACATGTAAGGCAGCGAGTGGTCAATGGTTTCCGTGCCCAAACATGACAGGACAATGCATGCATGCGAGGAAAACGCTCTCGCCTCACAAACAGGGAACGAAGCCCCGGCCGGCCTCTCACCACCGTCGCCCAAAGCAACCTCTCTCTCCTCCTCTCGATCAATCAAGCTTAACTAGTGGGTGGGTGGTCTCTCTCCACAAATATAAATAGGCGGCTTCCCCAACCCCTGCACGCCGATCGATCGATCGGTTCACCACCATGGCGCAGCAGGACAGCAGCGACGTCGCCGTCAAGTGCACCGCCGCCAACAACAAGCAGGCCGTCATGATCACCACTGCCGCCGCCGCATCCGAGGAAGACGCCGCCGCCACGGGGGGAGTAGTGTCAGCACCGGCGACGCCGTTCAAGTTCAACGTGCACGCCCCGGAGTTCGTGCCCATGTCGCCGGCGGCCGCCAGCCCCATGGCGAGCCCCATGTCAGCGCCGGCGGGCGGATACTACTCGCCCTTCATGCAGATGCAGGCGGGGCTGGGCCCCGACTGGAGCTTCTTCCACGACCACGAGCCCGTCTTCTTCATGCCCGACTTCGCGCACGCCAAGTTCGGCACCGCCGCCGCCGCCGCAGCCGCAGCCGCAGCCGGTGCTGGGAGCAACAGCACGCAGGCCAAGGGGACAGGCGCCACCGCCGACGTCGCGCAAAAGATTGTCAAACAGGTACGTACGGCGTGCTGTATATACAGTATAATGCATGTGCATGCTACAACTTTTTCTTTTTCTTTTTCCACCTGTTCGCCTCATTAGCTCGACGCTCTCGATCACTTCCTAGCTAGCATATCTGTCTTTTCCACGTGTATATGTGTACATACGTACAGGTCGAGTACCAGTTCAGCGATATCAATCTGGTGGCAAACGAGTTCTTGCTCAAGATTATGAACAAAGACACAGAAGGCTATGGTAATATATTATTGTTTCGTATTTTTTTTTAAAAAAAAAGGGTTATTGTCTCAAGATCGATCAATGCCTACCTATTTGCCGTACGTGCTTCTGCCAGTTCCCTTGTCAGTGATTGCATCCTGGAAGAAGATCAAGTCTCTTGGAGCAACCAACCAGATGCTGGTGAAGGCTCTTCGCACCTCCACAAAGCTTGTAAGCAAGCTCTGCTACTTTCTGCTCGATCAGACCTTCGGTAGCTGCAGCAGTCAGCGGATGATGATGAAACTAAACATGCATGCACCCTTGCCTCTTGTTACTTGTGCAGATTGTCAGCGATGACGGCAAGAAAGTCCGGCGCAGGCAGCCATTCACTGAGAAACACAAGGAAGAACTTCAGGTCAATGCCGGCCATCTCTGCTCTTCTAGCTGTATGTGTATACTAGTCCACGTACATCTAAAATAGATTGAGCTGAAACTCCTGCTCCTGCAGTCTCGCATGATCATAGCAGAGAATCTGCCAGAGGACTCCTCAAGAAACAGCCTCGAGAAGATCTTTGGTGTTGTTGGAAGGTCAGACAGACAACAATTTCTCGAACTTGAGACTGGAACACGTCAGTCACATATGGGTTCTGGATACATTAATGCAAATATCAACTAACTGCGCGTCATGTACGTGCTTGTGCAGTGTGAAGAACATCAAGATATGCCACCCACAAGAGCCTAGCACGGCAAGGGCTTCCAAGTCAGACACACTAGTGAGTAATAAGGTAAGATACTCACATTCTAACACCACAAAAGCACAACCGACCACGAGCCACCAATCTTCTCTGTCAATACGGTAACTCCTTGTCGGTGCGGTGGCTTTTTGAAAAAAAAAGAATATTTACATTCTCTCTGGAGACTGAACCATTCAATGCAATGCATACACAGAGACAGAATTGTGTGCAAGTATAATCAGATCCGGAACAGTAAATATTTGATAGCAAAATATTTGACTTGACACAGTTTTTTTTTTGTTTCTATTTTTATCCTCCAAGATGCACGCACTTGTGGAGTATGAGACCTCACAGCAAGCTGAGAAAGCAGTGAGTAAATTACCGGTTAACAATTGTCACCATTTGCAGCCAAAGAATGTAAATTTCACCTTCAATCAATCTTTGTGTCAGGTGGAGAAGCTGAACGATGAACGTAACTGGAGGAAAGGACTCCGTGTCCGCACAGTGCTGAGGCGCTCGGTGAGCCAGCCAAGTTTCTGTTTTCAGATCAGTCTGAATCTACTTGTTCCATCCCATATATGATCGATGCATGATTTTGTTGCAGCCCAAGTCGGTGATGAGGCTGAAGCGGCCAGATTTCGACCACTTCGTGGGGTCCGACGACGACTCACCGCACTCCCAGATGTCATCGGACTCCTCCCCGACGGCGGAGTACTCATCGCCGGAGGCGCCTCATCATCATCATCACCAGCAGCAGCCGCCGCCGCCGCCGCCGCAGCGGGAGGAGGATCACCAGAATGGGAGCAAGAAAGGAGGGTGGGCGAGAGGGCGAGGGAAGCTCCACGTCACGGCGCCGCACAGCCCGCAGTCTGCTCCCGCCGGCATGACAGGCGGGCATTTCGACCCGTCGAGCCCCAGGCAGGCTGCTGCTGCTGCTGCTTCTTCCCAGAAGTGCCCGTCCAGCCCCGGCAGCAGGCAGCCGCAGTCAGCCAACAATTCTTCTTCGCAGAAGTGCCCCTTCAGCCCCAGGCAGCCTCCGCCGCAGGGCCCCAGGATGCCTGACGGCACGCGCGGCTTCACCATGGGCAGGGGCAAGCCAGCCGCGCCACCGTCCTCGTCTCCCGCGCCCCGGCCATCGGCCGCTCCTGCTCCTGCTCCTGTCCTTGTTTAATTAGTAGTTTCAGTGCTTCTTCATTCGATCCAGTTAACGATCCAACTCAGTATCTCTGCATGCGGATGATACAAGCAGTTGTTGAGCTTTTCTTCTTGTTGTTTTCCTTGTTTCTTTCTTTTCTTTCTTTCTTTCTTTCTTATTTTATTATAAGGTTCAAATAAAGTTGGCTGGCTGCTGGCATATTGACGGACTAGGCAGTGTCGTTGAGACTCTGAAAGTACTCCGTAAGCGTCACCTGGAACAGTGACCAACTTAGCAATAAAGGATTACCATTTCTTACATTTTTCACTTCTTCAAAAGGATGACAAAAGCTTGTTCGCGGAGTCAAATTTGCTACTTTGGGACTAAGTGACGTACAAATGGACATTGCTGTCATAATTACGTGATGTTTTTTTTAACCGGAAACACAGCGAGAGGCCCCCTGTGATGGATTTTTATTTTAAAAGGGTAAATAACAGAGGCAAGAACAAAAAGACAGAGACGAGGCGCTGCAAACAGAACCCGCTCGCCTCGCGTCGTCCTCGCGTGGGCGACAGAGCCGACTCCGCCCAAGCCCGCCACCGCCCACTCCTCCCTGCTGCGCCGCCGCCGGAGCGGGCAGCCGAAAGCTCGCACTGCCCGCGGGGATGGCGGCGGTGTAGCCTCTCCTCCTCTCCTCCGGCGTGTAGGTCGGGCGCGACTGGCCTCCCCCGGTGGTGCCGCGCCGGCGTGGCCCTCCCCTGCGGCAATGGCGGTGGTGGTCCCCAGATTCGGCGAGCTTCGGACGGATCTGGCGGCTGGGCGTTGGAGGCGCCCGGTGGTGAAGGCCTAGGCAGATCTCGGAGTCTAGCGGCGGCGGCGGCGCCCTAGGTCTGCGACGACGGCGGCCTCGGTGTGCACGGCGGCGGCGTCCTTGGCGCGCAAGGTCGGGCGGCCCGACGGTGCTCTGCAGACGAGCGGCGCGCGGGTCATGCCTGGGCGGCGTGCGGCGGAGGGCATGTTGGGGCCGGAGCGCGGTGTCTGGCTGCGCGGCCAGGCTCGGTGGTTGGCGCGCCTGGGCCTCTGGCCACCTCCGTGCAGCGTCCCGGGCCGGCCGGATCTGTCTGCTTCCCGGGCAGGCCGGCGATGGCGGCTCACGCCAGATCCGACGAGGTCCGTGAAGGTTACGGATGGACAGATCCAACGCCTTAATTGCTCCGCGTCGCCCCCACGGGGCAATCTGCGGATTTCGCTAACTGTTGTGCAGCCGCCTTCCTCACGGGTTAGTGCCGCCCCTTTGCTGGCGGAACCTTGTCCCGGGTGGTGGTGTTCGTCGACGGTGGCAGGAGTGCGTCTTTTCTTGCGGTGGTGCCGTCCTGTGGCTGTGCAAAGATGCTGGTGTCCTTCAGATGAGGGCGACTGTGGTGACGGTGGTGGCGGCGATCTGGGGAAAGTCCTTGTCTGACATGTTGTGCCGGACCGGTGGCTGTGAAGTGTCTGTGACACTCATCTTGTTGAAGCCTTGAAGGCGCTGCTGAAGTCGTTGGTCAGACCGTCCCCCTGTGGGCCCACGGTTGATCAATAACTGGATGAAACCCTAGCTTGGTTTCTCCAGACCGGCGGCGACAGTGCAGGCGCGTCGCCGAAGTTTTTGGTTGCCAAGGCCGGGGCAGTTCTCCCGTGTGGACACTATGTTCGGTTTTCAGTGCAGGGCGAAGGAGGCATTGAACGGCATAACAGTTCGGATGTTAGTTAGCAGTATCTGCACCAAGTCTTTGTGCTGTTGCCTTCGAAGAAGCATCAATGGTGATTGGTGTCCAGCTTTTTTAATTCTTTGTATGGTCTTGTAAACGTGTTATAGCGATCTTGGTGGCCGCGTAGGACTACTTGACCCCATGATGGGATGTAATTTTTTGTTTTTGTTTGGCCGTAGCCGTTTTGGTCAAGACCGGGTAATACATTATCCATTATCAAAAAAAGAACAAAAAAGACTAACAGCAGGAAACCACACCTACTAACAGAAGCTACGGGAGCTATACACAAAGAAAAACAAAGGAAAGCTATGCACATAATTACAAGGGAGTTTTCCTGAAGGGTGTTTTAAGTGACTCTTTCATCTTATGAGCTTGATTGAGGCATTCATTCTTGACTTTGTTTTTCCATCTGTTGATGCCGGCTGGGTTATTTTCAAAGATTGAATCATTTCTTTGCTTCCTAATTTGCCAAGGATGAATTACGTGATGTTAAATCAGGTAATTATTGGCGTACCATTTCTAGATTTTAGAGCTGTTTTTTCTTGTTGTCCTCTTCTGTTTTGGTGTAGCTATTGGCGTAGCTACCAACATTATATATTACAAAATTTATTAATTCTTTAGTGTTCAAAATAAAGCTCGAAAATTTGACATGTCTCTTGGACTGAGGGAGGGTGGTGAACAATCTTTTGTTCCCGTCAGTAAAAAAATACTTTAAAGTTCTCTTAAAATTCTTTTAAGTTGAGACGCCTTGTTGTAAAATGGTTTTGTACCTGTCCGCGACTGGGTAGCATAACAAGTCGTTAGAAAAAAAAGATATGGAATTTATGAGAAGGGAAGGAAGGCCGAGTGCCCGAGTCGGTCCACAGGATGATCTGGAAAGTGGCCCGGTGGCAGCGTGAAGCGGGCCAGGCACGGCGGGCTTTTTTTTTGCTTTGCGTGCATTGCATGTACAACATTTTTTCATTTAAAGTACTAGCATGAACGCACGTGCGGCATGCACGTTTATTGATGACACATACTCCCTCTGTTCTGAAAAACTTGACGTTTAGGACAAGATTTGAGTCAAACATTGGGAATATAGATCATCAATAATTTTTAAATTGTTGAGTTTACAAATGTGAAAACTATATGCATAGGTTTGTCTTGAAAAGTACTTTTATAAAAGTATACATATATCACTCTTTGATAAATATTTTTATAATAACAAGTGGTCAAAGTTGTATTTTGAAGACCGTGTCGCTATTCTAAACGTCAGTTTTTTCGGAACGGAGGGAGTATGTACTAAAACAATATCACTTAAGTAGACCATGATAAACAGATCAGTCGTGCGAAGCGTTTTTATTAAAAATATTTTATATTCGCTCTTTTATGTATAGAGAGTTTTAGATATATTCTCAAATGTAGATGCACATCATCTTTGACCAGTCGTGCGAAGCGTTTTTATTAAAAATATTTTATATTCGCTCTTTTACGTATAGAGAGCTTTAGATATATTCTCAAATGTACATGCACATCATCTTTGAGATAGTTGGTCTTTATTTATATGAAAAAGACTCCAATCTATTGTTTATTAGCAATACGGGATAATTATCTATAGACGTTGTTATAAATGTGGGTATATCATGAGCAGGTGGGTCCGCGTGGGTATGGGTAGAGTCTTAGTGAAAAATTTTCACATTTTGCACTATTTTTTTACATTTTTCCACGTCTTCCTACGTCCCGCAAACTGACAGGTGGGTCCTCTGTAGGAGTGGGTGTGAGTATACTGGATGAGAAGTGTTTTCAAGATCTGGAAAAATAAACCAGTAGCGACGGCCGCTGGATTAGTGAAGTGGCGGCGACCGTACCGTACCACCAATCAATTTATTTACTGTAGTTATCTACTGGTGGCTATCGTCGACATCATTTGGTTTGATTTGTTTGCATTATTATTAGTATTATTATATGTAGAGTCACCCACATGAGGGTTGAGGTGGGTGCCCCCTCCCCTGCTGATGAGAGGTGGGATGGAACTTGCCTCCTAGTAGCAGCAGGAGGAGACCACGTGGAGCTGACGTGTGCGAATTGGACCCCGCCGGCCAAACGCAATCCGCTCACTGCTTCCGGGCCCCACCCCGCGCGATACGCTCCAAGCGCGCGCACACACTGACGCATGGGCCCACTCTTGTCGTCGCGGAGCAGAAAGGCGACTTTACCTCCTCCTCTCTTCTTCCTCCCCGGCTGGAATTGGCTTCCCCTTCCCCTTCCCGAAGAGAGAGAAATAGAGCGATTATATTCGCTCTTTTATGTATAGAGAGTTTTAGATATATTCTCAAATGTAGATGCACATCATCTTTGACCAGTCGTGCGAAGCGTTTTTATTAAAAATATTTTATATTCGCTCTTTTATGTATAGAGAGTTTTAGATATATTCTCAAATGTAGATGCACATCATCTTTGACCAGTCGTGCGAAGCGTTTTTATTAAAAATATTT
This sequence comes from Echinochloa crus-galli, assembly GCA_900205405.1. Taxonomy (NCBI): domain Eukaryota; kingdom Viridiplantae; phylum Streptophyta; class Magnoliopsida; order Poales; family Poaceae; genus Echinochloa; species Echinochloa crus-galli. Next base: position 511,876 of record OAMR01000625.1, on the reverse strand, counting down.
TATATTCGCTCTTTTATGTATAGAGAGTTTTAGATATATTCTCAAATGTAGATGCACATCATCTTTGACCAGTCGTGCGAAGCGTTTTTATTAAAAATATTTTATATTCGCTCTTTTATGTATAGAGAGTTTTAGATATATTCTCAAATGTAGATGCACATCATCTTTGACCAGTCGTGCGAAGCGTTTTTATTAAAAATATTTTATATTCGCTCTTTTATGTATAGAGAGTTTTAGATATATTCTCAAATGTAGATGCACATCATCTTTGACCAGTCGTGCGAAGCGTTTTTATTAAAAATATTTTATATTCGCTCTTTTATGTATAGAGAGTTTTAGATATATTCTCAAATGTAGATGCACATCATCTTTGACCAGTCGTGCGAAGCGTTTTTATTAAAAATATTTTATATTCGCTCTTTTATGTATAGAGAGTTTTAGATATATTCTCAAATGTAGATGCACATCATCTTTGACCAGTCGTGCGAAGCGTTTTTATTAAAAATATTTTATATTCGCTCTTTTATGTATAGAGAGTTTTAGATATATTCTCAAATGTAGATGCACATCATCTTTGACCAGTCGTGCGAAGCGTTTTTATTAAAAATATTTTATATTCGCTCTTTTATGTATAGAGAGTTTTAGATATATTCTCAAATGTAGATGCACATCATCTTTGACCAGTCGTGCGAAGCGTTTTTATTAAAAATATTTTATATTCGCTCTTTTATGTATAGAGAGTTTTAGATATATTCTCAAATGTAGATGCACATCATCTTTGACCAGTCGTGCGAAGCGTTTTTATTAAAAATATTTTATATTCGCTCTTTTATGTATAGAGAGTTTTAGATATATTCTCAAATGTAGATGCACATCATCTTTGACCAGTCGTGCGAAGCGTTTTTATTAAAAATATTTTATATTCGCTCTTTTATGTATAGAGAGTTTTAGATATATTCTCAAATGTAGATGCACATCATCTTTGACCAGTCGTGCGAAGCGTTTTTATTAAAAATATTTTATATTCGCTCTTTTATGTATAGAGAGTTTTAGATATATTCTCAAATGTAGATGCACATCATCTTTGACCAGTCGTGCGAAGCGTTTTTATTAAAAATATTTTATATTCGCTCTTTTATGTATAGAGAGTTTTAGATATATTCTCAAATGTAGATGCACATCATCTTTGACCAGTCGTGCGAAGCGTTTTTATTAAAAATATTTTATATTCGCTCTTTTATGTATAGAGAGTTTTAGATATATTCTCAAATGTAGATGCACATCATCTTTGACCAGTCGTGCGAAGCGTTTTTATTAAAAATATTTTATATTCGCTCTTTTATGTATAGAGAGTTTTAGATATATTCTCAAATGTAGATGCACATCATCTTTGACCAGTCGTGCGAAGCGTTTTTATTAAAAATATTTTATATTCGCTCTTTTATGTATAGAGAGTTTTAGATATATTCTCAAATGTAGATGCACATCATCTTTGACCAGTCGTGCGAAGCGTTTTTATTAAAAATATTTTATATTCGCTCTTTTATGTATAGAGAGTTTTAGATATATTCTCAAATGTAGATGCACATCATCTTTGACCAGTCGTGCGAAGCGTTTTTATTAAAAATATTTTATATTCGCTCTTTTATGTATAGAGAGTTTTAGATATATTCTCAAATGTAGATGCACATCATCTTTGACCAGTCGTGCGAAGCGTTTTTATTAAAAATATTTTATATTCGCTCTTTTATGTATAGAGAGTTTTAGATATATTCTCAAATGTAGATGCACATCATCTTTGACCAGTCGTGCGAAGCGTTTTTATTAAAAATATTTTATATTCGCTCTTTTATGTATAGAGAGTTTTAGATATATTCTCAAATGTAGATGCACATCATCTTTGACCAGTCGTGCGAAGCGTTTTTATTAAAAATATTTTATATTCGCTCTTTTATGTATAGAGAGTTTTAGATATATTCTCAAATGTAGATGCACATCATCTTTGACCAGTCGTGCGAAGCGTTTTTATTAAAAATATTTTATATTCGCTCTTTTATGTATAGAGAGTTTTAGATATATTCTCAAATGTAGATGCACATCATCTTTGACCAGTCGTGCGAAGCGTTTTTATTAAAAATATTTTATATTCGCTCTTTTATGTATAGAGAGTTTTAGATATATTCTCAAATGTAGATGCACATCATCTTTGACCAGTCGTGCGAAGCGTTTTTATTAAAAATATTTTATATTCGCTCTTTTATGTATAGAGAGTTTTAGATATATTCTCAAATGTAGATGCACATCATCTTTGACCAGTCGTGCGAAGCGTTTTTATTAAAAATATTTTATATTCGCTCTTTTACGTATAGAGAGCTTTAGATATATTCTCAAATGTACATGCACATCATCTTTGAGATAGTTGGTCTTTATTTATATGAAAAAGACTCCAATCTATTGTTTATTAGCAATACGGGATAATTATCTATAGACGTTGTTATAAATGTGGGTATATCATGAGCAGGTGGGTCCGCGTGGGTATGGGTAGAGTCTTAGTGAAAAATTTTCACATTTTGCACTATTTTTTTACATTTTTCCACGTCTTCCTACGTCCCGCAAACTGACAGGTGGGTCCTCTGTAGGAGTGGGTGTGAGTATACTGGATGAGAAGTGTTTTCAAGATCTGGAAAAATAAACCAGTAGCGACGGCCGCTGGATTAGTGAAGTGGCGGCGACCGTACCGTACCACCAATCAATTTATTTACTGTAGTTATCTACTGGTGGCTATCGTCGACATCATTTGGTTTGATTTGTTTGCATTATTATTAGTATTATTATATGTAGAGTCACCCACATGAGGGTTGAGGTGGGTGCCCCCTCCCCTGCTGATGAGAGGTGGGATGGAACTTGCCTCCTAGTAGCAGCAGGAGGAGACCACGTGGAGCTGACGTGTGCGAATTGGACCCCGCCGGCCAAACGCAATCCGCTCACTGCTTCCGGGCCCCACCCCGCGCGATACGCTCCAAGCGCGCGCACACACTGACGCATGGGCCCACTCTTGTCGTCGCGGAGCAGAAAGGCGACTTTACCTCCTCCTCTCTTCTTCCTCCCCGGCTGGAATTGGCTTCCCCTTCCCCTTCCCGAAGAGAGAGAAATAGAGCGAGAGCGATGAGGGAGCTGGCGGCCTCCTCCTCCTCCTACGCGGCTGCGGCTGCGGCTGCCGCCGCTGTTGCCTCCTCCTCCTCCTCGTCGTCGGCGCTCCGGGGCTGGTGGGACGACGTCAACGAGTCGCCCGAGTGGCAGGATGCGGCCTTCTTCTCCCTCGCCGCCGCATACGCCCTCGTCTCCGCAGTCGCACTGGTAGGCTACCCATCTCTCTCTCTCTTCCCTTTCATTTCGACTCGATCCCTCTCTCTCCTCCTTGGGGCGGGGGCCTTGTGGGACGCCGTCGCCGGTCGCCCCCAATTAGTTAATGTCTGCTCTTCGCTGGCCGATTGCTGCAAAATTCGAATTCAACAAATCCACTCCACTCGAATCTCTCTCAGCTCTCTCTTCTGAGCAGAGCAACGTTACAGGAGGAGGATCAATCACATCTCTCCTCTCTGCTTGCAGATTCAGCTCATCAGGATCCAGCGTCGGGTGCCCGAGCTGGGATGGACCACCCAGAAGATCTTCCACCTCATGAACTTCCTTGTCAACGGAGGTAACCAATCTCATCTCATCTCACCTGCTGCTCCACTTCCCCCATTCCAATCCAATATTCACTATAACTTTGCTTCTGCTGCAGTCCGTGCTCTCGTCTTCGGCTTCCACGTCCATGTCTTCCTCCTCCCAACAAAAGTAAGTTCCCCCTACTCCTGCCCTGCTTTACCTTTCCTTCTTTAAGTTTCTCACATCTGGATGCACGGCCTCCTTGTTGTACCTAAATACTATTTATTCTCGTTAAACGCCTTCTGTTCCATCAACAGGTATATAAGCTGGTGTTACTAGATCTCCCCGGATTGCTCTTCTTCTCCACATACACCTTACTCGTGCTCTTCTGGGCAGAAATATACCATCAGGTACGTCCCTGCCTGTCTCTCACCCTCCATTGCAAGTCCACTTCTCATCATTCCTTCTCAATCAGATGATGATACAATTTCTTTCCAAAATGAATGATACAATCAGAAATGTTGCTCGACTTGCAGGCGAGGAGTCTCCCAACTGACAAGCTCAGGCCCGCATACATTGCCGTTAACACCATCATATATGTAGTTCAGGTCTCGTCCTCATCATATATCCTTTCCCTCCTATCTGTTGATTCTTCCTATCCATGCAATTTGTCTCTCTACTTTTATCTAATCTTTGGATTTCTTATCTATTCACGTTTCCAAACAATCTCTGCTTACTTTGACTCAGTAAGTGCCTCTGCCTGGACATCTCGACAGGTTTGCATATGGATATACCTCGGAATAAACGATAATGCTGCGGTTGAACTGGCCAGCAAAATCTTCATTGTGGCTGTCTCCTTCGTTGCGCTTCTTGGCTTTTCAGTATATGGTGGAAGGTAACCCAATGTTCAGTGTCTTTTGCTGTTGTACTAACTTGCAGCCTTGGTTATTTAAAATGCTGTTGTTTTCTTGCAGGTTATTTTTCTTGCTGAGACGTTTCCCTATCGAATCAAAGGGGCGGCAAAAGAAGCTTTATGAGGTGATTGTGACCCTTTAACAGCTACCTTTCGTGCTCAACTGCCCATGAAAAGGCTACTGTAGAGACTAGAAAACAAATTGCTCACGTACAATGTTTTTTGGGTCTATCATTTGGTTGATGTTATCAGTTACTATGATTTGTGAAACAGTGGAAATCAACATGCGCTCAGCATTTGATTCTTTTGCAGTGTCCAAAACATGATATTCAGAGCTTAGCTAAATCTTGCTTTGTATTGGCAATTTGTCTATTGACTGATTGACTATAGTACCCGATATTTCTGTGTATCTAGTTATTTGCAATTGTTTGGTTTCTTAATTATGTATGAAGGGGAATTTGGCCTATCATCCGTCTCCGTGATTTTCATTCTGACGTTGCATTTTTCCTACATGTCTCAGGTTGGGACTGTGACAGCAATTTGCGTGACCTGCTTCCTGATAAGATGTGTTGTGGTGAGTATTTTGCTCTCAATTACTGATTTGTTGGTATGCAAGTATGAAGACTGGTTGTTCGTTTGGTTGGGGTCTGAAAGTAGAAATATGATGTTGACCTGTATAATATGGACGTGACACCACCAAACATGGCCGACTAGTTGCTTTGCACTGTTGTGAGAGGAATGAATTTGTGGTTTACAAATCCACTTGGAAACATTCCATGTGCATTGAAATTGCGCACTTTGGACTGTTTTTTTTATTATTATTTCTGATGTTTTCTCCTTGTGTTCACTTATGGCAGGTGGCATTATCTGCATTTGATTCTGATGTATCTCTCGAGGTTTTGGACCATCCGATCCTAGACTTATTCTACTATACGGTAAAAACGCCTTGTTGTCTTGCTATTATATCGTCTATTTGTCCATGGCATTAACACTACTCTTGTAAATGTACTCCCACTGTGCAGCTGACAGAGATACTGCCTTCTGCCCTTGTCCTCTTCGTCCTGAGGAAGCTTCCTCCCAAGCGGGTATCAGCACAATACCACCCCATTAACTAGAGAGATTTTGGTGATGTTATATGGTACTAGTACGAGGTGTGGATGAGCTGAAATGGCGGAAACCTTCATCCACTTGGGTCGAATGCTTTTGCTTTTGCTGTTGTCTTTATGGAAGCCTTCATCAAATCATCATTGTCGTCGTATTATATGAGGCAAAAAAGAGTTTTGGTGTTGAGTGTTAGTGTGTTACTGATGAATCTGGCGACTCCTGGATCTCCATTGTGTTGTTTGGTTAGTTATGCTACCCGCAGCATGACATGGCATGCCTAGCATTATCTGAATTACACGGGCGTTGTATTTTTGATTCTGCCTGTGCCTGTGGATGCAGACAACGCCAATGACTTGGTGGTGCTATAGTGATGCCTGTCTATATATATTATTACTACTGGTGTGCTGCCGAGTTACAGGGGACGATTAGAGAGGATTAGAAACAGAACTGGGAATTCAAAGTTAATTGTGCCGAGTTTTTGAATAAGATGATTGGTCAAATACTGGATGCCGTCCGTGTGGGGCAGAAGAGCCACCAGAAACAAAGCAAGCAGCCGTGGCTGTCACCCAACCCAACCTGAACAATGCAATGCAACTTTGGCTCTGGAGCGCGCGCGGAAGAACGATCTGGAATCCAAGGAGACCGGGCTAGGGCTAGCTGCAAGGGGCGGCCGGGTCTTCAGATTCTGTCTCCGTCTAGCACATTCTATATACTACTGTCGTAGAATGCAAGTATATAGCAGGATATACAAAACTAGCTATTTCTTAGTACGTCCAAGCCCTCCAATTATATGGCATACGAGTTACGTACCTACTTAAAATGTTTGACAAACACCAGTACAGAGCACACCCAAACTTCTAGTTCAGAAACACTTTCTTCATAGGTAAGCTTCTGGCGTGACCGCAACGGAAGTAAACCACAGTGGATATCTACAGCTTCAACTGATACGTAAGTCACTCACTCTGAACCCGAGTTATGCTATCAATGCCCATGGCATAGCAAATTCAGGCAATCCGACAGGTTAAGAGAGCTATATTATATTCTCCATGTCCGTACCATGTAGTCCAAGCCTCCGAGGCATCGCAGGGGGCTTCCGTGGTTGGAGCACAGCTAAAGGAGAAATGCTATTTCCAAAAAGGAGAGAGTTCTTCTGAGTTCATGGACCAAAAATCTCTACATGATGTTCCTTGTGATCGATATCTTCATTCACATGGTGATCCCACTGCAGAAAAATGCAAAAGGCATACTCATTATACTGGAACGAACTTCAGATGAAGATCCTCAGGGAAACAAACAAAAACAAATCTCTGAAGAGAAAGACCTCTTCCTCATCCTCAGAAGAGGTGGGGAAAATTTACCTATGCTATGGGCAGCTGCTGTTGGTAATATCCATATCCTGGATGGCCTGTCTGAGCATAAGCATACGGATCCTGAGGAGACCAACCGAAACCAGAAGGATCAAAGCCCTTGGGGCGTCCATACCGGCCACCATTTCGTTGATCCTGCTCATATTTGCGCAGGAAGTGAATGCACATCAACAAACAGGATTCATATAATTTCACCATGGAAATTAACAAGTAAATAAACTAGCAACATAAGCTACCTGCTTGTTAGCAGAACGGTGACCCCATGAAAGCCTCACGGTGTTACCTCCCAGCTGACTTCCATTTAGCATTCTCATGGCCTCCTCTGCTGATGCCCTACAATACATACCAGTCACAAGTCAGTCATCCCCCCAAGAATATTTGAGGAGGCTATGCCAGACCAACTAAAAAGATGCATTACACACCCAAAGTTCATATTCTTGCAATCACGTCTACAGTTGCAATATGTATACAAACGACTCGTGACAAAAATTTATGAGATACTCTAGTAGGTCCCTTGCAAGGCAGAACTTATGCACAAGTTTAGTCCACGCATCATTTGAAACCATGATGAGGAATTGGATCAGCTATAGTTGGCTGGTCCACCATCTACAGGATAAAACCACAATGACAAAAAGAATTACCTGTTTGAGTATGTGACAAAGCCACAGCCCTTCCCTGCTAGTACTTTGACATTAACAAGCTCCCCATATGGACTAAAGGCTTGCATTAGATCCTCATCTGTGATGCTTTTATCAAGACACCCAACAAACAGCTGCAAGCAACAAATGCATCCTTCAGTTAAATGTTCTTACATGTCACTCCTTTGAAAAGTAAAAGCATGTACTCACTCTTGAATTGTTTGGATCATGATAAGAATCAGTTCCTTGTGTGTTGTGGACAAAATCTGCATATCGGAAAAAAGAAGATGTGATTAAGTAGTGCTATGGAAACTGCTTTTAGAAACTGTACATGATAATATAATAGTTACTATGAGATTAACCCACCACTAGTCAAGGACAATGCCAATGCATGTCCGTGCATTCTGATCCATCTATATTTCATTGTTCACACGTGGCAGTCGGAAAGCCAAGTAGCCATGGAGTAAAACAATGCAATGCAATTAAACAACAATACAATGTATGTACCAAACATAATACGTATTTGACATGTACAGCATATGATGCGGCTTGAAATACATCAAAGCTTGTATCACTGTGACAGTTCGAGAATATATACATGAGCAACAAGAGAATTGACTTGACAAGTGATGGAAAATAGATTTCAACTAATGCGGAGCTAAAATAGAAAAGACATTGTGGTACACATATACCTATAGGACAGATAGCATGCCAGACTGTTCCTCGAATGAACAAGCTAAGTAGAGTGAACTAGCTCCACTTGCATCCTAAGCAATGCTCATAATCCTTACTGTAGTACGAGTAGTTACAAGGGACAAAAAAGCAACAAACTAAAATAAAATATGGCAGCGAGAAGAATTTATTGATGCAGGAGAAAGCCACTGAGAATTTATTGATCCTAAGCAATGCATGCTTGAAGCACTGCAACTTGATGAGACAAAGTAAGCTAAAAATCAAGGTAAAATTTGAGAAATTAAACCATGGATTACTTGGCTGGCACGTGTACGTACTTTTCTTGTAGGGAGCAGGTCCTGCACTTCTCTTGTTGGGAGTAGGTCCAATACGCATAGGCCTGGTAGAACAGTATGCTCCATTCATTTCTGCCATTGCTTGTACCTGCTCATTGACATCTCCAAAGTGGACAAAGCCATAGCATTTTGAGCGGCCAGTAAGCTTGTCGAAGATAACTTTTGCACCCTTGACTGATGGGTATCGAGTCTTGAACAGATGGTGAAGCATGTATTCAGTAACATCATAGGCCAAGTCCCCAACAAATATGGAATGGTCAGAATCATCATCATCATCTGTGTGTCCGTCCTGCTGTGTGGCCCAGTCGAGCATGGGAACTTGATCGGGAAGTTTCTCAGGAGCATGTTGCTGAGAGTGCCACTTGAGGTTGAAATCTTGGTCTGCGTTAGGCATCTTCTGGCCATTGTAGCTCTTGAGAATGTGAGCAGCAGTAGTATGGTCGGCAAAGTTGAGAAAGCCAAAACCGTCTGACTCTCCACTATGCTTGTTCCGCCTTATGACAAGGGAAAGAAGCTGCATTTCGGAAAACAAAGATGCTGAGGGAACAGGAAGAGATCAAAATCCAATGGCATGGCAATGAAATATAGGTGTATGCAGTCCTCATTGGTGGCAAATGCAATCAATGATAGATGGGCGAGTCATATGGTTGGCACAAAACCCCCCATCCATCAGGAAAGTGATGACAGGTATAATGATAAAAAATAGTCAATCCGGTTGCCTAGAAACGATTGCTGCTTGGGGTGGAGTACTATACTACGCTAGTAGTAGCACTAGCACACAGAGCGATGCAGAATTGAACTTTAAGTAAATAAATAAATAATAAAGGGCAAACAAACACCACTTGGGTGCTTGTACTGAGAGCAGCACAAGAGGGGGAAGAAGGCTGAGGGCAGTCACAACTCTAGTAGGTAGGGTGCAAATTGAAATTGGTAGTGGATTGCGCGGGCAATTCCCCGAGCGAATTCAATTGATGAACAGTAAGTTAAAACAGATTGATTGGAGGCGAAGGGTGGGGACGAGGGAGGGACCTCGGGCGAGTAGGTGAAGCAGCCGTAGAGGTAGTCCTCGTTCATCCAGTGCAGCAAGCCGCCGATCCGGAGCGAGCGCGCCCCGTCGGCTCGTGCTCCTGCTGCAGCGTCCTCCCCCTTTGTGAACGTGGGCGCCGGCTGGGCTGTCCCGTGGTAGTGGTAGGGGGGCGCGTCGGCCCAGCTGAGCGGGTGCGGCGACGGCGCCATTGGGGGGTGGCACGACGCGAGCCTGCGGAGGGCGAGGATGAAACCCTAGGCAGTCAAATCAATCAATGATGAGCTCCGCCGCCGCCGCCGCCGCCGCCGCGTCTCTCTCTCTCTCTTTCTCGTGTCGTCTTCTTCTCCACGGAGAGAGAGAAGAAGCCACGACCCACTAGCAGCGCATCACGGCCCACGGGCCAGCCGCATTGGATTCCATTCCATTGCATTGTCCCCTTTTGCGGCAATCCCCTCAGTTTGACATTTCACCAGGCTCATCCTTTTTGAAAACCTGTGCTAAAAAAAACTTATTTGAAAGCACGACATTACGTCTTCATCTCGCCGTAATAAAACTACAGCAGCAGTGATAGTAGTGTAAAATGCATCTATATTAACTTTGTTGCTGGACAAAAACTCTGTCCTGCGCGCCATTTCCTTTATAGCCAATGCACACTCCCTCGTTTCAATGATACGAAACATGTAAAGTTTTAAATTTTATACTCAAATACAAAACATACTTAAATCACTGTTAATTAAATCTCCATAAAGTTAGTAGTATTATTTAACCGGATAATTTACTCCTTGTTATCTGTAACGGTACTTTTATACTATAATTTATTATAGTGTACATGCTTATAATTCAGAGATACATGCGTTTTTTGTTAGTCTTACTTATAATCTCTTGTATTTAAGGGTAGATAGAAGGAATAGTTTTGTTGTACTCTTAGCAAGACTGGATACTTGGTAAGTGAGCTAGATGAATGTTATAGAGATGATATTTCATAAATTTACTGATGAAGTATAGTGTTTTAATGTGTACTGTATGAATTTTTTATGAAATCCTCGTCTGTCCAAAATAATTTTGTTGATCGTTGACTTTGTCTACCTTGAGACATACTGATTGGCAGGCAAGCAGTGAGTTGGATCATATGGTGGCTTGCTTTGGCCGGCTTTCACACGAGCCGATCCAATCAATGGCGCGGTCCCACTGATCAGCGACACACGATTTCCCGGAGAGCGCGGGCCCGCAGGTCAGAGGGGTTATGACTACGCCGCGTATTTTACTGCGCCCGCCGGATCCGGCATCTAACTGACCTGTGGGTCCGCTCGGTCTCGACCAGGGTGTAAGTACGTCTGATACCACTTGTTATAAACGCGCAGCCGGATTCGGCCTAGGCCCGGGTACCTACGGGCCAGCGCGACATGAAGCCCAGGTCCAACGGAGCTACAACCAACAATGCTTAGGCCTAACTCAACCCAAAAGACTAGCCTGATAGGTGAGGACTGCCCTCGCCTTATATGTTGTGCTCCCCCATCATCAATTTCCGATGTGGGACTAAACCTAACAATCTCCCCCGTCACACATTGGACCCAACTCTTCCATTAGAAGAGGCTATCAACAGGTCCAGAGTTTAAATTCTCCAGTGGAGGCACCTGGAGACTTTCACGGGCTCCCCCGTCATAAATGTGACCAATGAGATTTTTCTTAGGTTCCTCGACCTTCGGCTCTGATACCACTTGTTATAAACGCGCAGCCGGATTCGGCCTAGGCCCGGGTACCTACGGGCCAGCGCGACATGAAGCCCAGGTCCAACGGAGCTACAACCAACAATGCTTAGGCCTAACTCAACCCAAAAGACTAGCCTGATAGGTGAGGACTGCCCTCGCCTTATATGTTGTGCTCCCCCATCATCAATTTCCGATGTGGGACTAAACCTAACAATCTCCCCCGTCACACATCGGACCCAACTCTTCCATTAGAAGAGGCTATCACAGGTCCAGAGTTTAAATTCTCCAGTGGAGGCACCTGGAGACTTTCACGGGCTCCCCCGTCATAAATGTGACCGCTGAGATTTTACAGGTTTCTCGACCTTCGGCTCTGATACCACTTGTTATAAACGCGCAGCCGGATTCGGCCTAGGCCCGGGTACCTACGGGCCAGCGCGACATGAAGCCCAGGTCCAACGGAGCTACAACCAACAATGCTTAGGCCTAACTCAACCCAAAAGACTAGCCTGATAGGTGAGGACTGCCCTCGCCTTATATGTTGTGCTCCCCCATCATCAATTTCCGATGTGGGACTAAACCTAACAATCTCCCCCGTCACACATCGGACCCAACTCTTCCATTAGAAGAGGCTATCAACAGGTCCAGAGTTTAAATTCTCCAGTGGTGGGCTTCATGTCGCGCTGGCCCGTAGGTACCCGGGCCTAGGCCGAATCCGGCTGCGCGTTTATAACAGGCAAGCAATGAGTTGGATCATATATGGTGGCTTGCTTTGGCCGGCTTTCACACGACCCGATCCAATCAATGGCGCGGTCCCACTGATCAGTGACACACGTCTTTCCCCGGAGAGCGTGGGGCCCACTGGTCAGAGGGGTTATGACTACGCCGCGTATTTTACTGCGCCCGCCGGATCCGGCATCTAACTGACCTGTGGGTCCGCTCGGTCTTGTACTGTACAGGGTGGCAAGGGCCGGATTGAATGAAGGGCGTTAATGTGCCTATTAAATGGGCGTCATCAATTCTCAGCCTCCCCATCGGCCACCCGCTACGCCCACCTGCACCATGTACCCCAAGATTGTGCCTTTAAGAAAATAATAACCCTTATTTCTCGGGGGGAAAAAGAAGAAAACAATTAACCTTTACTTGTACCCACAGAAGATTGTGCCTTTATGAAAACAACTCTTTTTTTAAAAAAAACTAATCTTGTACTGTACGATAGATATTATGCTTCTTGTTTGCGCAGAAAAAGGATATGGTACTTCTTTTTCTTCTCACAAGTGCTCACACACAACATCAACCATATATAAAGTAAATTTGAACCTACTATAAATCATGACCAATATTCCTTTTTTTATCCCGCAACCAGATGATGGATGCTATTCTATGTCCCATACTCTCATTACACTAATAAAACATATGGAATGAACTAAACAGTTTGAGATAAAAGAATATTGTTAGATGTCCACTTTTCTTTTTTATCCTTATTAATATTTTTGGAGTTTTTTTTCAAGCCTAGAAACTTGTCTAGAATTAATTTATGTTTCTACCATTTAATTAAGGAGAAGGTTAATGTACTATATGTTTTTGGGTATCTGAACCGTGTGTACCTAATGATTTTGAAATGCTTCGCTTCCCTTCCAAAGCGAGCTGCCCACTTTCTCCACTTCCTACCTCTCGAGCTCGCGCAGACAGCGGCGCCGTCACCCTCCCTTCTTCGCCTTCACCCATTCGCCGCCGCCGCCCGCTGCTGCCGCCGTAACCTATGGCCCCGACCGGGCGGCTCCTCGCGGTAGCCGCCCTCTCCGTCCTCTGTGAGTACCTCTTCGTGATCTGCCTCCTCGGCTTCTGATTCTTTCCTCTTGCCACTCCTATTGTTTCCCCCAATGTTTGAGCAGCTGCACCGGGTCATGGGTTCTTGCTTCCATCTCCTTCCAGGATGCTCGTCTATTCCCTGTGCTTCTTTGTTGATTTTTGATCTATAGGCAGCAGGGAGGCTGCTAGCTACGTCTGTCTCCTGAATTTTCTCCCCACTGCCTGGGAGAATCCGATCAATTCTCCTTGCCAAGAACAAAGGCGGCTGATCCGTGCTCTTCACTTGATAATGTGCAGGTTTACAGGGGCTATTGGGCGATTCGGGCGCTGCATTTGCTCAGAGCCACCTGCCGCTTCACCGGATCGTTCGCGCAGGGGAAAATGACGGCGGTCTCATGCCGGAGCTCCCGCCCAGCGGCTTCATGCCCATGCCGGAGCTCTCCCCCAGCGGCTCCCCGAAGCCATTTGTCCCCTTCCTGGCGCCTGCTCCGCTTGCGCCCTTCTTTAACAACAGCACGCCGAAGCTCTCAGGTTGCTGCACTCTCTGTCACTAGTTTTCTTTTCCTTTCTTTTGGAGGTTGGATGGGAGCTCAAAAGTTACTGCATTGAGAACTAAACAAGTTGCTAGTGTACTTTGCCAACTGAAGGTGCCTGTCGATTCCTTACTGCAGGGAAATGCACATTGAACTTTACCGCTGTCGATAAGCTCATGACCACCACGGCTGTCGACTGCTTCACCTCCTTTGCTCCTTTCTTGGCCAATGTCATTTGCTGCCCCCAGCTTCAGGCAACACTGACCATCCTCATAGGGCAGTCTAGCAAGCAGACAGGGTCTCTCGCATTGGATCCCACCGTCGCTAACTACTGCCTGTCAGATGTCCAGGAGCTGCTGTTGAGCCAAGGTGCCAGTGACAATCTTCACAGCCTTTGCTCAGTTCACCTCTCGAATGTCACTGAGGGATCATGCCCTGTTAGCACCGTGGATGCGTTTGAGAGTGTCATCGACTCATCAAAGCTCCTCGAGGCCTGTCAGAAGATTGATCCTGTTAACGAATGCTGCAGCCAGACATGTCAGAATGCTATAAATGAGGCTGCCCAGAAAATCTCGTCCAAGGATGGAGGTTTGACGAGCTACACTGGGAGCCCCAAGATTGATAGTTGTAGGAATGTTGTTCTCAGATGGTTGTCAAGCAGGCTTGATCCACCATCCGCAAAGCAAATGCTGAGGCAGATATCTAACTGCAATGTTAACGGAGGTACTTCCAAACTAATAACTAATTCAAAAATGTGCTTTCCATCTCTTCAGTTGTTACCTTCTGTTTTCTTAGAATGAATACATATATATCCCCTACTTCTCTTATAGTTTGCTTACAAACTTAAACATCTGGACTCTCGAGCTTAGTTTTTGGTTAGTTTCTCTGATATAGTTAAAATGGACCACACCTTCTAAGATACCAGAGGTTGAAAACCATGTTCATGTAGCATTGTAGTGACCTCATCATATCATTGGCTTGATTTGCTTGAATTTCTGAAGTTGAAAACAGTGCTTGCATCCAAATATCAAATTCATAAAGGGATGCTTCATAGCGTTATTTAGAGCCGGTGCATTCAAGACTGAACTAAACTGTAAAAGATCGAACTTTTCTGGACTATAAAGGATAGAAAATACTTCAGCAGGATACTTTAACTTTAAAGAACTTTTTTTTTGGTAAAGAAGACCATACCCTGAAGCAAGAGACTGAATAATCCATGTAGGGTGTCTGAATTTTCCTTTTGCCCGTGGAATCTTTGGATACTATTTGAAACTGATAGCATGGAACTTAATAGGAGCCCAATGCAAGGTTTTCTCTTTTGTGTTTGGCTCAGCAATATGCCACTAAGGCATTAGGTGTCATGGTGCTGGAATATGGTTGATTTGGATTACAAGAACAACAGCTTTGGGACAATTATTTGAGCAAATAAAAAATACTAGGAAGACTTGAATGACCATAATGTGCATCTACTAAATTTCAAAATTTTATTGGACTTAGGTTTTATTGAACCTGGTGGCTACATCTACATGGATATACGTTCTTAATAACAATCTACAATACTTTTACCACATTTTGAGTTTTATTCTCATTGTTCACTGTCAATAGTTTTTTTTTTACTGAGGGGCCTATTCTTGCTCTATCCTTCCAGTTTGCCCACTAAGCTTTCCAGACACAAGTAAGGTGGCAAAAGAGTGTGGTGGAACAATCAAGAACAGTACTACATGTTGCAAGGCTATGTTAAGTTACGTAGCCCATTTGCAAAAGCAAAGCTTCATAACAAACTTGCAAGCTTTAAATTGTGCTTCTTTTCTTGGGGCAAAGTTGCAAAAGATGAATGTCAGCACAAATGTCTATAGCTCTTGTCAAATAACACTAAAGGATTTTTCACTTCAAGGTAAGTTATTCAAGAACTGGCACCTGATTATGCGGGTCATATTTATCTTCTGGCTCAGCGTTGCCTGGCAACTGAACTGATGAAACATTCTATCTATGTTCTCAACCATTTTTTTGCATGACTGGCTCTACTGGATTCACAAACAGTTGGATCTCAAGGTGAGATAATATTTTCCTGTTTTTTATAATTTTGTAATGCATCTATGTAAACCATTTTACATGGCATGGTATGCTTTAATTGAGCTGAGACTGAATTTCATGTTTCCTTGCAACATGAGATTGATTTTGCATGTCTTACCACATTAGTGCTTGTGGACATAAAACAATATGTATTGTCTGATGTACTATGTATTAGCAGGAGCCAGAGGTCCAACAGTCCAATTTTGAGCTGTTCTATTTAGTATGTGCAAGGGGTTAACTTGTTTTGTGCTATCTTAGAAGTAGAAGTAAGAACATAGACTAACAGATGGATCAGCCCTTTGTAACTGTTTTAGATATCCAAGACCTAAGCTGGCACGTGCTTGTTTGGAATTGGAAATGATGGCTAGGATTCAAATCCCTGAAATTTATATCAAATTTGAACATCCTAAAATTTCCTGGAGTCACTCTTACAAACAGGCCCTTACTAGGAAAATGAACTTGGATCATGCATAATGTGAAATAGTTCTCAGCCAATATTAAAGTAAGTAGATAAACTAATTATTGGAGAGAACAAAGGGTGCAATTTTGTATAATGGAACTGTGGGTAGAAGCTTAAGTTCTAAGCACATCTATTATTTACTTCGTTGAGAAATTGCTTCTGTAATCTGGCTTTGTAGAATACGCCCTACCTGTTAAAAGTCAATTTTATACTCAAACTTACTACATTAGACATCACATTATCAATGTGTAGAGCTGTACTAAAAAAATCGATTTTATTGTTTGGTTTGGTAGTGATTGGTCATGGTTTTGCACAGAATCTGGATGCCTCCTTCCAAGTATGCCTTCAGATGCGTCCTTTGACCGCACTTCTGGGATTAGCTTCACATGTGATCTGAATGATAACATTGCGGCTCCATGGCCATCTTCCATGCAAGCACCATCCTCATCATGCAATAAATGTATGTTATCTACGCTTGCTTTGCGCTTCAATTGTTTTATTTACATGTTTACGTACGAACTTCTTCTCGTATTTTTTTCTTAAATGCTATTTGGTACCGGTACCAGTATACTTCAAAATTATGAAATTAAGCCCTCTTTTGTATTCCACTACATTGTTTCACGCTCTTTCTGCTGAATCAGTGTTTTATGAAGTCTGAATATGTGATTTCGTTGTAGAAGCAAGCTCGGTAATTCAATATACACCTTGCTTTCTGCTTGCGGGAAGATTTAGAGGGTGAAAGCAATTTTTACAATCTCACAAGGATTATTGTTAAAACAATTTCAACTAGCCTCTGAGTTGAGATATATTAGCAACACTGCCCTCAGTTTGCCTAGCAGTGCAGGCAAGCACTTATGACAGCTAGTGTCATGGGCTTCCTGTTATGTTTGAATGCCTTTTTGCTGCTTTGCCTTTATTCGTGCTATGCTATGGCTGTAATTTTTTATTTGGGTGCCTCTGTATACAGCTGTCAATATTCCAGAGCGACCTGCTGCGACATCGGCACAAAATGGTGAGAAAACTAGATCTAGTGTTTACATGTAGAGCTCAAGGATAAGGTGAAACTTTCCTTTTTGGGGCATGTACAAGAAGATTTGAGAGTTGTCTTTTTTGCAGGTGTGAACCACAAGAACCTGAAGCTAAGGCTGCTTGTTTGTTTGGTCTCCCTTCTTCTGGTTCTCTTGGTACAAGCATAGCTTGGTCCATTTTGGGCAATTATTGAGATTCATTGAGGAGAGCTAACTGGAAGTGTCAGCGAAGAGCTTGAGTTTTTGCGATTTCATGGTCGCATCAAAGTGTTGTAGGTTCACGTGTTTTGTGTTTTTGCAATCTCCTGGTAGCTATATATTAGTGTAATCTGTTGTAAGGCATATAATATAATGATAGCAATAATTTATATTCGTTTTGTATAGTGAGAAAGAGGGGTGGTGTTTCCAAAGATGTGAAATACGCATGGCGATTTGGCAGGAGGGAATGGATTTCAGCATTGGTTATCATTCATGTTATTGTTCAATTGATATTGGTGCCTCTGGAATTCTGATACTGATAGATGGATCATGTGATGCTTTGCTGGCCTTGAGTATTTGTCTCGACAGTATCCGCTCCTCTTGGTACAAGGTGATATGATATCCTTTCTGGAAGGGGCTGTTGTGCTTGGTATTTGCGTCGGCGCGGCGCCAGTTTAGCAGTGGCCGGTGCTCTGAACAATTGGTTAGATAGCATTCAGGATGTTGTCGTAGTTTTGAACACATCTGATCTGACAGAAACAATAAACTAAAGAAGCATATCATATCCTGAATTGTATTGTGTTGTGTTGTATATTTGTATTGTTGCAGGCCAAGCAAGCAGCAACAGTTGGAAGAAGAATAGCATTCCCCAACCTGGGTGGGGGCGTGGGGCCAGGGGTGGGCTCAACGCCTTGTTCCATGATGATTGAGTTCTAAGTTGTTGATTAATCAGTGTACCATCAACATGGTAATCTAATGTAGACAACTGCATACAAAAGAAACAAAAGAAAATGTATAAGCCCCTGCAATTACCATATATATAACAATTACCCGCAAAAAGTATATATAACAATAAATAAGTGCACACCTCCCGCAACCTATCGCTGAAAGAGGAATATGAGGAGTTCGAAAGGCTGTTTTGAACGAGAAAAGCAAATAAATTAAAAAAATGGACCCTACCAAAATTCCGTGGTCACAATACAAATTTCATGACATTGTTATTAGAATCACAGACAAATAATACAAGTAGAACACCGTAGTAGCTATTTCAATTTAGCTGTCGTATGTCATCACGCCAAATCCAAGCATCGCATGAAACCCAACGCAATCAACAGACTAGTGTTGCAGTATACGGAGTAGTTTACACTAAAGTCTAAAAAAAGGTATAGTTTACACTTTCGTTTTGTAAGGACCAAGGCGCCAGAACATGCACTCATCATCCGAACTCGTAGTAATGCATACTAGTATTCTTCTCGCACATCTATCAAAAATGAAAATTCCCATTGCATGTGCCATTGTTGCGCACTCTCCTCGAAGGAAAACATGAAACAACGGAAGCAATTGTTTGGTTATTTTCTTGACTTATCCTCCAGAAGAAAATGAGCGATCCCAACGACAACAAAAGGGGTCTCGAGTCATAACACTGTCAAGTCTCAATGTTTAATTTTGAGTTGCAGTAAATATATAGTAGAAGTTTTAAGATGGGATCTGATCTGTTGGCTCAGTCTATTGGATGTGTTTATGGGATATGATTTACGTGCGTGTATTGAAAAAAGTAAGCGTGCATGCATCTGTGTTTGTACTGGTGTTTTGCGAAAGAAAAAAAACAATGAGATATACTCATTCCGTACGTTTTTATAACAAGATGCATTTTGTTTTGTTATAATAGGTTTTTTATCAATATTTACTATGTTCCACAACCCTTTAGTCTCTCTTCTTTTTTTCTGATATGGACAGTTTCTTCTAAATTAAAGGCCTAGTTTAGTTTTCTCATGGAAATGAGAATTTCTCATGTCATAAATCAGGATAAGGAAAAAATATATGAGCGATGATAATAGCACAACACCCGATATTTGATTGGTGGCATACATGCTGGACACTAAGATAGTAAGATGGTACACACAGTGGCAAGGCATGAACGGCAGCAATTTTTTTTTTGAACAGAAATGAACAGCAGCATGGAGCCAAGCAAAGGGAAGGACCCAAATATTCTTCTCTGTTTCTGGGTGGGTCCACACCGAACCGGACGGACGGATAAATCCATCCAACTTCAACTTGGCTTTGGTACACGTTTCCTTTCCAGGGGCCTGTCGGTCCATTCAGCCATACCACCACTCATCTCATCTCACAATCATATCATATATAAGTTGCATATATAATTCAGATACTAGTATATTGCAGGCCTATTTAGTGTTATGTTGCATAATTCAGATACTAGTATATTGTTGCCTAGTTTAGTGTTGTGTTGCATAATTCAGATACTAGTATACTGTTGCCTAGTTTAGTGTTATGTTGATAACCATTTTCTTCTGTCTTTTTTCTTTTTATTTATAAATGAAGCTGTGTCTTACGATTTTCAGCTTGGCATTCCATCTTCTTTATCTATTTCTTTTTTTAAAAAAAACAAAGAGGCTAGAGATGAATTCCATTCGGCTACAGATAAACTAGTTCACAAGTGTAAATTTTTAATAATAAAACCTCTTATGTGTTCTTTGCCACCTGTGCACCTTTAGTTTTGTATATACTCCATCGATGGAATAGAACTAGCCAAAGTGGTACAATTGGCTTTGCACGTGACATCATGGCATGGCATACTGAGGTGACCAATATGTATCCAGATTTTGTATGGTTAAGTCTACCTATGTTATGTTGGTGGTGTTTAGATGTTAGAATTGGGAGGTTGAATTTGGGAGTAAGATGTCACTTCGTAATCATTGCGCTACTGTAGCATTTCGTTTGTATTTGTGAAAAATTATCCAAAAATTGATTAATTAGGCTCAAAATGTTCGTCTCGCAAAGTACAACAAAACTGTGCAATTAGTTTTTAATTTCATCTACATTTAGTATTCCATGCATGTTATGACATTTTGATGTGACGGGGAATCTTCTTTTTCATAGTAAATTTGGGGATAGAATTTGGGAACTAAACAGGCAATAAAAGAAAGAAGAATGGAATGGGCATGTGTTCTTTGCCATTGGAGAGCGGGGGAGAATCTAGAATAGCAAAGCCAGCGGGGGAGAGCACGTCTTATCATGGAGAGATCTGTCTGTCGTATCTAATCCTAATCTCTCTCTCTCTCTCTCTCTCTCTCTCTCTCTCTCTCCTGAAATAGTTTTGATCCAATCACCCATGGCGATGGCGATGGGCTCCTCCTTGCTCCTCGTGATGCGGCGCTTGGTCAAGCCACACATGACATGTCACATGCAAACCAACAACCACATCAGATTTGATGACTATTACCCAAGGAAAGGAATCGATCCATCATTATTAACACCTTCCAACTCCTCCTCCATGATGATCCCATGACCCCCTCCTCCTCCTCCGCCACCCCTCGCCGGAGGTGGCGTCGCCGCAACCGCAATGCCTCTGTCCCTGTCCCTGTCTCTGTCAGGGGGAGCGCCGCCTCGGCCAGGGCCCTCGCCGCCGGGCTCTGGAGGTTGCGCCACGCCCAGAGGATGAAGACGGCCGGGGCCCCAACACAAGCGGTATGCATATGTTTGTTGATGATGTCTCATCCTTCCTCGTCGTCGTCGTCGTCGTCCGTGATCCATTCGGCCGTTCCATTCCGTTCTATGCCGCCGCCTCCTCTGGTTGACCGCCCGATATCCTTAATCCGTGTTATTTGAAAAAAAAAGAAAATAAAGAAGTAAAATCACAGATTGGAAATTGAGTCGCATTCTGATCCAAAGTCGGTCCCTTTCTTGACTGATGATCCCCAAAAAAGATGCCTTTTTTGGTGGGTGTTACTTCTTAAAATCCAATCCAATCCAATCCAAACCTGGCGATTATTAGGCACACACGCATGTTTGGCACTCGTGGATTTCTTATGCTTCATTTAGTTGCCTACCTTTCTTCAGTCTGCATTTCTCTTCTGAATGGATGGATGATGCCTGCCTACATTCTGATCTGTTGGCAGCAAAGCATGCATGTTTCCTCCCCTGCTCTCCCTGTGCATGATTGCATTTTGCCTTTGTCTTTCACAAGGAATTATTCTAGGGATTGGTGAATGAATTGTTCTGGTTCATGAATCGCTCAGTCCTGACTAGGAAATGAATGTTCTTCTCTGTTGTCAGCCTAACCCACAGAAGAAACTCCAAGGGCGGAGGAGGAGAGCAAGCCACCACCACCTCTGCTGCAGCTGCCACTGCCATGGCAACAAAGGCCATTGCCAATGTCAATGTACTAGTACTAGTAGGAACAACAGCGGCATCTTAGACAAGGTGAATACTACTTCGAGTCCACATATGAACAGAGTTTACTCATCTATAGCGCATTCGCACTTACTGCATCATCATCATCAGATCGAAGCCTGCTGCGTGGAGCAGCTTCCCTCAAACTTGACGATGGAGAAGGCCACCAAATGGGACGCCAACCATCATCATCGTCATCATCATCTGGCACTACTGGAGGTGGAGGCCAATCATCATCATCATCATCATCTCTGTCGATCAACAAAAACATCCCCTCTGTTGGTGGTGCTGATGGAGGCCGAGCTGGAGAAGGCGCGAGCCCACATCAGCGAGCTGGAGGAGGAGCGGCGCGTGATGAGCAAGAGGCTGGAGCGCTTCCTGCGGACGCTGGCCGAGGACAAGGCCCGGCTCCGAGACAGGGCCCGGCACGCCGCCGCCGCCCTCAAGGAGGAGCGGGCACACCGGCGGCAGCTGGAGGCGGCGAACGCGAAGCTGATGCGCGAGCTGGGCGAGGCGAGGTCGTCCGCGAAGCAGCAGGCGCAGAGCTACGAGATGGAGCGCAAGGCCCGCGAGCTGATGGAGGAGGCGTGCTCGGAGCTGACGCGGGAGGTGGAGGAGGACCAGGCGGAGGTGGAGCTGCTGCGGCGGGAGTGCCTGCGCATGCGGGAGGAGATGGAGGAGGAGCGCCGGATGCTTCAGATGGCCGAGGTCTGGCGCGAGGAGCGCGTGCAGATGAAGCTCTCCGACGCCAAGCTCGCGCTCGAGTCCAAGTACTCGCAGCTCAACCACCTGCAGGCCCAGATGGAGGCCTTCCTCATGCCTTCCGCCTCCGCCTCCGCCATCAGGGACAGGGACGCGCCGCGCATCATCAGCGACGCCGCCGCCGCCGCCGCCGCCAGCTCGTCTCGGTCTCGGTCTCACTCTCACCGCCGCGATCATGGTCACGGTATCTCCTCCGCCGGTGATTCGGCGGTGGATGCGGATTCCGTGTTGGAGCACTTCCGCCGCAAGGAGATGGAGAGCAACCTCGCCAACGCCAATGAGAGCCCTTGCGAGTCCGACCTGCTGAGCCCGGCGACCGACCTCTTCTTGGCAAAGGTTGAAGACGACGCGTACGCCGCCGGGGGCAGCTCGGCCGACATGGAATACGACGGAGGCAGGGATTCCTGCAGCTGGTTCGGGACCAGCGATCGCTCGGCTTCAGTTGGGAACGGCAGCGGGG
>OAMR01000625.1:442913-485007 GCA_900205405.1 Echinochloa crus-galli | reverse complement strand
GTATATGCTAGTCTTGTCCAATGTAAATTGTTCACATAAGATACGCCAACAGTGGCCTCAAATCTAACCCAAATGTAACCGAATTCAATGTAAACATTTTAAAGGCTAGTCATTTGCCTTCTTTCTTCAGTGTAAGGCTGGGCCCAAAACTGTAAAATAGTACTAGTAGTTGGTTTTGTCAGGTCGTGGGCTGCCACGGCCCAAACCTGGTTTTGAGACGTCATTTGTGCTGTGGGCTAGAAGAGTTGCTCGGTCCACGATTTATGTCGCCGAGGAGGACCAGGCGGAGGTGGAGCTGCTGCGCCGCGAGTGCCTGCGCATGCGGGAGGAGATGGAGGAGGAGCGCCGGATGCTGCAGATGGCCGAGGTCTGGCGCGAGGAGCGCGTGCAGATGAAGCTCTCCGACGCCAAGCTCGCGCTCGAGTCCAAGTACTCGCAGCTCAACCACCTGCAGGCCCAGATGGAGGCCTTCCTCATGCCTTCCGCCTCCGCCTCCGCCATCAGGGACAGGGACGCGCCGCGCATCATCAGCGACGCCGCCGCCGCCGCCGCCGCCAGCTCGTCTCGGTCTCGGTCTCACTCTCACCGCCGCGATCATGGTCACGGTATCTCCTCCGCCGGTGATTCGGCGGTGGATGCGGATTCCGTGTTGGAGCACTTCCGCCGCAAGGAGAGCAACCTCGCCACCGCCATTGACCCATCCAGCCCTTGCGATTCCAGCCTGATGAGCCCGGCGACCGATCTCTTCTTGGCAAAGGCTGACGACGACGACGACGCATACGCCGCCGGGGGCAGCTCGGCCGACATGGAATACGACGGAGGCAGGGATTCCTGCAGCTGGTTCGGGACCAGCGACCGCTCGGCTTCAGTTGGGAACGGCAGCGGGGTTGCAACGGCGGAGCGCCGGCGTTCGGTTGGGAAGAACACCGCTCTGATACGCAGGCTCTGGAGGTCGGCCATCACCGAGAGCAGGAACAAGACTACCGGAACTGGTGCCGGCTGGTCGCCGTCTTCGGACAGGAGGTCCAGCAACGTGACCGCCGAACCGCCTCCAGCATCAGCGGCAGAGCAGCGCAGTTGGTCGGGCTCGGTGAATCTGCCGATGAGGAAGCACGACGGCGACGGGCAGCAGCAGCAGAGTAAGCAGAGCCTGAGGGAGAAGCTCATGGAGGCCAGGATGGATGATCACAAGCCTGTCAAACACAGAACCTGATGTCAGGAATTCACTCAGTCCCATACAGTTGTATTCTGAATATTGGACATAGCCATTCATATCCGCAGCCACCTTAGCTTACATCCATGTATCATACCAAAAATCATCTAGCCCTTCATGTATTATACTACTGTTGTATATGCTAGTCTTGTCCAATGTAAATTGTTCACATAACATAGGCCAACAGTGGCCTCAAATCTAACCCAAATGTAACCGAATTCAATGTATTGAGATCTTGGAAACATTTTAAAGGCTAGTCTTTGTACCATAGTAATGGGAAACGGGTCGGTAGCTCGTTCCACGACCCGGGAACGTCGTCCCAAATTGAGGGTTAGGTCACCATGGGTCATCGTTCCAATTCCCGATGGATCATCGTTCCCACCCTGTAGGGTCGTAAACTTTGGATCAAGTCCTAGAGGTTGCCATGGAGAAGCTCCAATATGAGGTAGGGATGCGGAGGAGGTGCTGTTGCAGAAGGATTGGATAGGGGATTTGTGCGAATATATAGAAACGACGGCACTGTATCACTACAGCGGCTGAGGAAGAAACAACTGGTACAAGTGGCCTTATGCGTCTATTAGACGAGGCTAAAACAAAGCGGAGGAGATCTGTAAAGCCCATCTAGCCCTTTTCTTTTTTCTTTTTCTCCCTTTTCTTTGTTTTGCTTGACTCTTCTATACCTTGTTCCGGGGTCATCGACCCGACACTCCTTGATTAACGTACCATGTTGTGAATTTTTATCTGAAAGAGATATACCACAATTTCATAAAGCATCGATCCTCGATTCCGTTTCTCAATCCAATCGACTCGGAAAATTTGTGACTATGATTCGTAGTATACCATTTTCTTCTTTCTTCAGTATAAGGCTTGACCGTAAACTGTAAAATAGTACTAGTAGTTTTTTTATTTTTTGAGGAGATAGTACTAGTAGTTGGTTTTGTCAGGTCGTGGGCTGCCACGGCCCAGCCCCAAACCCTGGTTTTGAGACGTCATTTGTGCTGTGGGCTAGAAGAGTTTCTCGGTCCACGATTTATGTCTCCAACAAAAAAGAATTTAAAAATAAATTCAGGAACACCCCTGCAGCAAAAAACAAAAAATAAAAAGAAAGAAAGAAAAAGAAATGAAGGAGCGACGAGCTCACGCTCATTTGCATGGCTCATGGCTGCCGTTTGTAAGAAAGCACAGAACCGAAATTGTTTCTTGATTAATCTATCCAATTTCAAATTATAATTTAATTATTATATTTTTAATGCATAGTTTTTACTATACAGTTAGATGTATGTGTGCTGTTATATCCAGATATATACTAAAAACTATGTATCTAAAAGATAAATATATTATAGAGAACAGAGGAAATATGTATATGGACAGATGCTAGAAAAAGAAATAAACTTTGAGCTCCAAGTCAACGTGAGTTTTAGAGAAATATATAATTTATTAAGCACTAGCAAATATGCCCGTGCGCTGCAACGGGAAGAAAACATATTTACATGTCTCTAACTCAACGAGCATAGCCCATAACTTGATTGATAGCTTATTTATGACCCACAGCCATATATATTTCCAAAATAGACACACCTTTGTTGAGTGTTGGGCTGAACACAATGCATCAGCCTATGAGGCATGTATGGGATGTAAGTCTAATTTGTACTACGTGTACATATGTTGACTAAGGACATGCATCGCATTGTTGGTGGTGTAACCAAAAGTTTGGTGTAGAGGTGAAAGGGCCTCTAATAGTCTAATCTAGTGGTTAGAGCATCTGAGTACCACCCAGCAGACCCAGATTCGGTGTAGAGGTGTTTGGATTATTGCCATACCAATTATTGCTGAATACTTTGTGATTATGTCTATGACGTGTGGTCCAATATATCAAGCATGTTTTTATTTTTAAAATATATTCATAATGGATCTTGATCTGTAGAGTTAATTTTAAGGAGTTTAATGGTTCAAACCATATTATAATTGGACATATGGTTCAGGAGAAAAAAACGTTTGAATGTTGTCAACCAAAGAACAATAGAACTACGTACAACTAACGATGTGCTGACACCTCCTTGCCCAATCTTAGGCAAGCGTTTTTCCCACCCATGTTTTTGCTAGCGCCGATGTGACTTTTGTACTGGGCTTGCCAAATGTTGTGAGCAAACCAACAAAATTGGAAAGGCAGCCTTGGGCTGCAAAAACCAAACGTATCCTAACTACATCTGAGTTTTCACCGGTCAAAAGCTCACTCAGTTTGTGGCCTCAGGCTAAAATAAAGTTGGACACGTACATGTATGATACAGAAAATAAATTGAGGCCACAAGTCTCTAAGCATGTCGAGCTTTCACTCCTGGTCCCACAGTACCACTGTCACATTGCCGAGTTCTCTCAGTTCTCACGTACCAGCACCACGCACGTCGTCTTTTCCCCATCGCCCCTAGTTTTCCCCATCTTCCGCACCCACAAAATCGGTTACCCTGACGTCTTCTTTGATAAAAAAAAAACAAAACTTCAACTGGTTCTCCTCCGTCAGACTTGCTCGTTGACGGCGCTCTATCCGCCGGTCACTGGTTGGGGCTCAGATTAGGGAGGGACTTGGACTGCTTCGCTACCTCGGTAGGCACCTCTTCCAGCTACGGCCTTCGACCTCACGCGTCTGCGCTGACGCCGCGGCGTTGTGCCTGTCGCACCTTTGCGGGGCGTCTGTGGCCTCCTCCTCCATGGCAATGCCCGCCTCGTCCATCTGACGCCAACCCTAACACTAACACCGTGGCCATCGGCAGGGCTCCCGGCCTGCACGCGCTTGATGAGACGAAAGCTGCTGTCGAGATTTGTTGAACTATATCCTGTAGAGGTGTGTGGGCTAGGGGAACCGACCGCTGTTGCAGGCAGTGGCGAGCGGCGATCACAGGAGGGCGCGTGCGAGATTACATTGTTATTTATGAAAACGCAAGGACCTTTTTGTAAAAATTACAACAAAGGGGCAAAGGATAGCGTGTTGGTTATATGAAAACTTAGGGGGGCTTTTGCACTACTAGAATCGTAACCTTACCCGAGAGTTACAGTAAGTTCCCGACCGTCCGTCGGTAAGATTAAGAATGGCCAACTGTTTTTATATTTCCAACGGTGCTGTTAATCACCCTTGGATATTATACAAATGGCCTACAGTTCTTTTAGTGCCCGATTGTTTCTTGGTCACAGCCGGCAAACTACAAGAATAACCGAGAGTTTTCTCTGTACAGTCGGCAAATTATGGAAGTGGCCGACGGGTCCAAAGATTCCACCCTCTTGCGAAATCTGAAGCCCACCAAGATGCCCAGAAGCCCCAGTCAGGAGCTGGCTGTACGTGCTATCGCCCCTCCCACGGCAAGGGGTGCGTATTGCTAGCACAGGCGCACAACGTCAAGGGACCATCAAAAGGTTAGTAGATCGATCGATCGAGATTCGAAACTGCCATTTATCCCAATTGACAACTGTCTTGCCCCTAATGTCCGGCGTGCTCGATCCATCTAGTCATCTGTTTTGGCCAGAATTCATTATGAACTAATTGATCGTTTGTTCTTTTGCAGGATTCATCGTCTTTCCAAAGAGATCATTGCGCTGAGGAATTCCTCGATAAAAGCTTCTATCATTACATTATTCAACAAAAAAAAAATCTAACCTAGTGTTCTAATCTGTTTGATATTTTCTTGATCTAGACTCGATGCCAGAAGCTTTCTGACAATGCGTGAAGGTTGGAGAGAAGAAGACACAAGATGGATTCATTTTTTTTATTTACCTTTTATGTAAAAGTCGTAGGTAGCCGACTCAATAAGAACAATGTAGGATTGTTTAATCTTTGTAATGGAATTTTGTTGTTTGTCTTCCGTAAATGTATACAGCCTTCCAATCAATACAACGCCATTATACATTTCCTTTAATTTTTGTTTTGAACGTTGGACCAATATATGAAATGAATAAAGAAAATACAATACAACGCAACTGGTTTGTAAGAACTTTACGTGAAATAACGTCAGAACTAGGATTGACAGAATAAAAATAGTATTTTAATGAAAATATTATATTAAGATAAAGAGGAAAGTAAAAAATATTAATAAAATGACCATAAGCCGAGAGTAATCACCACTGGTCGGCAATCAGATGGATGACCATCTACTTCAATACGGTAGTAGTCCGCCTGTGGCAGACAGTGCACCGTCAGCCACTCACTGTCGCTAATCAAATGGCCAACGAACCCTTGGTAATTGGCCGAATGCCCGACAAAGAGTTGCCGAGGGGATCTTGCCGACGGTTGACAGTAGACTATTAGGGCAAGTACAACCGTGTAGACAGCTTGTTGTCTTTTTACAACAACAGATAATTTAAACAGACGGCTTGTGCAATAGATTATTTGTGTAGCTATCTGCAAGATGTTTAATTAATCATTTGACACATAAATCATGATGATCCGATACATACTTGATGTTTGTAGTCATTTTATTCCATAGATATATTCTTCATGGCAGACTGCTTTTTTTTCATGGTAATTGCAAAACATTAAATTCCCACGGTTGAATCGATGAATTCCCACACCACCCCACGTCTCCCGTGCGTACAGGGAAGAAGCTTATCCATTCGTTGCATACAGAGAACAGAAAAGCTTATCCATTCGTTCCGGCGGGAGATAGCGGCCCACGCGAGCAAGACGGAGGCCTGGCGGAGCTCGCGCGGCCGGTGCGGGCGACGGCGCGGTGGAGCTCGTGCGGCGCGGTGGAGCTCATTTGGCGGGAGAAGAAGGCGCGAAGCTCGGGCGTGAAGCGAATCCCGCGGCGCGCAGCGGATCCAGATCCTCCGTCGTCTCCCCGCGCCGATTTGTACAGCGGCCTTCCTCCTCGTCGATACGCCTGGGAAGACGAGCGCAGGTCGTCGCCGAACGAGACGACGGTCTCGGAGGAAGGCACCGCACCGGGGGGGGTGGGGTTTCGCAAAAAATCATGTGCATGTCGACGGCAAACTACGGCCGTTGTACGTGCCCTTGTATTTTCTAGCGTTTGAAGTAAGGGAGCGTATGGAAACCAGCCCACCCGTGGAAACTATAGAAACATTTCATAGTTTCTACGGGTGGGCTGGTTTCCACCTGATACGCTCCCTTGAAGTAATGCCCAACAGTTTAACAACCCTCGGGAATTGTTAGGATTCTAGTAGTGTTGTAAATTTATAACGTACCGCTGAATCAATCTTTACTTTATAATTAGATAGAGATTTAACCATTCTAGAATAAATAATTCATGGACATAAATATATAACAGTAGCATGCCAAGACATATTTTTTTACAGAAGAGCATCTCACAAGGAACCCGTCAAAGCAGGTTTGGAAACATTTGGATCCATATTTATTTTCCCATGAATTTTGGAGACTTACGAAGACACAAATCAGCTCAGCTCGCAGTGGTGCGGAGAAGACAAAGGAGGCCCCACACCTGACGAGGTATCCAACGCGGAATCCTTTGTGTCTGTAGGTGGACCCTGCCTACGCGCGCGCAAACGAACAGTCTACTGTGTGCAGCCAAAGAAGAGGCTCCGGCGGCCTGATATTTTTGTTGCCGTCAGTACAGTGTGGCCTCACAACTTGTTTTCTTTTCGATGTGATTTGTGAACAGCATCACAAAGTCAATGCTAGCTGTTGAGAAACATGGATCAACTTTCAGTTCACTACCGAAAACCGGCTGTTTGCCGTGTGCCCGACATTTGGCACACGACAAACGATCCGGCACACGGCTTATAGCTGTTTTTTGGTAGTGGTTGATACAGAATGTGACCATATCATCGTGGGCTAGCTCCTACCAAATCGAGGTCGGTATATATTGCCTATTTTCGAGATGTAAATAAATCTCCAAAGTTTTGAGGCGATGGAAGAACACAGAACACCGCCGAGGTTCAGGTGTTATATTATATATAGGGCAAAAAAAATGAACCAGCAATAATATAGATATATATGCGGTAGCTACCGCAGGAGCTAGTAAGTGTACAATTATACTACTAGTTAGCTAGTAATGCATGCAGTGAAGCAATCAAGGATCAGGTACTACGTACATACAGCTGGTATTAATTTGGATGGAGAATCGACCGACCAGGAATACGAGCAAGCATCCATTCATCAGATCTCGTATGTCATGCCGACCTTGAGCAGCTGCGACTTTGGGATGGCGAGCATCTTCTCCCCCTGGCGGCAGTTTTTGCGGAGGAAGGCGTAGGCGTAGTTGATGAGGAGCTTGTTGAGGAGCGACGAGTTGGGGCGCGCCACCACCTCCGTCTCGCCCAGGATGTACACCACCCCCTTCTCCATCTCCCGCTCGATGAAGCGTTGCTCCTCCTCGATGCGCGCCATCTCCTCCATGCTCATCTTCACCACCGCCGCCGCCATCTGAATCATGCCATTATTGCCTCCGACGCTGCCCATCCGCGACAGCTCCGAGAAGGACTCGGCCGGCGTCAGCATCTCCTCGGCGAAGACGCCCGTCGCTGTTGTCGTAGAGGTCGACCTGGCCCGCGCCAGGTGGTAGTCGCTGTAGCAGGACGACGCCACCGACGACTGGCGAATCATCATCATATTGCTGATGGCGGCGGTGGATCTCTGGCGCGCCATGGTTTCGCATCGCGAGCTCGGGTAGCTGACCTTGTGTTGCTGGTGGTCGACGCCGTAGAGGTTGACGTCGCGGACGTAGTACTGGAGGCGCTCGGCCAGGCTGGCGGCGAAGTCCCTGGCCTCCTCCAGCGGGTCCCGGTAGCCGTAGCGCGCGACGCAGCGGAACACCCGGGGACGACCCTGCTGCTGCTGCTGCTGGTGGTGGTGGTCATCATCGTCAAATAGAGGGCCGACCTGGCGGAAGAGGAATCGCTCGGCGGCGTCGACGTGCGGCACGGGGAGGTGCTTGACGGAGACGAAGAGGAGGAGCGCGTGGATGGAGGGGATCTTGTGGACCAGGTGCGGGAACACGGGCGGGATGCCCTGCACCAGCTCCGTGTAGAAGATGGCCACGCCGGGGATGACTCGTGGAGACGGTTGTTGTTGCCCCTGACCGAGCAGGAGGCCGCGCAGGGCGTCGTGCGAGACGGTGCGCCGCAGCTCGTGCTGGTAGCGCCTGACGTGCACGTAGTGCCAGAGCACCATGACGGCCATGAGCACGGCGGACATGGCGACGGGGATGTAGCCGCCGTGCGTGAAGCGGTAGAGCACGGAGGAGAGGTAGGCCGACTCGGCGGCGACGAAGACGGCGAAGAAGAGCGCCACCCAGGCGGCGTTGACCCGCCACACGAGCAGCATCACCACGGTGAGCAGCAGCGTGGTGATGAGCATGACGAGGACGACGCAGATGCCGTGCGCCTCGGCGATCACGGCGGTGGTCTTGGCGGCGAGCGTCACCACGCAGGCGGCGACCGCCAGCAAAAAGTTGACCTCCGGGATGTACACCTGGCCCTGGTAGACCCTGGAGGTGTGGAGGATCTTCACGCGCGGGAAGCAGCCCAGCGCCTGCGAGTGGGAGATGGTGGCGAAGGCGCAGGAGATCATGGCCTGGCTGCCCACCACGGACGCCGCCAGCGCCAGCACCAGCGTGGGCCAGAACAGGGCCTCCGGCGTGGAGCGGTAGAAGGCGTCGGCCACCTGCTCGGGGTGGCGGCGGAGGAAGGCGGCCTGGCCGATGTAGGCCAGCAGCACGGCGGGCACCAGGCCCAGCCCGAAGCTGAGCTGGATGGAGCGGACGCTGAAGCAGCCCAGGTCCGCGAAGAGGGCCTCGGTGCCCGTGAAGCAGAGGAGGACGCCGCCGAGGGAGACCCAGGCCTCCTTGACGTTGCCGCGCCGGAAGTAGTGGAGGATGTACTTGGGGTTGAAGGCCCGGAGCACCCCCACGTCGTGCTTCACCAGGTTGTACACGCCCACGCCGCCGATCAGCAGCAGCCACGCCAGCACCACCGGCGCGAACAGGTACCCCACCTTGTCGGTGCCGAAACGCTGCACCGCGAACAGAGCAACGAGGATGCCCACGGTGATCCACACCGTCTCGTCTGCATCCCCATTATTCCAATCATCAGACATAGATCAATCAACGTACAGATCGAGGTCGAGGTGTGTACACAACGCAACGCAACGGTAGCCCCACTGTCTCCATCATGCATAGTACTTTTCTTCTCAAGTTAGTTAAAGCGTTCATACATCCATGTGGGCCCAACAAGTTAATTTCGATCAAGCAGCTAGCAAGCTGCTATCTATAGCTAGCTACTAATTAATTAAGAGCGGGATCGAGACGAGATGAGACATACAGTATTAATTAGACGTACCGATCGATATGTATGCATGATGGAGTAAAAAGTTGGATGGATACTTGGTAGCTACCGGTAACTAATATAATTGCATTGAATTGCATTGCTGGTGGTTACAACACACGCGCATGGACGACAGGACAGAGATATATAGAGATAGAGATAGCTATAGCACTAGAGATGGACCGACCTGTTGTGAGGTTGGGCGCTTTCTCTTCGAGCCCTCCCACGGCGGAGAGCACAGAGATGGCCGGCGTGAGGCAGGCGTCGGTGATAACCATGGCCGTGGCGAGCACGGTGAGCAGGAAGAGGGAGATGCGCACCGGCTTGCTCGTCTCCAGAAGCTCCTTGACCCACTGCGCCCGCTGCTCCGTCACCGACGCCAGCTGCACCGTAGTCCGCCGCCGCACGCTGCTGCTGCTGCTGCTGCTTCCAGTACGCAGCTTAGTCGTCATCATCTCCGGCGGCGGCTCCGCCTGCACCACCTCGTCCTCCGCCTGGTGGTTGGGCACAAGGCTCACCTTGGCGTGACGGGAGATGAGCGAGTAGAGCGCCAACGTACCGCCTGCATGCGCCATGTATGTGCATGCATATATATTTTTTATATATGTGTATATTCAACAACCCATGCATGCAGCCATCAAAGTCTGATGATGATCATATGATACTCCGTATGCTTGTTTATCGTTTAATTAGTACGTACAGTGATCGTTAGCTACACTGTACGCGTCCCTAGACTGTAGTGGGACTTTTGGCTAGCTAGCTAATTGAGTAGTTTTATTAATTGGTGGGTTTGGGACTTTGGGTACTATTACATTTGCAGCAGATATGATATAGTATATGATATGATGCATGCATGGCTTTGGACGATAGATGGCAGGTCATTTTTCGAATCGGTTTCAATTCCATGCATCATCGTTAGCTCAGACGGAGGTGTTACACATTAAAACATAGCTGGTTCATGTTTGACTTAATTCCATCGTACAAAATTAACAAAGACGTACGCACGCACCGTCCCCGTCGTCGTTTGCTCTGAGCGCGATGTAGACGTACTTGATGATGGTGAAGAGGAGGAAGCTGTAGATGATGAGCGAGAGCACGCCGAGGAGGTCGTCGGTGTGGCGGATGCCGCCGGTGAAGGTGCTGGAGTAGACGTACAGCGGCGACGTGCCGATGTCGCCGTAGAGCACGCCGACGCACTGGAAGGCGAGCCGCAGGGTCCGCGCCCACCCTTCCTGCTGCCCACCTGCACCATGGTGCCCGCCCGCCCTGCTCGCGTCCCTGTACAGCGAGTCCTGCCGCGGCAACTCCAGCTGGGCGAGCTCCAGGTCCTCGTCGCCGTCGGAGCAGCAGCTGCCCTCCTTCTTCTTCCTCTCTATGCCGCCGGCGGCGGACGACGCATCCACCGCCGCGCGCGCCGCCGCCGCCTGGACCTGGGCCATCGATATCATCTATCTATTTATCTATCTATGATCGATCGAGTACATGCGCGATCGATCGATCAATAATCTGGGTGCTAGCTGCTTGCTGGTGGCCGGGGATTCAGCTAGCCAATAAGCAAGGAAGCTAATGATGAGGATCGGAAAAGCTAGAGCAAAGCTTCCCCTCTGCTCTGCTCGACTCTGCTCTGATAGCAATAATATGCAATATGGTTCCAGGTTCCAGAGGAAGCTCGCTCCCTGCCTTTTATACATGAGCAAAGCAAGGGAAGCCGCCGAGCTCTCTATATTTTTTTTGAAAGGAACGGCAAGAGATTCTCCTTCTAATTTTATTAGAAGGAGAGAAAAAAGCGAACAAACATAAACAAAAAAAGGAAAGGACGGTCGGGGGTGGTGACACCAAAAACATCAGGCAAACGATCTCTCTGTACAAATTATATATTGATTGTATATATCTATCACGCAGGCGCGCAGCTGATATATGTCGTCGCGTCATATACCCACGTGTGTCACTGTCATTACTCTAGTACTGTCTGCGTGTGAACACGTACAGCAGGGAGCTCCACGACCTAGCTACTGCTCTGCAGATGTCCTCTTTCTAGCTAACTGGGATGACACGACACGCACGTGCCCATACTCGATCCGTCACTACATATACATCTGCAGATGTATTGTATACTTCGGATTTAAATTTCTTGAGTGCAAGTTGCTGTATCATATCGAGCCTAATTATCCCATGTGAGACAATTTATTTTCACTTATTTATTTAGCCACCAAATTTTAAGGGCCCAGCCCTTTGCCCGATTGGGCCTAGGCAGACAATAATACCGGCCTAAAAGAAATAAACCGGCATTGAGTGCTAGCTCGCAAAATATCGTATTATTATTTGAAGATGATTTGGTTCAGGCTCGTAGACCCTAGAGACCGGAGAGATCAGAGAGACGACTGAATGCCTGATAAGTGGAATCACTTCCAACAGCAACAAATAGATCAAACCGGAGATGGCAAGAGAATTGTCTTAGACTGCGTTCAGGCTATGTTCGATCCTGGG
Organism: Echinochloa crus-galli; assembly: GCA_900205405.1. Lineage (NCBI taxonomy): Eukaryota > Viridiplantae > Streptophyta > Magnoliopsida > Poales > Poaceae > Echinochloa > Echinochloa crus-galli. The sequence continues at coordinate 473,021 of OAMR01000625.1, read as the reverse complement.
TCCGCCACTGTCATGAGCTAACTTACAGCCTAAAGCAAACTTGATAAAGCATACATATGCATATATGTATCTAATAAAAGAGTAACCCCGGCCCGGAGATATTTTGGTTAAGAACAGAAATAACTATAAGCTTTTCGATCCAAATCTATTTACGTACTATTACATCGCATTTGAACAGTTGTGACATACATACTGGAACATATGAACACAATAATTGGGATAATATATATGATGCTACCTTCTCTTTTTTTTAAGGGTTGACATCCTTGGTACTTTACGACGTACATGATGTTGTCATTCCTTAGCCTCATAGAATAAATCAGCAAATTCACGGATACCAATTCAGCTTTTACACTAGAGTATTCCGAAATATTGATTTACGTGGAGAACATGAAGTACTATAACTCTAAGGCCCTCTGTTTGGAATTAATGGAGGAAAAACGTAGAAAAAATGGAGGAATCAAGTTTCAGAGGAAAGAAATGGTACATGGGTGTTTGGAAGTGAAACTTTTCAGAGGAAAGGAAAGGGAGCCTGTACTCTTGGAGGAATGAAAAAATGCGGTCGGAGCCATGGGAAATTTTTCTACGATGCAACGCGCACACTTGCTTACTAACCAAGCTTGAGGAGTTTTCCGTATTTTGAAATATATGTATATATGTCTCAGTTAATTATTAGTCTCATACATTTTGTAAAATGGTGTCTAAGGATGTATAACAGTAGTAGTGAAGAATATGTACATTAGTATACGAAAATATAATTAAAGTGAAAAAGAATGGAATGGAAAAGAAAACACGAAAAGAAAAAATAAATCAAACCTTGAGTCCCGGTTAGTAAAACCAACATTGATTAAAGGGGCTCCACGCGCCGGTCTAGGTGTTGGCCCCGTTCGTTTGCCTGGTGGCTGGTGGCTGGCGCTGATTTTTGCTGAGAGAAAAACACTGATGGCTGGTTGGTGGCTGGTGGCTGACGCTGGTTTTCGCTGAGAGAAAAAACACTGTTAGCTCGCTGAAAACAATCCAAACGAACAGGGCGTACAGACTACAGGTTATTTCTTTTTTTTTGAAATAAAATATAGAGGATTTCTGTATTAGTGCAAAATATTGCTCCACCGCGAGTTCGAATGTTCCATCTGCTGGTGACTGGATAGGTATTAATTGGAAGAGAAATAAATAGTATGCTAAATGAGCTCCTTGCATACCCATTTACATTGATGGGTTGGTCTGCTAGCCCCGACCAAGCCATATGTGTACTGTGGACTACTGGGGTATGGCCTGTGGGGTCAGATATCCGTGATGAAGCTAAAGCGTTCATACTACAACAGGATCGACTGAAAAGGACTGCCAAACCGCACCTCATGGCCTCAAAATCTGCCGCCTAAGCTTGGGCGAGCGCGAAAAATAACGAAGAAAATCATCTGCTTTCGTGTGGCGCGTCACAATAAGTTACGCAGAAACTAAGCAGTTGTCAAACTATTTTGCGACGTCTCATATGCGGCATGGCGATGTGTGGCTGGGAACTAAACAAGTCCTCAGTCCACACATGCGCACGCACAGCCAAAGTTTTTTTTTGAAAATATTGCGTCAAAACCTTGGCTTTATATATAACGATTATTTGAGCCTCGTTTGTAAAGGGACTTGCATGGATCACACGTTTTTCCTATTTTGTCCCCCTAATATAAAGCAAGCATAGCTGCTGCCTCTAATTTCGTAGGCCGTTCCTAAAACCGGTAAAAAACCGGCTACAATAGTGAAAAAAGGATAATAGGAGGCAAGAATAATGGAACTCACGCTATCCCCCAAGAAGATTTCCGACCACTCCAGCTACTTGTTTTTTTTCAAACTACACATTTATCTTTACTTTAATTGCATCACTAGTATGAAATAAACCCATAAGCTTACCACCATCATCGGTGTCGGGACATCCCAAATGGGTCCCCTAACCACCGGGAATAATCACCCTCAAAAAACATTTGACCACCAGCGGCCCAAGAAATCATCCGGGCAACGCGGCCCGTTACTGCTCATCACGGCCCAACGACCGACCCGGCTTGATTCACCGCAAGGCCCAAAGAGCAAACGATATCTCCGCCTCGCTCGAGGGCCCCAGACCCCCTCGGGCGAGCATGACCGCACCTCCGCCTCACTCGAGGGCCCTCGAACCCCTCGAGCGGGCGCGGCCCCGTTACCGCCTCGCTCGAGGCCCGCGCGCCTCCTCGAGCGGGCGGATCGTTCCGTCCTGCTCGAGGCCACCCCTCTTTCCGCCGTGGCAACACCCTGCCGCACCGCCTGGCAAAAGCAGTTAATGCCGCGACCTGCCAAACGCCAAAGTCAAAAGACGGGGACGGGACTTCGCCCTGCTCCACGTCGCTGACACGGTAAGGTCCACTGTACCATCTGCCCCCGTACCGTGCTGACGCATCGCCACCAGGCGGACAGGCACGGGTCACTCCGCTACACTGTGCTACCTGCTCCCGTCCTTCCCCCACTGAGAAGCCCTCAAGTGGGTAGGCGGACACCCTCGAATGGCGTACGGACGACGACCGGGGGCGGACCCCGGTCAGGCTCGCCACGCCCCTTCACCTCTGCTGACTCCGGCCACCAGACCGCCCGTTCTGACGAGTGAGCAGGTGCAGCGAGTCTCGCATGGACGTGCGGCTGTCATTCACCGCCACTATTCTTCCTACTCCCGTCCTCCCCCTGTATGGCGCGGCCCTCGAACGGGCGGGGGAGACCCTCAAGCAGGAGTGCGGGCCAATAAGAAAGCGCTGACCCCAGCCCCGCGCGACCCTGCGATGACGTACGCCGGGTCATGTCCACCAACTCTCTGCCGTTCCCCCGACGGGGCGAGCACGCCGTGCACTGTGGCCAGCAGAGGCCATCATCCCGCCACTGTGTCGCCAACTCCCGTCCTCCCTAAAACAGGGCGAGCATGGGAGACCCTCGAAGCCGCTTCAAGACAAGACCAAGGACGGCCACGACGCCCGAAGAGGCCGGAGCTCGCCATAATCACCGGTCAGAACCAAGGACGATGGCACGACCGGCGCCACGCTCTGCTAATACGCCCCCCCGGTAGCATGAATGGTACGTGTACTCGTATCCCCTCAGGGCCGCCTCCTTCTCCCTTGGGCTATAAAAGGGGGAAGAAAGCGCTGGCCATGGGGGACGACGGACAACGTACACAGATAGAACACACGCACACTCGCCACGATATTGGCACTCCGCCTCGATCACCCATTCGCCGAGGGACTTGGAGGCTCCTCCTCCTCTCCCGCTAAGCTTGTAGCCCCCCACTACAAGCACCCCGGTGCAAGATAGTATAGTGCCAAGAGCACACCTTGCTGGACGTACGGCCTCAAGGCCGGAACCAGGATAAATCCCTTGTGTCATTGTGCTAGCTCTTGCATCAACCGGTGAGGGACGGGACACAGCGCATTCTGTTAGGCGCTGAGGTTGGTCGGCCAATCTCGGCACCGACAATCGGTCATACTAAATATAACCACATTCTTTTGTTATCATGATACAAAAATTTCTTGGCTTGCATACATGCATGGGAGCTAGTGATTAGCTTGTATATCATGGCTTGTATACGGCATCACACTGACCTGGCCGCTGGCCTCATATATTAGGAAATATGAGAAAGACTTTGGAGTCTTAGTCTTAACAATACGCACGGCTTCATATCGGTCTCCTATTATTTTTTTTTGTGAAAGGTCTCCTATTAATTTTAACTATCGAGAGAGCAATTAATCATATATATATATATGTATATATAAAAGAAATACTAGCGCTAATCTATTGGATCCTGTATATATAGAGAGGAGATCGATCGGGGTGATGAAAATAAACTATAGCAATGCATGCCGATGCAACCATCATAAACTAGCCATGCAATTTGCACTGGTTCACGTATATTTCATGAATTCTGGCACATATGGTGATCACCTAGATATATACTCCCTCCGTCCCATAATAACAGACCGTTTTAGAAAATATCAGACAAATTAGTAGTCATGACAAATGACCATGTTACCCCTCATTGGAGTTACAAAAGTAGCATTAACTAGCTATTTGATTGTCTCTATGTGTTTCTCCATGCACTTTTATGTTTCTCTATGCACTTTTGTATTAATGTGTGCATCTCTAAAAGCTAAATGGACATTTTTTGTGGGACAAAATTTGAATGCTAAATGGCCTGTTATTGTGGGACGGAGGGAGTAGCCAGCAAAGCCATCCGAATGTGAATCCAAGGCTTGCACATAATATGTCCACACGCTTTGATCATTCTCCATCATTATTATTTCGAAGATGGGTGTCCCTGTCTTCGTATATCCATCATCTCGGTTGGATCTCCATGGACCATCCTTTCTATTTTCCAATCCGGCCATGGACATATTTGGTCTCGAAATATAGCATCCGCTGCTCTTGGTCGCATTCAGAGGTTGCATAGAAGTCCACCATATTTAAAGCCGGCAATTTTCAGCCACGAGTTCCTTTTCTTTCGATCGGTTGCCACAGGTAGCGTGCAGAAGAAAGAAAGGCAACTATCTTGGATTTGCTTTGCAGCAGAGGAGAAGTCTAACTTTAACCATTCAAATATCACCGGAGTTCGGTTTTAACCATCAAACTTTTAACTTTGTCCCTCTAAGTAGTTTTTTAGATAATGGAAATAATTCCGGCCTTGGCCAAGAGGCTACAGCCAATGTTTACCAGATAGCACTACACTCAAAAGTTCACACACCGCAAAAACGAAACACCACAAGTTTGAGGCATTAGTAAGTAATCCTATTGCTAAACCTCCAGCCGTGGTGAGCGAAGAGACGCATCGTCAGAACCTCTAAAGCTTGACATGCGTCGTCTATTTCTTGCTTTTCCTGGTCATGCCGCCTTGCTTATCCTGGTCATGCCGCTGTAATTGAGCCCAGAAGCGGAGCCAGTACGTTCCCCTAAAAAGTACCTGCAAATGAGTTTTCATAGGAGCTTTGTCAAAGACCAAATCATTCCTACTGAGCCATATTGCCCAACATAACGCCGATGCCCCAACTAACAGATAATTCGTACTTTTACCATCCAAACATATAAGCCAACCATTAAACATATCATGAAAGCTATTAGGTGGATTAATATTAAAAACAATATGTACCGCTCTCCAAAGGAATTTGGCCATATGACTCTTAAAAAAGAGGTGTTGAATTGTTTCCTTATGAGAGGAGAAGGAGCACCTCTTACTCCCATTCCAATTCCTCCTAGCTAGGTTATCTTTTGTCAGAATAATACCTCTTTTCAAATACCACATGAAGATCTTAATCTTCAATGGTACTTTCAGCTTCCATAATCTAGGGATCCGATGTATGTTTGCATTCGTAATAAGGGCCATATACATTGATTTAACCGAAAATAACGTGTTTGGCGTAAGATGCCAACGGAAAACATCACTGCGGTTATTCAACCAAACATGGCTGATGTGGCCCACCAAATCATACCAAAGGTTTAGATTCACACCTTGTAAAGACCGTCTGAAAGAAATATTCAGTGGTATCCGAGAAAAAACTTTGGCCACCGTATCCCCGTTTTTCCTAACAATTTGGTATAGAGACGGATATTGTTGTTTAAGAGTAAAATTTCCTAACCATTTGTCCTCCCAAAATCTAATTTGTTTACCATCATTTAGTTGGAAAGAACCAAAATTAGTAAAGGACTCTTTAATTTTCATCAGTCCAGACCAGAAATGAGAATCACCTGGTTTTTTCTCTACCTGCAGAACCGTATGTGACTTTAGATACTTATTTCTTAGTACTTGTTGCCAAAGACCATCCCCATTAATCAAGTTAAACAACCATTTACTAAGCAAGCATTGATTTTGAATTTCTAGGTTTTTAATCCCTAGTCCACCCGATTCTTTGGGTAGACAAAGACATTCCATCTGGCCAATCTATACTTCCTTTTATGGTTGTCAGACTGCCAGAAGAACCGTGACCTATAATAATCTAACTTCTCCAGCACCCCTTTTGGTACCTCAAAGAAGGACATCATAAACATTTGCAAGCTTGTTAAGACCGAATTGATCAATACTAGTCGCCCTCCTACAGACATATGCTTACCCTTCCAACTCGCTAATTTCTTTTCAAATTTCTCCTCTATCACCTTCCAATCAGAGTTACTAAGTTTTCTAAAATGCATCGGAATGCCTAGGTACCGGAACGGATATGAACCCAATTGGCAACCGAATAATTCAGTATATTGTTGTTCGCAGTCTTTAGCTTGCCCAAAACAGAAGAGCTCACTTTTATGAAAATTAATTTTAAGACCTGACAATTGCTCGAACGCACAGAGCAACAACTTCATATTTGTTGCTTTCGTAAGGTCGTGATCCATAAACAAAATAGTGCCATCCGCATACTATAAGATGGATAACCCTCCATCAACTAGATCCGGAATAACACCAGCAATTTGCCCCTCTACTTTGGCTCTATTAATAAGAATAGCAAGCATGTCTACAACAACATTAAAAAGGATCGGTGATAGCGGATCTCCCTGTTTTAGTCCCTTCCATGTCTGAAAATTCCTGTCTACCTGGTCATTTATTTTTATTACCACATGACCTCTCTGTGTAAACGCATCAATCCACTATCTCCACTTCTCGGAGAAACCTTTCATCCTCAGGGTTTGCTGAACAAAACAAAACTCCACTTAACCTTATCATAAGCTTTTTCAAAGTCTATCTTGAAAATTACCCCACTTTTGTTCTTTCTATGTAATTCATGTATTGTTTCATGAAGTACAACTACTCATTCCATGATATTTCGTCCCGGCAGAAACGCTGTCTGTGTGGGACTAATGATCTTCTGGGCTACTTGTGAAATTCGATTTGTCGCCACCTTTGTGAATATTTTAAAACTCACATTCAACAAGAAAATGGGTCGATACTGTTGAATTTTTCTCGCATCCTTACATTTTGGCAACAGAATGATTGTTCCAAAATTAAGGCTATACAAAGGCAAACTACCTTGATGAAACTCATTAAACAATGCCATCAAATCCCCTTTTAAAAAATCCCATGAGGCCTGATAGAATTCGATTGGGAAACCATCAGGTCCAGGGGCCTTATTATGCTCCATCTGAAAGACTGCCTCTCTAACTTCCTGTTCTGAGAATGTGGACACTAGGATTTCGTTTTCAATCGCAGAGACCTGAGGAATGTCGTCTATTCGAGTCTCGTCGAGATGGAAGTTATTGCCTTCCGGTGGACCAAATAAGCCTTTGTAGTAAGTAGTAATATATGCCTTCAGCTCATTATCACCACTTATCACGCTATCCCCATCTTGCAATTGATATATCCTTGTCTTTCTATGCTTTCCATTCGCTATCAGTTGAAAATATTTAGTATTGGCATCCCCTTCAAGTAGCCCTTTAACCTTCGCTCTCTGGTACCACTTGATCTCTTCCTCTCGCAGAAGCTCTGCTAATCTATTATGAAGGCATTGTTTTAAATCAATCTCCTGTGCTGACAGGATATTAGATTCGGCCTTCTTATCTAAAGAATCAAGTTTATCCAGGAGCCTCTTTTTTTCTTTCTTATAATGACCACTCGTATTCTTTGCCCATCCACGTAAATGCTGTCGCACCCTTCGCACTTTTGACTGCCACCTTTCCATTGGCGTGGAGCCACTATTTTCATTAATCTATATGTTCTTTATCATATCTATGAAACCATCACAAAGTAACCATCCAAGTTCAAATTTGAACGCAGGCTGATTATACCCAGATGACGATTCACAAGTATTTAGTAATAAAGGAGTATGATCAGAGATATCTCTTGAAAGTGCAATAACTGTAGATAACGAAAACTTTTGTTCCCATTCTGTGGACATCAGAACCCTGTCTAATTTTGCATAAGTGGGGACCTGGAGCGAATTAGCCCATGTGTACTGTCTTCTAGACATATGGAGCTCCCTCAAATCCAGACCATCAATTACAGCATTAAAAAGAAAAGGCCAACGATGGTCGAAATTATCATTATTTTTCTCATTCATTTTCCGTAAAATATTGAAATCCCCACCAATAAGCATAGGTAATACCTCATGGCTACACATATGTGCTAGCTCTGTCAAGAAATTCTGTTTAAATTCATTCTGTGCAGGACCATATACTACTACAAGTGCGCACTTAAAGCCATCAGTCTTATTGCACAAGTGGAATTTCACATAGTAGTCTCCCTCGTCTATGGATCCTATATGGAAAACATCTAAATCAATACCCAATAGGATTCCACCCGAGCGACCTTTTGGTTCCTTGCAATGCCAAATAAAATTTTTACCAGCACACAGATTTCTCAAGAAAGGATTGGCAAAAGTCCTCCTCCCTGTTTCTGCAAGTGCAATGAAGCTAAGATTTTGTTCCTTAGTCAATTCCGAAAGAAATCTATGTTTCTTCGGGTCCCAAAAACCATTACTATTCCAAAAAATTCCTTTCATTTGGATTGTTTTTGTTTTCTGTCCCTACGTGTGGAGCCTTTCTTTTTATTTTTTGAGATGATGATTTATCATGTGGCAACACAGCAGTATGATCATTTAGATCACCGCTGAAATCCATCACCTCATCCATTATTTCCCCCACACAAAGTATTTAAAATAAAAGCATCAAGCTCTTCTTCTTCCTTTAAGCATATTTCTTCTATATCGAAAATGTCTACTAAATTAACCTTTATAGGCTGGTGAACTAATCTAGTTTCCTCTACAGATTTAATGAACGCTACAGATTCTTTAACGCTAGAAACATCAGTGCCCAAGGAAATACCCAGATCACTAAAACTACCAGCTATCGAAGCATCAGAAAACTGTAAAAGGGATGAGCACGTTAATTCACCTTTAGTAGGCCGATCCGCGTCCGAAGCCCCAGCCTTGCGCTTCATGGCTAGGTCCATCGAATCCTCCCCAGAAGAGTCCGCCCGGCGCTTGCTACGCCGAAGGCTTAACTGCTGAGCTTCTGGAATATCTGCCAAAGCCAACTGATCACCATCGAGCTCGCCTATCTCCATCTCCCTCACTCCCTATTAAGTAGTTTGGAAGGTGGTTTTGCCAATAGATGTATTTTCTTAAAAAACAACAAAAATCTGGTTTAATCTCCAAAATTCATAATCAATTCATTTTAGCTAACCATTTTTAGGATATTACCACACTAATAAATTGTAGCAATTCAGTCATCTTAATGTAAAGATACACTTTTGTCATGACAATAACACCTATCTTTTGCAATGTAACTCAATATTTTCACAACGCAAGATATTTCTGGCCATATGGTCCACATATTGCCATCATTTTTAAAGTGGTTTCAATAACACCTATGTATTGCAATGAATTTTATATTGTTGCAGAAGTGTTCCGCGGCAACAGGCCAAATTTCTAGCCAATTGGCGAGCTGTTGCAGGATGCACCGTGAGACCAGCATCTCCGGCATATAGGTGGAATCTCTACTACGATTGTCATGTTCTTGGGCTACAAATTAAATCAGATTCAAACATCAAAAGTGTAATAATGTGAAATAGAAAAAAAAACACAAGAACAAATACTGTTCCTTTTGAACAAGTGTGGATCCTGGCTAGATGATGATAAAGTGGGAGATGTGCCTAGATTGCCCCCTATTTATAAGATAGTGGGATGCGTTTCTGTTGACGCAAAAAAATCAGGTGATGACGATTCACGTAATCAACACTCGATCGACCTCGAGATTTGCTTCACTCCAATGATGAGCCGGTAATTTTGAGGTTTATGGCGTTGTAACGCCTGTGTTTTTGCTCCCTGTTAAAACACCTAATTAATGCACTCGGTAAAAATGTTTCCAAAACCTTTTTACCACCGAGCTCCTGCTTCCGCCAAAATCCTTCCGCCTTGTTATCACCGCCCCCTCTTTTTCCGTCCCACCCCGCGTCAACCGCTCTCGGGTCGACCACCGGGCCCGACCATCGCTGCCGACCGCCGTCGACCGCTGTCGTCCTCCGCCGCGAATTCCGCCGTCTCTCCCCTCTCTTTTCCCCTTTTCTTTTTCCTTCCTTTTCCTCCTTTCTTCTTTTCCCCCCTCCTCTGTTTATCAGCTGCTCACTTAGTTTCGACTTCAAACGTTGGTTTTTATCGTCTAGCCTTCTTTGACCCTATCTTTGACCAACGGTGAAAAAAAAACCGGTGTCAACAGTTTCACCTTCAGTCGTATGTAACTTAAACACCAAGATGTATAGTGCACTTCAACTCCTAAAACGTCATAAATTGGACGTGGAGAATGAAACGATAGCTCTTTAGCTTCCCTTGTTCAAACCTATTCTAAGCAGGCCATTAGCAAGCTAATTTAAATAAAGACACATTATAAGCTAATTAATAATTTAACCGGCAAGAATAATTATTTTGTTTTTTAAATAAAAATGATGTGTCTAGTAGCGACAAAATCTCTCCTTTCCTTTTCTCAACACTTGCTAACTAAAATATTCCGCACGCGCAAATAAATCAAGATGCGTTCTGAATCAGAACGATTCTTGAGTCGAAAAGGACACTAATGATGTGTGCTAGTGTAGCATGTATGCACAGTTGCACACCCTGTACGTCCTGGTACCTATTTATTTGACTGCAAAATATATAAATATATATAATGCATCGAGCTACTACTTCGATTCTGTTCTATGCTAAAGCAACAGAGTAGTCACAATTTCTGTGATTGCATATTTTACTGGTGACCTGCCATTCGTCATGTGACGATGGATGTTTTTGTCTTGTTATTTACGTACAATAGGGCCTAGAGATAATCCAAAAGACAGTGAGGAATCTTGTGGATCAAAGATACCATTGTCCTATTAAATATTACTGTTAAGCTAGTGCCATGTTACTTTCGCAAAAAAAAAGCTAGTGCCATGTTAATCGTTCGTTAATCACTCCTTTGTTTGGGCATGCAGGATTATGGCCGTGATCCAGGGGCGCGCCCTTAGCTGACAATAATAGATAGATGCAAAGGTTTAGGTGCTGTCCTCCTCTTTGCAGATTATGCCTCACAAGTCATATTGCAGATTTGCAATCCAAGGAACAAGGAGAAAATGAATCCATAAGGGAAGTTAATGAGATTATCCTGGGGAATGTCTTCCCAACAATTGCTCAAAACAGAAAAAGTGAAGAAACAGATCCAAATCCAACAGAAACTGAGGCGATATATACACTGTACGCCCTCCCTCGATCATCTTTGCCCTGATCTTATCATATATATTTCCCTTCGTGTTCATCAGTTCGTGCAGCCCTATTTTGTAGTCTAACTTTTTTTTTGAGGAGAATTTTGTAGTCTAACTGGTCTGTGGTGTCATGATTCTGGATGCAGGACAGTTCGTTTCTGGGCCTAACGACATAATGGACCGGCCGGGACGGCGCTGTGTAGCTCCCGGTCACATCATCCAACTTCTAAAAATTTTCTCTCTAAACTTTACTATTCACCTATCACATCAAATCTCTCTCCTCATGCATGGAGTACTAAACATGGAAAATAAAAAAAACTAGTTACATAGTTTTGATGTACACGACGAGACGAATCTTTTAAGCCTAGTTAGGTCATGGTAGGACAATGTTTACCACAAACAAACGAAAAGTGCTACAGTGTCCGATGTGACTTTTTCACTTCACTTTTTACCTTTTTTCAGAAACTAAACACCCCAAGTGAAAAGGAGAGATATGACATGTGCCGTACCCATAGCACATGACAATAGAATACATGCACATATATAATATAGATAGATAGATATGCAATCTTCAATAATATATCGGTATAGCAATATACTCATTGATTAAGTAACCACTAGGGGTTTACCTAACCAATAATGAAAGAACAAAGGGAATGACACACACACATATGCAATGTAAAAAAGCATACTACGACAGGCAGGGCTCAATCTGGGGGCCCGGACCATACAGCCGGCCGGCTGTAGGCATGCATGTGCTAGCTTCAGATAGTATACCGTTGGCCGCTGACTGATGAATCTCTGAATTAATACTCCTCAATCAAAGTGCGCACTTGATCTAACGAAATCCCACCGCATATATATTTTGAATATAATTCGTCACTTGACGTACATCATATATATTTTCCAGTAAGCTAATAAAGAATTGTAAGTAAATTATTCTAGCTAGTGACAAAATTTTATTTTTGGAGCGCGAATGTATACATCTACAAGCCTACAATAATGCAAGAATAAGTTAATTCTATGCTGTAGAGATCGAGCAAGCTAGACCTAATTAACTGCGCACAGATCGAAAATACGCATCATGTGTAAGGTCCAGGGCAGCTAGCTAGATGGAGCATGCTTATGCACTTGCAGAGAAAGAGAGATGCATCTACATGCCACTGACACATTCCAGCACAGCTCAGAATACGTACAGCCATGCATGGAATAATACAAACAAGGTGCCCCCACTGGCCACTGCATCTTTGCAATTGCACGGATATGATTCCTCTCTCTCTCTCTCTCTCTCTCTCTCTCTCTACAGACCAGACCAAGACAACGGCGGCGGCAGCAGCAGCAGCACATACACCATCAACGCTCGGTTGTTGCCTCTGTCTCTACAGATCTGATCAATGCAAACTGTTCACTGAGCAATGAGTATGCATGGATCAAGGGGAGGCAAGCTTAAGGACCATTCAAAAGCCAGGAAGAAATATAGTCATCACTAAACCTCATAGATAACTGGTGACCGAATGAAAAGGCAGAAGAAGATGTAGCAAAAACGTATGCATACATTGATAAGAATAATGAGTGTTATGTAGTAATAATATAATAATCAGCCACCTTTGTATCTGTCTAATCTTCATATGATATAGTAATGGAGAAACGTACATTTTATTCCTTGCAGTGCCCTTGCGCGCTCCATAGGGATGTAGTGCAAAAGACGAGAACAGATGACCACTTTGCCCTGTGTACTGTCTACTGTTTGCTTGTGATCTGAGCTAGAGTAAGAAGCAACCTTGGCTTGCTTATGGCTGAAGGGGAAATCAAGGACAAGCAGACCAATGGCCAAAATACAATCAATTCGGAGGCAAACACGTACATGCATGTACCCAGCAATTTGATTAGCAAGCTAGTGTGATATATATAAAGTGACAAGATTTAATTATTTATTTGCATATATAGCTACCACCCGTGTATTTACATAAACCTCGCTACTCATCTAATCAATCAACCGTAATGTTATGAGAATATGGCTAAGCTGGACTCCAGAACAGAAATGGGTTTTCTTCCTTTAATTTTGTTGTTCGAAGAAGCATTATATATATTGGATGTAACATATGAATTAATCATTTTACCTATACTTGTTATACTGTTCCAATTATAATTGAGCTTTTATTTATACGACCGGCACCCAAGCAAGCTTCTCTATCTTTCTTTCTTCCTAGAGCATTGCACTTATTATTTCTTTGAAAAATAAATGATAGTACTTGAATAATTACCCGGAGGTCATAAACATGAGTATGTTTTTAAGTACAAAAGGCATAAAAAGCCAGTGATCACCAACCCGATAATGATCTGACAATTGGAAAATCATGTACGACAAGTATCAAAGGAAAACAATTAGCACACATGCATGAAAAGTTCATAATTTATGATCATATCAATCAAGCTATATGTAGCCAGGAAATATTATGAAAGGAACTGCATATAAATAGTACGTACTAATCGTTTTGATTTAGATATCACCATTTATATAATATTAGTTTGGCAACTAACATACAATCTTTTACAGTAACCATGTAGAAATTGTGCTACTTGAAATGCCGATGTATATATATATATATATATTTAGAACTCGATAATCAACATACATATGTAGAGAGCTGATCGATCAGACCTTTTGGCCAAAGGCGTATGTAGTATCAGTCTTTGCTGATAGAATCAAGACCATCATGCAGATGATGACCAAAGAAACTTATAGACAAATTAATGGAGAAGCTAGAGAGAGAGGGGAAAGAACAACTGAATATATATAGTCCTCATCACCAAGGATCAAGTATATGATCGATCCTTCAGTTGTGCACGCACACAGCTCGCATATATGAGAGAGATCGATGAAGAAACTAGCAGCAATATATGGAACCATTCACACAACTTTATTAGGATTAGCTCCAAGCCTGAGCTCCAGATCCACTTCTTGCCGGCCTGCAAGATGAAGTGAATTGGGGCTAGGGCTTGTGATTACGACTTTGTTGGGTACCTTGTTTGCAGCATCATCATGTTCAACTCCGCCTTTGGATGATGCTAGAGGCCGCAGGAAGAAGAGCGGCGGCAGCGCCTCTGTTTGCTGATCCACTCGCCTTCGCTTCCTCACAATCTCCTCCTCTTGATCGATTATTGCTAGAGCTGCTTGTTTGCTCCCCGCTGCCGCTGCAGGTATGGAGATGACTAGCTTCTTGTTCTCGCTCTCCTTGATGATGGTTGATATGTATGGAGGACAAGTAGTAGTAGTGCTAATCACAGCCTCCTCCTCCTCCGGATCCTTATTGTAAGCCGCAGTTTGATGATGATCACAGTATGTAGGAGATAATAATTTAGGGCCGGAGCCGGAGATTAATACTGCCTTGGCCCTGAACAAGGGAGATTCCGCCTGCAGTTGGTGGTGATCCGCAGCCGCAGGAGGGGCGTCGTCATGATCCGGGACGATGATGACGTCATGATCCGGCGAGGCGCACTGCCGGAGGCGAGCCCGGTCGCGGCGGTGCACGTTCATGTGGCCGCCGAGCGCCTGCGCGGACCTGAACTCCCGCCGGCAGAAGGTGCAGGCTCGCCGCCGCCGCTGGCAGCAGCACGCGCCGGCGGCGGCCAGGACCTGAGGCTGCTGCTAGTGGCCGCAGCGGCGGCGGTCCTTGCGCCCAGCATACTCCAGTAGTAGTACTTGGCCATTTGCTCCATTGCCAGAGAGCTAGCTGCTAGCTGATAGATGATGCTGGTCACTAGTGCACGACGACTACTGCTGCTGCAGCGACTAGCAGTCGTGTATGTGGCTCGATCATGCCAAGTTGGAGAAGGCTGGGTTTTTGTTGTTTGCGTGCCAATGGTCTAATAACATATGTGATCGATGATGTGACACATATACGAATCCCCTGCATTCATATATACGTCAGTTTTTTCAGAACGAAGGGAGTATATGAGAAGGGGGCCGGGCGATTTAATGAAGCTAATGTTAGCGGCAGCTAATTAACTTAGAAGAAAGTACTAGAGAGAACCAAGCTAAGTCTTGCTTGTCGATCAACAAACATATGGAGGCTTAATTATTTGTACGTTTGCTTAGGTGGGTGTGCGTAGTTTTGTTTTATTGCTGATTTTCAATTCAGGTGGCCGGACGGAGGCGCTGTCTCTTGCTTTGGTGCACAGTGAGCTGGCTGCTGCCAAGAGCTCTATACTTACTTTAATTTTGCTCGCTACCGCAGGAGTAACACTAGCTTGGAGGTACGTACCGGCTGCTGCGCGCTGCCTTTGTGCCTTGCTACTAAGTATGAACTTGTGTGACGGAAATGAGATGACCCTTTAAATTGGAGTATTGCTCAATTTGCCTACTAGTTGCATGAGTAGGGTTAGTTTATTCTAAGTACATGTGATCCAATCATGCATTAGGTATATATTATATATTCATGTACCCGTATGGAACTAGATGGTATAAGAATTATATTGTGAACGTATATATGTTTAATATCTTCTAAATTAGGCGTAGATCATGTCATTATATGATATTACACTCACAAAAAATAAACCATTGTATGTCCACGTCTGCTGAGACCATGGTATCTAAGTCAATGCCAAGACCACCGTTAGACATTATTGACAATCCATATATTGTTCAACTCCAAGAATCACACCTCAACTATACGTGGGATTGCTGAGTGCGCCGCGTGAAGTGAAAAATTTCACAATTTTTTTCCAATAGAATGTATATATTGTTAGAAATTTAGGCAATTTTCCGTACATTTTAATTCCAGAAATAATCAGCAAATTCATGACAATCGTGAGTGATCCAGTGAGAACAAGGCATGTGCTAGTGTTCAAGTTAAATCTCATATGAAACAAGAACAGCAAGCAAAACCAGAGAGAATTTAGGATGTACCCAGGGGCGGAGCCAGAACCGGAGGAACTGGAATCGCCGTTACTAGTCATTGTGACTAGCCTGCTTGAAGTAGTCGATCTGATTTGGTGCAGTGACGAGTTGATGCAGTGGCGTTCCTCGAACGTCCTTCTGGAAGTAGTCGTTCGAAGGTCACAGTCGTTCGGCGGGGACGTAGTCGTACGGGGTTGCTGGAGATGGGCCACCAAGAAGTAGTCGTTCACAACTTGAGCAGGCGCGTACGAGTACGCTCCCCAAAAACCTTATCGCTTGCCTATCCCGTGCAGGATCTCTAGGCAGACAGGGTTCGGAGGCAACTGCTCACGCAAGCAATGTGCGCGCAAGGCTTGCGTTGGGAATGCAGGCTGGCAGCAGAACAACAGAGGGAGATGATGAGAGAATCAAGCGTGTATTTCTTACCTGGGAGGAGACACCTCCTCCTCCTTATATAGGCGCCAGAGGAGAAAGGGAGGATGAACCTGGATGCAACTCCCTAGCATTTGATCACATAGGATAGGTTACCACTACTGAGTAACATTCATGGGTCTCAAGCCCAATTCCCTGGATGTATTGTCTATCACATTGCGTGAAAGACCCTTTGTGAATTGATCTGCCAGGTTCTTAGCCGTTTGGATATAATCCAAGGCTATTACTCCGGAGTTTCTCATTTTTCTGACAGATTTAAGCCGCCTCTTCACATGCCTAGATGACTTCATGTTGTCCTTTGAACTATTCACCTTGACTAATTTTGCTCGCTACCGCAGGAGTAACACTAGCTTGGAGGTACGTACCGGCTGCTGCGCCGCTGCCTTTGTGCCTTGCTACTAAGTATGAACTTGTGTGACGGAAATGAGATGACCCTTTAAATTGGAGTATTGCTCAATTTGCCTACTAGTTGCATGAGTAGGGTTAGTTTATTCTAAGTACATGTGATCCAATCATGCATTAGGTATATATTATATATTCATGTACCCGTATGGAACTAGATGGTATAAGAATATATTGTGAACGTATATATGTTTAATATCTTCTAAATTAGGCGTAGATCATGTCATTATATGTATTACACTCCACAAAAAAATAAACCATTGTATGTCCACGTCTGCTGAGACCATGGTATCTAAGTCAATGCCAAGACCACCGTTAGACATTATTGACAATCCATATATTGTTCAACTCCAAGAATCACACCTCAACTATACGTGGGATTGCTGAGTGCGCCGCGTGAAGTGAAAAATTTCACAATTTTTTCCAATAGAATGTATATATTGTTAGAAATTTAGGCAATTTTCCGTACATTTTAATTCCAGAAATAATCAGCAAATTCATGACAATCGTGAGTGATCCAGTGAGAACAAGGCATGTGCTAGTGTTCAAGTTAAATCTCATATGAAACAAGAACAGCAAGCAAAACCAGAGAGAATTTAGGGTGTACCCAGGGGCGGAGCCAGAACCGGAGGCACTGGAATCGCCGTTACCAGTCATTGTGACTAGCCTGCTTGAAGTAGTCGATCTGATTTGGTGCAGTGACGAGTTGATGCAGTGGCGTCCTCGAACGTCCTTCTGAAGTAGTCGTTCGAAGGTCAAGTCGTTCGGCGGGGACGTAGTCGTACGGGGTTGCTGGAGATGGCCGCCGAAGTAGTCGTTCACAGCTTGAGCAGGCGCGTACGAGTACGCTCCCCAAAAACCTTATCGCCTGCCTATCCCGTGCAGGATCTCTAGGCAGACAGGGTTCGGAGGCAACTGCTCACGCAAGCAATGTGCGCGCAAGGCTTGCGTTGGGAATGCAGGCTGGCAGCAGAACAACAGAGGGAGATGATGAGAGAATCAAGCGTGTGTGCTTGCCTGGGAGGAGACACCTCCTCCTTATATAGGCGCCAGAGGAGAAGGGAGGATGAACCTGGACGCTCTACCAGCCATGAATTCCTTGATTGTCAGTTACCAGTAACGGCCATTTCAATGCAGTAACGGCCATCAGTTACAGGTTCAACGTTCAGGAATTATGACTGGCAAAACCAGCATCGCAGAGCGGTCTCTCGACTCGACTCGACTCGCCGACCGCCGCCACGGCCGGCCGGCTGGCGGCGAGGCGAGCGAGCGCGCGCGTGTGCACGCCCTTCTCCCTTTACCAACTTCACAAGTGGTCCACCGTTGGTCCACCTTTTAAGTTGGTTAAGATTCTCGTTGACTCTCAATCCGGGATTTAACTCCCTAGCATTTATTAGTGGACCTTTAATTCTCTTGATTAATTGTTGACTAAATGGCCCAAGGCCCAATTAATCCAACAATCCCCACCAAGAATTTCAAGGTACACAAGGAAATGCCCTCGTCTCAACTGTTGTTTTGATATACCGGCTTTATGGCGGAGACTGTTAAGTTGAACTTCCACCTGAGGCAAAAGCTACACTTATTCACAACTGACCAATGGACTATGCCTTGAATTGACAGTTTTGTGCAAACAATCTTGACTAGAGCCTCTTGCCAGTACTAGGCTGCTATAAGCATCCCCTCGGGTTGGAGCGTATAAGTCATACTCCGTGCCTTTCATGGGTATCTAGAGATCAGCCTTATCTCATAGATTGTGATTAGCAATCGAACTCATATAGGTGTAGTTGATGGTGGGGACATGCTGCACGTTCATATCCACTTGTGGCTTTAATCTCATCTGCATCAGATATCCAATTTGAATCACTATAACCCTCTAGTACCCTAGGGTACCCAGTATAGTGAATCCCGTAGTCCACAGTACCTTTCAGGAAACGCATCACCCGTTCGAGAGCTTCCCAATGAGCCTCTCCTGGGTTAGACACAAACCGACTTAGTTTACTCACAGCATACGCGATGTCGAGTCTAGTAGCGCTGGCTAGGTACATCAGTGAACCGATGATCTGGGAGTATCTCAGCTGATCTCTCATTATTCTCTTGTTCTTCCGTAACAATTTACTAGCATCATAAGGTGTTGGAGCTGGCTTGCAATCATTATACCCGAAACGACTCAAGATCTTCTCCACATAGTGGGATTGTGTAAGAACAACCCCACCATCACCTTCTCTCACTAGTTTAATGTTCAGAATCACATCAGCCTCTCCCAAATCCTTCATTTCAAAGCTTTGGGACAAGAATTCTTTGACTTCCTTAATCGCATTAAGGTTTGTCCCAAATATCAGTATGTCATCCACATACAGACATAGGATCACTCCTTCTCCCCCACCATAGCGATAGTACACACATTTGTCAGCTTCGTTCACAACAAAGCCAACTGATGTTAAAGTTCTATCGAACTTTTCATGCCATTGCTTAGGAGCTTTCTTGAGGCCATACAGAGACTTTACTAACCTACACACCATTCCTTCTTGACCTTCTACTACAAATCCGTCTGGCTGATCCATATAGATCTCTTTCTCCAACTCTCCATTTATGAAAGCTGTCTTAACATCCATTTGGTGAACGATAAGACCATGGGAAGCTGCCAAGAAAAGTGGTACTCGAATAGTAGTCAATCGGGCAACCGGTGAGTAGGTGTCGAAGAAGTCTTCCCCTTCTTTCTGAGTATAGCATTTAGTTAGCCACTAGTCTTGCCTTGTACTTTTCAATTGTACCATCAGGCCTAAGCTTTTTCTTGAACACCCACTTGCATCCAACAGGTTTGCACCCATAAGGACACTCCATAACCTCCCAATTACCATTAGACATAATGGAATCCATCTCACTCCGAACTGCTTCCTTCCAATAGTCAGCATCCGGAGAGGAATATGCCTCTTCAATGGTTCTGGGAGTGTTGTCCACGAGGTACACAATGAAGTCATCACCAAAGGAGTTTGCAATCCTCTGTCTCTTGCTCTTTCTGAGAGCTGCTTCATTGTCATCCTCCTCACGCAAGCAGAGTGCGCGCAAAGCTTGCGTTGGGAATGCGAGAGAGGTGGGTTCTTTAGGTTCATTATTAATAGACAATTTATGACTAGATGTGCTAACTACCTCTTTCATAGGAAAAATGTCCTAAAAAATGTAGCGTCTCTGGACTCCATAATAGTACCAACGTGCATGTCAGGTACTCCAGATTTTACTATTAAAAATCTATAACCCACACTGTGGAAAGCATAACCAAGAAAGACACAATCTACAGTTTTAGGTCCTAACTTAGGTTTCTTGGTTATAGGCACATTCACTTTGGCCAAACATCCCCAAGTCCGTAAATATGAGCTTCTTGGCGATGTTGTGGTCTCGTAAGAACCCCGCGGATCCCGAAGCGTTGGCGCTGCTTAAAGGAATCAGCGGCGGCCCGTCACTCCATGACGGCCGGTGTGAGAACCATGGCCTACAGCGGCTGCGCGTCTGTGTCCACAATGACCTCCACAACATTGCATATTGGTTCTGGTTGTGCGGCAGCGACGACCCACCAGAGCTACTCGTCGAGGATCTTCACGTCTGCATGTGGACGGTATGCAGTTGCTGGGGGGAGGGGCCTAATATCATCATCTGGTACTGGATCAGACCTAACTCTTTTGATCTTTCTCTCAAGTTGGTTTTCTACCTCAGCTTTATAGACTTTAAAATATTGCAACGCTTCATCTTTAGACTTTAACAAATAAATATAGCAAAATCTAGTGCAATCATCTATTAGTGTCATGAAGTACTTTTTACCAACTTTTATCAACACGCCATTCATTTCGCACAGATCGGAATGAATTAATTCTAGAGGTGCCAAGTCTCTCGCCTCAGCCGTAAAATGAGGCTTGCGAGGTTGTTTTGATTCAACACACACATGACACTTAGAATTTTTGACTAAGGTGAATTTCGGAATTAAACTCAGGTTTGCAAGACGCATCATACAACCAAAGTTAACATGACAAAGTGTTAACACCAAAAATTGGCACCTGAAAGAGGCTGACAAGTGGGCCAATTGACATGACAAAGTCGCGAATGCCAAACATTAGACTCATCATTAATATTTGAGACATGGTTCACAACTTTATTACAATCATCTGACAAAGAAAAGCGGAACAAGCCTCCGCTATCATAGCCCTTTCCAATAAAACTTCCAAACTTAGAGATTACACATTTATTGGATTCAAAGACTAACTTAAACCCGTCTCTACACAGTAGAGACCCGCTGACTAAGTTCTTCTTGATGGTGGGGACATGCTGCACGTTCTTCAGTCGAATGGTCTTTCCCGAAGTAAGCTTCGGATCGACCGAACCAGCACCAAGAAGGAAGTCCTGCCTGCCTGGTAAAAGGAAAACAAGGAAATGTCAGCACAAACATGAATATTAGCACCAGTGTCAATCCACCAATCAGGTGAATGACATACTGAAAGAACTGTAGGTAAAAGATTACCATACCCCGATGTCTCTTGTGTTTCAGAGAGGTTGCAAAGTCCTTCCAAGAAGGTGGTAACTTGGAGATAATACCTCCAGCCACGAACTTGTCGGGCAACTGACATGGTGCATCCTCGCTACAGTTCTCAAGATCTCTTGCCAGCGCCTGAATCTCATGGGCCTGCTCTACCACAGGACGGTCTTCAACCATCTTGTAGTTATAGAGCTGTTCCATGACATACAGCTCACCACCAGCATCAGAGACCCCAAACTTAGCCTCAAGCGCATCCCAAACTTCTTTGCCACTTGGCAGCAAGAGGTACGTGTCCACAAGATTTTCAGCGAGAACACTCACGATGGCGCCACGAAATAGGTTATCGGACGCCTCGAAAACCCTCTCCTCCTCTGGAGAGAGCTGTTCAGGCTTCCCCTGCGCGACATGCATGATGTTCATCGCTGTCAACCACAGCGTAACCCTCTGCCGCCAGTGTTTGTAATTCGAGCCATCAAATACATTTGGTTTGATTGATGCAGCAAAACCGGTTACCGAAAGCCTATTAATAACATAAGCTTTTTGGATTGTTAGAAATTTAGGCAATTTTCGGTACATTTTAATTCCAGTAATAATCAGCAAATTCATGACTATCGTGAGTGATCCAGTGAGAACAAGGCATGTGCTAGTGTTCAAGTTAAATCTCATATGAAACAAGAACAGCAAGCAAAACCAGAGAGAATTTAGGATGTACCGAAAATTGCCTAAATTTCTAACAATCCAAAAAGCTTATGTTATTAATAGGCTTTCGGTAACTGGTTTTGCTGCATCAATCTGATTTGGTGCAGTGACGAGTTGATGCAGTGGCGTCCCTCGAACGTCCTTCTGGAAGTAGTCGTTCGAAGGTCACGTAGTCGTACGGAGTTGCTGGAGATGGGACACCAGGAAGTAGTCATTCACAACTTGAGCAGGCGCGTACTAGTACGCTCCCCAAAAACCTTATCGTCTGCCTATCCCGTGCAGGATCTCTAGGCAGACAGGGTTCGGAGGCAACTGCTCACGCAAGCAATGTGCGCGCAAGGCTTGCGTTGGGAATGCAGGCTGGCAGCAGAACAACAGAGGGAGAGGATGAGAGAATCAAGCGTGTATTTCTTACCTGGGAGGAGACACCTCCTCCTCATTATATAGGTGCTAGAGGAGAAAGGGAGGATGAACCTGGATGCTCTGACCAGCCATGAATTCCTTGATTGTCAGTTACCAGTAACGGCCATCGCCCGCGGCGAGGCGAGGCGAGCGAGCGCGCGCGCGTGTGGCACGCCCTTCTCCCTTTACCAACTTCACAAGCGGTCCACCGTTGGTCCACCTTTTAAGTTGGTTAAGATTCTCGTTGACTCTCAATCCGGGATTTAACTCCCTAGCATTTATTAGTGGACCTTTAATTCTCTTGATTAATTGTTGACTAAATGGCCCAAGGCACAATTAATCCAACATATATGCATACACATCGATCCATACATGTATATATCAAATAGTATATAATTGGCAATTTATTCTGATGATTTGCATGTGGATATGTGTCTATATGATCAGATATTTATTTTGTAAACAAGCTAAGGAAAAGGAAGAGAAACCTGAGGGAAAAAATAAAGAAAACTTAATGACAAACAACACGTACACACATACCTTACAACTATACATGTGTGATCGCTTGCACTACTCAACCACCACTTTTTGGCCTTTAATTTGTCTCTTCACTTGTTTGATCGATGGGGCACCAGCTAGCATACGTCACTGGTTTCAACTAACTCTGTCTGTGTCTCGATCCGATGGGTCAACATATGAGATACTTTAGTCTCTCAAGTCATAATAAAGCTGATGCTTGAATTGTGTGACGCCTTTTGTATTGGGACCTTGGTCTCCTTTCCCACAATCTGCACGCAGCGCCTATCCTGACACATATCTCCGTTCTTAAATGTATGATGTCTAAAATCTAAAAAAAAGATGGTTTATATTTAAATTAATTATAATAATTTTGCCCTAAATATCATATATTTAAGAACGTAGAGAGCAATACGTATGAGGTCGATCTCTTCCACACCATATAAAAATGGAGTACATGTACATGCCTCTAGTAGTCTTTTTTTAGATAATGGATAATATATTACCCGGCCTTGACCAGAACGGCTACGGCCAAACAGAAATAAGAAAATTACATCCCATCATGGGGTCAAGTAGTCCTATACGACCACCAAGATCGCTATAACACGTTTACCAGGCCTTACAAAGAACTGAAAACGCTGGACACCAACCACCATTGATGCTTCTTCCAAGGCAACAGCACGAAGACTTCTGTCACAGACACATCGCAGCCACCGGTCCGGCACAACATGCCAGACAAGGATTTCTCCCAGATCGCCGCCACTACCGTCACCACAGTCGCCCTCACCAGAAGGGCACCAGCATCTTCGCACAACCACAGGACGCCGCTATCGCAAGAAAAGACGCACTCCGGCCACCATCGACGAACACTGCCACCCGGAGCAAGGTTCCGCCGGCAAAGGAACGGCACCAACCCGTGGGAAGGCGGCTGCACGACTGCTAGCGAAATTCGTCCAGATTGCCCCCGTGGAGAGCGACGCGAAGCGATGAAGGCACTGAATCACGGCGAGTTGAAGCAGAAGGCCGGCAGGAACTCCGCACTTCCCCCATCCCCCCAGCCCACCTGGGCAGGGGAGACGACGAGAGCAGGGCAGGGCCAGGGAGTGGCCATCGCCACCCCAGCGCCGCCACCGCCGGGTGCAGTAGAGCCGCCACCCCCCTGAGCCCCGGGCGCCCACCTTCACTGGCGCAGATCCGTCGGCGGCCGCACAGGCCGCCGCCGCCGCCGCCGCCCGGGAAGACCAGATCCGGCGAAGGGGACTGGATCCACCGGACGAACGTCGCGCAGGTCCGCCGGCCCGAGCGAAGGCGCTTGGCCGCCGGCGACGACTTCCTGCGCTCCGCGGCCGCCGGCCCCTGCACGTGCCTGACCGGCCCGAGTGCAGGTCACCCCGCGCGATGGCCGCCGCCTGCACGCGCCTCGGCCGTCGTCCCCTCGCGCCCCGGTCGTCGCCGGCCCCAGTCGCCGCGGTCGCCGCCGCCCTTGTCGCCGCCACCTCGGTGCTCCAGATCCGGCTGCGAGCAGGTCAGAAGGTCCCGCCGCCGCCATCCTAGCTTCCGCCCGGGCTTCCGGCGGCGAGCTCCGGCGGCGGCGAGGCGCGGTGGCGTGGACGGGGTGGTGGCGGCGCTAGGGTTGGGGGCCGCCCGTGTCGCCCCCGGGGGAGAGCAACGCGGGCGGAGGCAACTATTAGTCTATCTTAAATGTTATGTATTTAGGAATGAAGATTACCCTTAAAAATCCAGACAGCTGCTCCCATTCATCGGTAGGTGGTCCATTCTACGTTGGTTTCTGTATGCATCTAAAAGATTTGCCACATTTATCCAGGGATGGCCGACGGGGCTTTTCTTTATTTTTGTACACCTCGTCTGATTTTTCCAGTCGGTAAATAGTCCAATCACAGTTAAATACGGCCGCTAGAGAGAGAAAAAATGCTAATATGAGTTAATCCTCCTCGGCCACGCACTTAAAAGCTGCCGTTAGTGAATTAATGTTAGGATCAAATCAACCGGAAACTATCAATCCATGGATCGGTCATGCGCATGGGGCCTAATGGACCGAAAATATTCTTATGCCCTTGTCTATATACCGTGTGAGCATTGCATTGGGTGCTAATTAATTACTAGCTCTCTGTCTCTCTCTCCTCGACCTAAAACCAACGCCATACTCCTTCAGCCGTACAAAATCAAAAGAGGTCGATTATATATAGTCTGTATGCATAGTACGTGACTCCTTCAGCCTTACCAAATCAGTCGTCACTATGCATGATCGATGAGCCAGCATCAAGACTGATGCATGGCAAATGTCTTCGCCCTGACACATCCGCGCGCCGCCCCCGCTCCTAGCTGTTGGACCCGGTGCTGAAGCCCCATCAGCACCAGGTCTAAAAATGGACGAGGCAGAGAGGGCGGACGGATGTGAAGTTTTCTGTTAGTGGAGTTCTCTCTCCTCGACCTAAAACCAACGCCATGAATCAAAAGAGGTCGATTATATATAGTCTAACCTGATCGACCTGAGTGTTCGGTGATCTGCGTGTGTGAAAAGAATATAAATTGATTCGAGGTATGGCAGTGATATATTCGATACAGTGATCTCATGTGTGGATCTGTTGGTACGTGAATATAATGCATGTATATCTCTCATCGTATTCGTATAATTAAGCACGTGGAGTTGCACGCAACTTTTTTTGAAGCAAGCACAGTCTGCGCGCATGATGCAGTGGGCCTCAAATAATAATGTGAATGAAAAGAACTCGCCGAATGCAACAAGTACGCCGCTGCTGCTCATGCATTGATGCCTACGAGGGGCTTCGATTTATTTACTTGTACTCCCTCCGTTCCAATTTATTAGTCGTTTTGGCATTTCAAAATTCATAGTTAGTAGTATGTATCTAGACATAAGTATATATATAGATACATACTATTATCTATGAATCTAGATTTGCTAAAACGACTTATAATTTGGAACGGAGGGAGTATCTTTCTTTAGTACGTGTACTGTACTCTCCATCGTCTATCTATATGCATATATGTGTATACAGCGCTGTCCATAGCGGCTTCAGCTTAGATCCCGGCCGGCCGTACATGTACAAGGTACAATTATACAATGAGTGTATGTACTTTTGCATCAAAGTCTCAACTACACCATACTGTACGTGCTCATCGACCAATCATAATTGTACAATTGTACAACAATTAGTTAGTTATATATTCAATTCCCCCTCATCAATTCGTTCGCCTTGTTCCACGATATCTTGCTGTCACAAACACCACCGACTTTAATAATGTACGCGCATACGTACAATAGCATACAAGGGAAAAGACAGTGACAGTTGATAAGAATCTGTACAGTCGGTTCTCAAACCTTGCATGTTACATATATATTCGCTAATCCAGACTTTGTAGCAATGGCAACTGTTAAACAAATATAACTTTATTTGTTCTTAACACGTTTTCATTGATAGAAATTAACTGGGGTATATTTTTTTGAAATGGAAAGTTATATTAATTTCAAGATAATTACATCAAAATGATACAAGAAACTTGAAACACCCTCCGTGTCTCTGCATACGCAAAACTTTTTAGTTGAAAATGTTTTGGTTTAAAGTCATTTAGATGATAATGGATCAAAAGGTTTAAACAATAAGGGTCAAAAGAGGTAGGATTCCTAGCAATAACGTGTAGGTAGGATGGTAAGGAAGGATCACGTGAGGGGTGAGGTTATGGGCCTAAAGATTGGATACCCACATGTGTGTGCCCACGTGTGTGCGTGTGCATGCCAGGTTGTTTTGGACCTTGGATAAGCACTGTCATCATGATGAACTTCCGCTTCATTCGTAGCCAAGGAGGAAGGTTGAAGATACATAGGTTCACATGCCAAACTCACCGAATGGTTGCTCCGTCTATACTTAAACTAAACCTTATGTTCCTGCGTCCTTATCAATGTCGAGGAATTCTCTGTCAATATTTCTCTAGTCATACCCATTTGTGGGGTGTCTCAGCATCTTATCTTGCTTACATTTTTCTTTGTGCCATTGCATCAACTTAGCGTGAGCCTTATTTTTAAACAGACGCTTCAAACATGGTATATTACTGGGAAATACCACATCACATTTGAGGGTACTCTCTTCTTGGTAGTAGGTTGCCCCTCAACTAGTGTCATATTGACTGATCTTATACCACAATGTGCCGTAAACAGGACAAGCATCCAAATTTTTCATATTCATCACCACAATAGAACATAGTCATTACAACATGCGTGTATCTTCTATACATCTAATCCTAGAGGGAAAACAATATTGTTTGCTTTGTATAATGTTGAGGGCAGTTTGTTATCCTTGGAAAGCACATGTTCTTGGAGATTTTTAATAGCTGCTCAAATCCCTTATCGTTCACACCATTTGAAATTCCTTCCACTAGAGCAATTCTAGTATGCTATCCAACTTTTTGTGCCCATGTTTGCAATCTGGGTATGACAACTTTTTGTAATCCTCCAACATCTTGTAGAACTTCCATGACTCCTTCGTAGTTTCAGAGTCTTTATGTGCATCTAGCAACACCTAACCTAGTTCGTCAATTGGTTCATCTACCACAACATTTTCTTCCACCCATCCATTACAGTATCTGCAAAGCCACCGCTTTGAGTCCAGCCTGGAATGTTAATTGTTATTATCATCTTCTTGTTAATTGTCTTCCATAACAACTCCTACGTACTTATCCGTGAAACCCCAGTCATATATGTGCATGCTTGTCTAGAGTTCTATTTTTGGAGTATTCTTTGTTATTTGTGCAAAATCTGTATGGGCCATATGAAACCGTCCGACAACTTGTTGGTCTCTGCTAAAGCCAACACGCAGTACGTCACTAGTAACAACGCCATCCATGAATATAGAGTTTTATTTCTCGGAGCAAACGTTGAGACGTACAAAATGTTGTGACGTACTACGTACTGCATACAGGTCGCTAGTTACTACGGCTCGCTGTATCATCACGCGTTGACATGACGTATAATGCGTGGGACTAGCGTGCACGCAGTGGTCATCGAACCGCGCTTGATTTCCCAGCAAGACAACATCAAGATGTGACAATATTTATATATGCATGCCTATAATGTGAATGGCTAGATGACAGCACAAATGGATGGAGACAAACTGAAGAATTCAAGGGCCCCCTATATAGCCTGCCTGCATGTGTAAGTACGGAGAGTATATGCATGCAGGGACGATCCAGGGCGACAAAACAAAACACATACTACAGCACACACACTGCAGCAGAGCTAGCTACATCATGCAAATGCAATGCAGCTCGCTAGCAGTTGCTTGCTGATCGATGCTGGAACATAATAATATGCATGTAGTACATGGACTGTTACTTATTAGGTCTGACACTGACTGTCTGCAGATCAATCGTCGACTAGCTAGCTTCCAAGTTGTAGACTCAAACAGACGGTCAGGTCTTAGCTTACATCTATATATTCTAAAATATAAAACATTTGAGAGTTACGTTCCTTCCTAGCTAGAATAATCCAATTCCACGGTAGGTTATTAATTAATTCCTAGCGCATGGTATCGTATAGTTATATTGTTGACGTAAAATCTGCAGTTCACGCCAAGCACACAGCAAGCCGAATTAGCTAGCTTCACACGTGAACGTTTGAATCCAAAGCGTGCCAGTCAATTTTCCCTGAAACTGACAAAGGAAGAAAATATTTAGAATAAAACCTCGAACGTGCCGGATGATACCAGACAGTTCCACATCTACGGCTTTGCAAAGCCAATCTTGATCGGCATATAGCTATGAACAAGCTATCTGTCGGCAATTGATACATTCGTTATATAATCGGCAAACAGCATGCAAAGAATGCACGGCCGACCGCATGACGTCACCATGATGAAAGATCGGTTTTTAATTAAATGATCGCTGCAGTACTTAATCACAACCGATTAACAAGAATGAGGTATAATAAACGTGAAAAGCACGATCGTGAATCTCTAGTAAACAAGAATGCATAGGTTTAAAAGCACTAGTCTACCGCATGTCTAGGTACTTTCGAACCCGTCAAGTATAATAAACAAACAAGTTAATCCACCGCATGATACAACTTGTTTAAAAATCACACCACCAACCAAGAATAGATCAATCTACCGCATGATATACTCTAAACATGGAAGGCTAAAAGCATTCGTTATTTAAAACAAAGTCACGAACATGTTTCACTCTTTTTATGATTTTAGGCTCGGACACAGCAGGCAGCAGCCATTATAGATTCTGCCGATGCTCCATCAACTGGTATAAATTTTACTATCTCATTCATTCTTTTCATCGGCATTCATTCCCTTTTAATTGCAGCAACAATTTCAGTGGATCAAATATTGGAGAGCCCTCCTTCTCATCATGATTCAGTTCCAGCTTCACCACTTCCTCAACTAGAAGCTGCACCTTCACCAAGGAACTCTCCAATCTCTCCTCAACTAAAGACTCGAAAAGGTGGCGCGAGGCCGGTTTGTTGTGAGATTGTTCTCTCTTATTACAATCACCACGGGTTTATATTTATACCCTGGTTTTGACACTATTCCTAGTCGACTACGATTACAAAACGTTTATTTCCAAAGAAATACGTCGAAGCGCCGTATTCATCTCATATTCTTTATCAAATCGGCTTCTTCCTTATATTCGATCCACGTCACCATGCTTTCCCGAATACTTCTGTTTCCAACTGTGGAACAGCTCCTTTGCCGAATGATGGCGGATTCCCGACCGCAGAGCATCTTTTGCCGAATGCTTCGAAGAAGACCTTCCTGCCGAATGTAATCTTCATCTGCGGGTTCTATAAATAAACATATCGAGTGCCGCTATCTCCTCACCAAGTCTTTCGCCTTCTTCGAGCTCTTCATTTCCCTAAGCACAATAAACTTCAAGAAAACCCCAATGGCGAACGGAAGGCGACCGGCCGCCGACGAGCCCGAAGGAAGGCGCGCCAGCGCTCGCCGCAGGTGATGACCTGTCTCTTATACACATCTAGATGTGTATAAGAGACAG